>CM052799.1:169324634-169364559 GCA_028533885.1 Nasua narica
CTGCCTCACATTGAGGTCTTTTATCCATTTCGAGTTTATCTTCGTGTATGGTGTAAGAGAATGGTCAAGTTTCATTCTTCTACATATAGCTGTCCAATTTTCCCAGCACCATTTATTGAAGAGACTGTCTTTTTTCCACTGAATATTTTTGCCTGTTTCGTCAAAGATTATTTGACCATAGAGTTGCGGGTCCATCTCTGGGCTCTCTATTCTGTTCCACTGGTCTATGTGTCTGTTTTTGTGCCAGTACCATGCTGTCTTAGTGATCACTGCTTTGTAGTAAAGCTTGAAATCAGGCAATGTGATGCCCCCAGCTTTGTTTTTCTTTTTCAACATTTCCTTAGCAATTCGGGGTCTTTTCTGGTTCCATACTAATTTTAGGATTGTTTGTTCCAGCTCTTTGAAAAAAACTGGTGGAATTTTGATCAGGATGGCATTGAGAGTATAGATTATTCTGGGCAGTATAGACATTTTAACAAAGTTTATTCTTCCGATCCATGAGCATGGAATGCTTTTCCATCCAAGGCAGATTTTTACTAATGCTCCTAGATTTGTTAACTGTGCAGAATGCCGATGCTATATGAGTGCTCACATGCACTATGCCATTGGATGCTCAAAGTGCTATCTTAGAGAAACTACTAGTTGCTTCACAAGTGATGCACCTTTTATCATGCAGGAGATTTAATTTTAATAATATGAGGTTCCAAAAATTTTAAACTTTCTTTTCTTAGTTATCCTCTCTAGCTCCCAGGATTCTACTACTTTATATTTTTATAATGTAAATAGTGCTATCCTTTTGCCAGGTATTAAAAAGGTTATTACAATGAAAATGCTGTTAGTGGATTTCTTAAATTATGAAATCCTATGATAACATATAAACCCACAGAGTCTGTATCACCTTTACTCCTTAAAGAGCTGTTCGCAGCCTTCTTAATTTCACAGGAATGCCATGTAAGGTTGACTTCATTTAGGTGTGAGGTTTCACCTCCAAATATTTATTTAAATATTTTTCTTTTTATCACTTAAGATGATCTTCATACTAGAGTTCAGTGGACACTTTAAATGTATTTTAAGTTAAAACCATTATTGAAAGCTATATTTTATATTTACAAGTTATGTATATATGTACACATACCTACATTTTTAAGGGGTTTGAGAAAAGAAAAAGATCAGTTTATTGATGAAAGCCAAGGTAAATAGAAAATGATTAGCAACACACATCAACAAGAAATATACAAAGATATTTCTACTGTAATTTTCTCTAATTTTCTTCCCAATATTGACCTATGGCTACTGTGTGGGTGTCGATTTGTGTATTGCTTACAGGGAATATATTTTTAAGAATAATTATAGCTAAAAATAAGTAAATCTTATTTGGGGTTGTTTGTATAAATTTTGCACCTTAATCTTTAAAATTAACCTCTTCTCAGGAATGCTAAATTGATGAGAAAACTCAAGGACAACTTTTGAGTAATTTTCACCTATGTAGCCAGCCCAGTGATATAATTCATAATTTTGTTTCTCTGAGTTACTCAGAAAACTGGCAAATCCCAATTCTAACATTTCTTGAAGCAAAGCATAGAAAGCAAACCATTAAGAAAAGAAAAAGAAAAGAAAAAGAAAAACAGTCAGTAAAAGAATAATGATTGCTAAATTATGAGAAATGTGAGGTGGAATTTAGGCATGGAAGCATTTTGGACTCCTAATTTCTGGTTTATTTTGTCCAGTATTTCTCTTCATATGCTTATCAGCAAATAATCACTTTATACCTGTAAAATGAAAACTCAATTTAGTCACCTTCACATAAATTCAATAAAAAATTACATTTGAAGAAACAGAAGGAAATATTTCCTTAAGGCTTAAAAAAATGACTTACCATCTATTATTTATTTAAATTCAGAAAATGAATAACAAATGTACATATGAAAGCATAAGTTCATGTGACTGGCAGGGATGTACCTGTATCATTAATCTCTAATGACAGAAACTTAGCATCCTTGAATACTCATATTCATCAATTCCCTGTACTAGAAAACTACCTTTGAACACTGTCTTTCAACAGGATAGATATTCACTCTTTCTCTGCTACTTATGCAAACGGTGTCACTTCAGTACTCGATGAACCAGCCACTAAATTGGTCCTTCCACAATAGGTCTGAGATCAATAACTAATTTTGAAAACTGATTAGTTTGCACCAGAGTAGTAGACAGTTCCGAATTTTGCCAGAGGACATAATCAGCCAGTAAATAGAGGTCTTAGTGCACTAGTAATAGGTTGGTAATACAGCCCAACTCCACCATAAACTCTTTCCACAAAGGGCAAATTGAGTCTTTATAAGCAACTTCACTTGTAAATTAAACTTCTTTTCTGATGTTGAAATAAAGAATTGTTTTATTATTCTACAGAACTGGTTAATAAGAGTTGTTTGTAAATGAATTCTAACAAAGCAAGCAAGCTCAGCCTTGGGTAACTGTTGGGGAGCCACAGACATTTTTATATGTCTTGATGGGTTGTGAATTCCAGATGTTTCCACCATGAAAAATATGTTATGTTCTAACAGTTAATGTTGTATTGCCAGCCATTCAGAAGATGGATCTTTCTATTAGATGGCAACGTTGCTATGGAGATAACTGTAAAAGTCTGACCTACAAGAAGAGGTGGCAAGGGAATTGTATTAAAGGAAGGGAGAATATCAATTATGCCAATAATTGAAATTGAAAATATAGTGAAAAGGTAAATATCTTATCCCCAACTACTTTCAGAAAACATATGTAAATACATGATGCACAAAAATGGATGTTGTTTTAGCCTCTTGCGCTGGCTTTATATTGAGCTTTATTAAGTGACCATGCAGATAAAACCTGACGACTTGACTATAATACAAACTGGCAGTAAAATGAATACATAGCTTTAAAAATCCTTCCAAATGTGTAAACTATATGCATTTGGCAATGACTAGAGGGTCATGTTAGTTCTGTGATAAAATGCAACCTCAGAAAGTTCTAGTTAAATATACTCTTCTTAAAACTTGGAAACAGTCGGGATTCCATGAGCAAAAGAAGTCCACCAACCCATGGTATGACATGAGTACAACAAAGCACTCCAGTTTGAACTACTACTGCAGAGTTGTGTCATTTGGATTGTCATATTAAATGTGTATACTCAGTGCAATTTGATGCCTAAATTTGAGCTAAGATGGGAACAGCAAACAGATAAAAACCACAAACTATATTCCGAATAGAGATTATTTGTTTTAATATTGGGTGAGACTTACATACTTAGAAGATCAACTGTAATTCGGAACCTTAGCACATCATGGTGGCAGTGCTTGGACAAAGCTTTTAGTCTGAAAAATTTCATTCACTGCAGTGAAGAGACTAATATTTAGTCTTTTTTTTTTTACTTTCTAAACCACAATATTCCACCCATAATTCCACTTTTGAAGGAAAACTTTCAGGAAAAAGAAGGAAAGGAGTGAGAAATGAAGGTGGAGAAATGAAACAGGAAAGGCAGCTCCTTCGCTTGGGTTTCAATGCCCCTCAGAAGACTTCCATGTGGGGAAACTGCACACTTCCTTTCAATCTGGTCATGAATACAATGTCCTCATTTCAAGTTCATCCAGAGTTAAATTTTACTACTTTCTTAACAAAGATGGTTAATTCTGTCAAAGGCAATAGACACTCCTATACATGAGCTACCATTGATTCTTTGTGAATTAGTTGGAAAAACTCACAGATGTTGTTGATTCAAATATTATAGAAACATTCCAAATAAAAGACCTAAGATGTGTTCTAATGTTTAATTACCTTTAATATTGGAAACATAATGTTGATCACTCTTTGGCAAAGCAAGAGCGTTAAGGAGGGCACGTGATGTGATGAACACCAGGTGTTATATGCAACTGATATATTGTTGGACACTACATCTAAAACTAATGATGTTCTATATGTTGACTAATTGAATTTAAATTTAAAAAATTAAAAATTAAAACAACAAGAATATTCAAGGGAATTAAGTTGAGTTTTCTTTTTTAACCAAGATAATATTGGAAGCAAAGTGGATATAATAAGCAAATAAAAAACAGAATACAGATAGACTATTCTACTATTTATCTGGTAGAAATGCACTGTTATTTCTAGTACTTGAAACAAATGAACAAACAAAAAACAAAAACAGCAAAAGACTAAAATATGTCAATAGTTTATGCACAAAAATATCGATATTTTGAAAGATGATGTATTTAAGTTAAGATATTGATATATATATATTTAAACACGGCATTTGAAACAAAAGCCTAGATTCTGTTTTCAGGACACAATAGTTGATCTTCAGGACCCTTAATTTTGAAGTCTGTGACATGGAAATTATATAAACCTTAGTTGTGAAGATTAGTTTAAACCAACACCTCACTACCCTCCCTTGTTTCCAAAACTGGCCTAATCATAAGACTTTTCTGTTGTGTTGTTAAAAATGCAAATTATTTCATGTGCCATTGAAGATCTTAATTCAGTGGTTCTGAGGTTGGAAAACAGAGAGTTACAGCTTGTAGGAGTACAGAGGTTCTGCTTGGGGGGACGAAAATGTTTGGAAACAGATATTCATGATGATTACACAACATTGTAAATGTAATTAATGCCATAGAATGATATACTTAAAAATGATTAAAATGGTAATTTTTTGCTATATTTTACATTTTTTATATATGTATATATGCATAGATGGTTGTTTTTCTTGAATTTGTCCATGGAAATTGCAGTTATGCTTCCTGACTTTGATGTAAAAATTAGGCTTGCGATTATTTTCTCCTTTATGACAATGTGATCACTACATTTCTCAGATTTTAAAGGTTATTTACATGATGTTATTGTTTTTATTGCTTAATGACAGTAAAATTATCCTAAGAATCATTGGAAACTATTTTTTAGGCAATATTCTTTAGTTAGCTTATCTATACATTGTTATTATAAGCAGAGACTTCAAGCCTTTGTTATTTTTATTATGCTTTTGTGCTGAGACACTGTTTTAAAAGTCGTTCTTCTGGTTATGGTTATAGGAAGTTTTTAGCTAATCTGCTCTCAAGTGTGTAGATAAATATATGGTGTTACATGTGGTGACAGAAATATACACACTTCAGGTGTGGCAACTAACTAGATTAGATCCTTGGCCTGAAATAGAGTGAGAAAATACATTCAGAGAACTGCTCATATGGTAAGATAATACAAAATGACTAATAAAGTGCAATTGCATTGTAAGTTGTGTTTTATTAGGTGCCATGTCAATTGCACTGTCCTAAAATATTGGCAGAAGTAGCCCAAACAAACTAGTCATTGATGAAAACCTACTGGGACATTTAAATGTGCCCTTCTCTGTAGGGCACATTTATAGGTAAATTTCCCTATGCTTAGGCCTCTGGGTTTATGTTTTATATATTGAAAGAAAGGTGGTCTCAAACTTGATAAACATTTTCCAATTTAATTCTGCTGCCTAAATATTTACTTTGTTGAATAAATAAACGAATCAGTTGGGAACTGTAAATGTCAAGTCACTGAATTTTCTCTCACTTCGTTGTAAGTCATTTAGCACATATAACTGAATAGATATTTGAGAATGAAAGACAGTCAAGGTTAAGGCTACAGCTATATGGCATTTAAAAATTCCCTCTAGCAAAGGAGCACTTGAGTACAGATTTACTCCAGTGGAGTATAAGCTGTGAGCCTTTCTATGTACAATGGTAACACACACACACACATTCACACAAAATTCAAAAAGGAACATCTGGTCTTTTTTGTTCACCTATTGAAACTAAGGTATAAGGAAGGGAGTGGTGTGAGTGTGTGTGTGTGTGTGTGTGTGTGTGTGTGTGCTTGAGAGAGACAGAGACAGAGAAAAAGACAGAGAAAGAGATGGAGAGAGACAGAGAGTGTGTATGTTTTTAGGACGGTGCCTCCTCACAGGTAACCATATTCCCTACCAAACATAATACAAAATGAGGCTTGATATATCTTGTACTTACTTAACCAGTAAAATAGATTCTAAGGGCCATTTTGTTGTAAAAGTTCATTTCCAAAGTGAAATTCAACATTCTATCAGGGAAGAGTGCTTGTTGAATTGGAAGTCTATTGAATTATGTGAATACTGGCAAGACAATGGTGTCCTTGAGTATATGGAATAGAGTTGCAGCTTTTTAGGTCCGATCCTTATCATTCAGCGTAAAATTAAGTTTGAATTAAATGCCCTTAAGTCCCATTTACTCCCTAAAGCTGCCTAGGCACATTACAACAATACTGATATTTGTTGCCCTTTTCTGGCGATCACTGAACATTCATTCATCCCTTGATTGAGCCCTTACATGTATGTGCTGCTTAATCATTTAGATTACATCAAGTTTCCTTCATGGGAACAATCATATCTGTCGCCAACTAAAATGCACACTTACTGAAAGTTCTTTTTGTGACTTTCAAGATGGGTGTAATTCACAAGCAAGCAGCAGACAGCTGAAGTTAATGGTGTCAATCTTCACAAGCTTGTCTGTTACAGTAAGAGGTATTTTTTTTCAAAGATAAAAAGATGCATATTCAGAATCAATTTTTAAGATGTTGAACAGAATTTATATTTAATTTTCTATCTAGAAATTGTTAAAATTTCAGCATTAGTACACTGTCATGATTTTTGCCAGAATGGCAGGTGATGGCAAATTTTTCTACAGGTTTTGTAATGGATACTGTCAAAAGTCTCTGGTATTTGATTACAGTAAAAGGCTAGAATTACTAACTACCATTTGGTAGAAGTTTATGTAATGTGTGCAAATTTTAGTCAATAAATTAAAAAATTGACATCTGTACAAGTTAAAATAGAATCAGAACATTTAGTTTAATTAAAATTCTTCCTGCTGAACATGCTGGGAGAAAAGCAAATGTAGTTTATAAATTGTATTTTTATTATTACAAATATAACTGCTGAATATTTTATACATATATGTACATAAACATGTACAAACATATGCTAAATATATAGAAGAAAAATTATGCCACATGATAATTTCATGGCTCTACAAAAATGTATTTCACAGGTTGGATATAAAACCAACCTGTTAACGGGAGAGTTGATTTGCCATGACCTGATGCAGGACTTATTTATGTTCATTGATGATTAAGTACTGTACCAGCTGGCTTTAAAAAAATACTAGTAGATATGGTTAATTTGAAGATTGGCTGAGTTTTCAAGAATATATTGACTATGTGATGGACCTAGCATCTCACATGCCATTGACTTATGCAGATTAAGAGGGATACGTTACTTCCAAAATAAATTACCAGATACAATTTACCAAAGTTATATAATCATGGACTGTGTGGATTAAGGAATACATTTTACATCCTGTAGAACAAAGTTGGGGAAGGAAAGGCTGCCACTGAAAACTTGATGTGAAAATTGAAGAACATGAGAGTTTCCTGGTAACAATGGCTATTTATATGTGCTATTTAGGTTTTGGAAACAAGAAAAAATCTGAAGATATAGCAGTTAGTTATGAAAAAAATGAGAATGAGACAATTTTCAAATCAGCCTAAGAATGGCTCAAATCTCATGAAGAGGTAGAAGACCATGCTTTTTAAAAGAAGTTACCTGTTCTTACAAAAAAAAAAAAGTCAACTAACAAAGAACAAAGAAGACAACACTCTTAAATAGTACATTCTTTCTGTTCTACAGGGAATAGCAAACATGAGGATATGAAGAATAAAAAATGATACGTCACAAAAAAAATGATACGTCACTTAATAAAGTTAAGAAAGGGATTTAAAATAGTATTTTTGCCTCTGTTTCCTATCTTCCTATAAATACCTAATTAAAGCACATACACACATGCACACATAACTCTATACCCCAGATCCAGGGACTGATATTTTATACAAACAAATGATAATGATATATGGATTTTTTTTCTAGAACAATTAGAAAAGAGAAGTTCAACTTCTGCTGGGGTTGCCAAATGTGTGAGAGTTAGGTGGTTGTCATTCTACATTTCTTAGGGCAAAAATAAAATCAACATATGGAGAGCATATCTAAGACATGAAGTTTACTTTTTCTGTATTACCTTTACTTCAGGTGACATACATATTTCAGAGAAGTAAATATAATTCAAATATACCATCAAGTCAGTGTTAAGTGAATCTAAAGACTGGAATGCAATAACTGAAGATGACAGCACTGTGAAAGAAATAGGATCTGTTAGGATAGAAGATGATAGAATTAGAGTGTTAGTTCACAAACAGAATGGTGGAAAAACATTGGAAAAAAATACAAGTTGTAGGAACTAATTTCAGTTCTGAAAATGGGTGAAGAAATGGTTGATGAATTTAGATTCAAATCACAAGAATGAACTGAGGCCAAGTGTGGTATTGATGGTGGTTTTAACTTTCTGTATACCCATAAAAGCTGATAAGTTCTTGACTTTTATTACCTTGATGATAAGTATACTGTGATTAAGTGATGATTAAATGAATATATCTTCAATTCATCTTTAGGAAAGTGACAACGAAAAGAAATAAAGCATACCCTAGAGTTTATTATAATCTGGGGGAGATCAGTTGAGCATAGCCTCATTCACACGCTAGTTTGTTGCTACTCAAAGTGTGGTCCATGGACGACTTCCATGAGTTGAGTATAGGAATTGAAATGTTTAGAAGCCTTCATGGCAACTGAAATGGCTGTGACCTCTTAATGTAATAATTATTCTAATAATTCACTTTTACTGTAATTTTATAAAATCCATGATGTCTTAGAAATAAATAAAAACAATTTTCTCATTGTATATAGCTTCGATCGCTTCTCGGCCTTTTGGCTAAGATCAAGTGTATATAGCTTCAAAATGAGACTCTCCATTCTAAAAAATGAGGGTTTTACATGTACATGTTACTCACATGGTAACTGAGGCTTACAAAAGACTAAGCAACAGAAAGACTAATCTGATTCTATTAGAGAAAGAAGAAAACCATGGAAAACTTTGGCTTCTTAATTGAGAAGCTAAAGGACCCCACTGATGGAAAGAATGGAGTAATTCTTAAATTGTTTTCTTACCTCTGTCATAGGTCACAATCTTCAAACTGAACACTGTAGAATAAGTATTGATATATGGGATTTTAATCTCCCAAAGTTTAGGAAATTGTAAAGAAAGCCCCTACCAATGTAAATTCATTAAAATATCTGGCCTCTGTGAATTGCATCTTAGGTGATTGAAAAGATGACCACCAACCCAATTTTAGGGATTTTGAAGAGTCTGTGACAAAAAGAGGGATATTAAAAGTGTATGAGTCATTCTAATTTTATAAAGTAGAAGAAAATAGGCTCAGCTAACCATACTGAGATGGTTTATAAACTTATCAAGAAAGCAATGATTACTGTGTCCAGTGTGATTTACTAAGAAGTGATTTAAGAATAAATTTCTTCTCTCTTCTTGCACTGATTTTACGCAGACCACAAAAACAGGGTACACACAAAAAGCAGCAGGGATCTTGTTGATTTTGCCTGCAGAGCATTCCTTATAGTGGTAGCAGACTCAACTCTTCTTTGGGGAGTCTGCCCTCCCTCCTCTTTTAATTTCAAGTCATTTTGATGGGGTTAACTCTATACCCCAGATCCAGGGACTGATATTTTATACAAACAAATGATAATGATATATGGATTTTTTTTCTAGAACAATTAGAAAAGAGAAGTTCAACTTCTGCTGGGGTTGCCAAATGTGTGAGAGTTAGGTGGTCGTCATTCTACATTTCTTAGGGCAAAAATAAAATCAACATATGGAGAGCATATCTAAGACATGAAGAAGATTTTGATGACACCATTAATCCACCAGAAATTAGCTACTTTAATTATTGGACTTTTCTAGTACAACATCCAATAAAATCCCATCTCTGACTTAAGATAGCTTGATTTGGGATTCTATCATTAATACTGAAAGAATTCTGACTTCACACCAAGTATATCTGAACATCAGGAGGCTATTTGTTTGCACTGGGGACAAGATGAAGGAATAAGGGGTGAATGTAAAGACAATTTAATGAATTGGAAATTAGTAGAATGGCCATAATTAAGCTTTATGGTTATCATTAAACAACACAGTTCTTAACTAAATGCCATATAATACCTCATTTTTATTTTTGTCATAGGAAGAAAGCTTCCAAATGACTTAGAAGAAGCAATGGAATATAAGACAGTGTTTTAGACAAGCGAACCTGAAAAAAAATATTTCCATTACAAAACCTTGGGAATATTTGCTAAAGTAAGCAGCAAGAAACAATAGCAAGAAAGATGATTTAAAATATCTTCATGGGAGCTATAGCTGCTCAGTGAATCTTTAACAATCTTAGTACCTTAAAGTGTTAAGTTTTAATAATCATCTTGGGGACAGGAGAAAAGATAAACAAGTTGGTCCCATTAAAGTCAGGACCCTTGAAGGACTACATCCTTAGTGAAAAAGTACATTAGAAGCAGTCAACTTTGGAAAACAGTGTGGAGTTTCCTCAAAAAATTAAAAATAGAGCTATCCTATGACCCTGCAATTGCACTACTGGGTATTTACCCCAAAGATACAGATGTAGTAAAAAGAAGGGCCATTTGTACCTTAATGTTCATAGCAGCAATGGCCACAATCACCAAACTGTGGAAAGAGCCAAGATGCCTTTCAACTGACGAACGGATAAAGAAGATATGCTCCATATATACAATGGAATATTATGCAGCCATAAGAAAGGATGAATATCCGACTTTTGCATCAACATGGATGGGACTGGAGGAGATTATGCTGAGTGAAATAAGTCAAGCAGAGAAAGTCAATTACCATTTGGTTTCACTTACTTGTGGAGCATAAGGAATAACATGGAGGACTTTAGGATAAGGAAAGGAAAAGTGAATTGGGGTAAATTGGAGGGGGAGACAAAGCATGAAAGACTATGGACTTTGAGAAACAAACTGAGAGTTTTGGAGGGGAGGGGGTGGGGGATGTGTGAGCCTGGTGGTGGGTATTAAGGAGGTATTGCATGGAGCACTGGGTGTGGTGCATAAACAATGAATTTTGGAACACTGAAAAAAGAAAAGAATAAAAAGAAAAAAGAAAAGAAAAGAAAAAAGAAAAGAAAAAGTCAACCCACTAACAATTGGAAACAGGTAGGTTAGTCTCTCAAATTCAACCTATCTCGGATTAAAAAAAAAATTCTCTAAGAATTCATAATTACATTACTACCTTCCATCTAGTTTGGATTTCGAATTTACTCTTCCTGAGAGAGAGAGACAAACCAAGAAACACATTGTTAATTACAGAAAACAAACTAATGGTTATGGGGTTGGCAGGGGGTGAGGAGAGTGGGGACTGGGTTAAATAGGTGATGAGGATTAAGGAGTACACTTGGCATGATGAAAACTGGGTGATGTTCCATACATCACAGAATTGTTGAATGATTATATTGTATACCTAAAACTAGTACAGCACTGTATACTAACTGGAATTAAATAATTTTTTTAAATTTTTTTTAAATAAAAATTTAAAAAAATGAAAAATATATCTTAACTCAACATATCAAATTATATCAATATGTAATTGGTATCAAATGAAAAAAAAGCAGAAATAAACCTGTAATTACAGAGAATGAACTGGTGTTGCCACAGGGGTAGTGGGGGAAAATGAGCAAAAAGGGATGAAAGGCAGTGAAGAGGTGAGGGTAACGGGAGATACAGGCTTTCAATTAGGGAATGAATAATTCACAGAGATGAAAGGGAATATGGTCAATGATTCAGTAATAGCATTGTATAGTGGCAGATGGTAACTACACATTGCATAATGTATAGACTTGTCAAATCATTATGTTGTACATGTAGAACTAACATAACATTGTGTGTCAACTATACTTCAATAAAAATAAAAATAAAATAAGAAATGCACTCTTCCTGCTTCATCCAGAAAACTTCAAGTCAATAAACTAATATAAAGTTGTCCTTATTGTTGGCACTAGGTCAATTAAAAAAAAAATTGAATTCTCTGGAAAAACATAGCCTTGACTCAGACCGCACAGGATTCTAATAAGACACAACATACTTAATCCAAAATTGCAAAACATATGAGAAAATACATACCAATAGGAGTAACAGTTGAGAGCTGCCCACCACTAAACCCTCACTGAATAGAATCCTAAAAATGTTCCTCAAAAATAAAGGAAAAATATCCCAAAAGGAAATTTTGAGATACAATAAGTAATGATGAGTGCAGATACTAAAAAACATGTGGGAAAATAAAAATCAAAATTTACTATAAAATAAATAAATAATTTTGAACCTTGACAGACTAAAACCCCCAGCAAAATCACAACCAAGCAATGATGTGACCTGAAGTAAAAAGTATTGTTTTCAGATGAGAATGGTGACAGAGCAGAAAACTGCATCATATACAATTAATTGAATTGAAGGCATTTTGAACTGTTAGCTAAGAGAAGACAACTTTGGGAAAATAGTCTTTCTTAAATAATCATAAACGCTGTAATGTACTGGAACACTTATATTTTATTGTGAATCCTACCAGATAGTAGAGCAAGAAACAATGAAGCACAGATTTCACTGAAATATAAAGAAAAAGTTTTGTTTCATTAAGTCTATTTTAAAAGAGAGTGTACTTCCTCAGAAAGAAATAATGTTCTTGTGTCCAGAGGTATCATAAATAGTTTGAATGGCTGCTTATATGTGTTCTTACAGGAAAAATTCAAGTACATTGTAATATTTCTTCTAAAGAGATACTATTCTGGGACTATGATTATAATAGAAATATTTTTTTCTTGATTTGTGAAAAAGGAATTATGCACATTAATAAACCTACAAAAGATATGTAAATTTTTATCATTTTTTTCAAAATTTGATGAAAACTATAAATCCACAGAACCAAGGAGTTTAATGAACCCAAGCATATATGTACAGCCTAACAAACACTCTAATTTGTGGTAGGATACTTCAGGTTCCAATTCAGATTTCATAAGAAGCATTAGAAAGATGGTAAGCTCTGTCTTCAGTTTTTTTTTAACTGATATACATAGTGATAACATCATCAGTAATACAATTAATAAATTAACATCCTTTGAATGCTTAAATGTAAGCAGTTTAATTTCTTAAGGCCTAGGCCCCCAAACTAGCACTTCATCACTTCCACCATATTCTATTTTTAAAAACCATCACAACACCTACCCAGATTCAAGGAAAAACATAGGCCCTCAGCTTCTGATAGGACAAGCATTAAAGAATATGTGGACATCTTTAATCTGTCTATCTGTCCATATTGTCTTTTGATATTCATCTGAGCTATTAGGATTTGGGTAATTCTACTTTCAGAAATTTGGTATACACAGCTAACCATAAGAAAATAATTTCTCTTGTTACAGAGAATGTCCAACCTTTATCTGTGGCTATTAAAAAACATTAGGATCATAGCTCTCATTTTATGTTGTCTTGAGAATATCTTATTTGCTGGATTTTTAAACCAATATAGGAAAGATGGCAAAAAACCCAATATAACTAAAATTTATACTTTCTTTTTCCTTTTTCAGTTTCTTAAAACATACTATGTTTCTAATTGATGGCAGAAATCTTTTAGGATTTAATTTGGAACTATAATACTTATGGATTTATAAAATTATAAATTCTTTCTTTTAAAAAAACAAGAAAATTGTATGCCATTTGTTTGGTAGAGTGTGAGATGAATGTTACTTGAGAAAATATTATTTGAAAATATCAACTATTTATTTTTGTTGATTCAGTAAATACAGTTATCTTGATTTTAGTGTAATTAACATTGCTCATCTGTACTTTTAAAATCTGTGATAATTCATTCAGGGTAAGGCTAGTATTTATGTTTTCATCAGCTGTAAAAATACATTTGTTAAATACAGTAAAAGTATAATAGGACTCCATAGTATGTATAAAAAGTGCTTAGGAAAGTTTTAATTTTTTAAAAGATTTATTTACTTATTTTAGAGAGAGAGGGAGAGAGAAAGAGAGAGAATCTCAAGGAGTCTCTCTGCTAAGCGCAGGGCTCAATCTCATGTCCCGTGAGATCACGTCCTAAACCAAAACCAAGAGTCAGATGCTTAACCGACTGACCCACCCAGTTGCCCTGAAAAGTTCTAATTCTTCAGTGACTCTCACTAACTGTGTTAATACTATTTACATGAGACAACTGGAAACTTAACATAAACAGATCTTTTTATTGGAAAAGGTCTTTAACTGCTAAGATAATTCTTTAGATACACACACACACACACACACATATTTTAATTTAAAACTTTTAAAAATAATAATTATGACTTTCTATGAATTCACCAAAATTTTTCTCCAATTAGTTTCAAATATTCTTTAAAGCAAAAAATAAAAAGCGTTGAATTATAGGGGTGCCTAGCTGGCTCAGTTGGGAGGGCATGAGACTCTTGATCTCAAGCACCAGGTTGGGTCTAGAGCTTACTTGAAAAAAAAAAAAAAAAGCTTTGAATTAGATAAGTAAGTCCAGATTGAATTATTGTCTGTCAGTTTGTTATATTACCATACCTTCTGTTTCCTCCTTGTTTATACATTAGGTTTTATATTACTTGTTTTCTGAGTTCCTTTGAGGATTTGATGACACGGCATAATATCACCTAATAGCATTCAACACAGTGTGTAGGACTATGTGTATTATAAAGACAAAAGACATTACCCTAAATCTCTCAGTAAACTTTCTCAACTTCTCAAGGAACCAGGTAGAAAAAAGTACTGGCACAAAATGTGGATTCTCTCTTTTTGCTCCTTGCAATAGCTCTGTATAACTATGAATGTGTGTTTTAGGTATCAAATCTATTGTGCAAACCCCACTTGTAACATAGGGTCATTATTTTCTAGTTTGGTAACTTATTTCAACTACAGAGGAGCAGTAGCTTTAAGTGGTACCTTCCAATATGTTTTTCAGAAACTTAGCATACATTTTTCTGACTTCCTTAAAGATCTAATTCAAAATTTCATTATCTAGGAAGTTTGTAATCACTAAAAGGCAGGTTGGAAATATGAGAAGAACGATTATAATTGAATGATGACCTTAATAATAAATGAGAAGGGTCTTTAAATGTTCTTGCTGGGTCTGCAGACACAGCTACTGAAGCAATGGGTGGTACATAAAGCTCAAGACAGAGAAGGTCAAAGGGTTGGGAAGGGGAATTTCCAAACACAAATACCAATCCTCTGAGGCAGCTCTTTCAATAGGCCATGGTAGAGACTTCTCAAAGAGGACCATCTGAAAGTCAATCTACTGAGAGAAATGCTAGAATAAATTTGAAACCACATTTTATTCCTGGCATATGAAAATATATTCCTTCCCTTTCCACACATAGCTGAAGAACTCACATGAGGTTAGGTAAACATTAAAGGAGGATCATTGCATTAAAGTCTATGTATCTACAAAATACTTTTGATGGTAAGGTAAGAAGAAAAAATGTCACAAAAGTATATAGGATAATAAAGGTATACATCTTAGGACTCTCAATGAATAGGAACATGAACTTCTAACCATAGTTTGGTGTTCAACATAATGAAATGGAACATAAGATTTCAACAAGGTTATTGTTTTTTTCAGCTAAGAGATGGAAAATTAGAAAAATACAAAGTAGGAGTTGAAAGACTTCTTGGGGTCCATCCAGATTAACTCCTTATTTATAGATGGGGGAACTGAAACAAAGAATTAAGAGGAAAATTCAAATGTATTTCTGTACCTGCTATATGAGATGTTGCCTAGTTTATGAATCACTTAATAAAGTCAATTACATCTTAAAAAAAAAAAAGTACTGCTGGGGCGCCTGGGTGCTTGGTTGGTTGAGCGGCTGCCTTCAGCTCAGGTCATGATCCTTGAGTTCTGGGATCGGGTCCCGCATCGGGCTCCCAGCTCCGAGGGGAGTTTGCTTCTTCCTCTAACCTTCTCTCCTCTCATGCTGTTTCTCACTTTCTCTGTCTCTCAAATAAATAAATAAAATCTTAAAAAAAAAATACTTCTCAATGTCAAAGACAGAACTGGAATTGGAATAATCTAAAACTAGACTTCTGGACTCCCAGAGACTAGTGTTTCCTATGAGCCAATCAATAGGTTTCTATTTTGTTTTCCCCTGGAGTTGAGGAGATGGGTACGTCTAGTCTACTAAGCATAGAAAAGCAAACCAAGGCACACTTTAGCTTCTGCACTTCCATAAGCAGCTGTCTTTAGCACATTGATAAGTGAGGCCAACACTGTTGAAATGTCAGTGGTACTTCCTGTGCAAAGAATCTGAAACCATCTCAGTGGACAGGGTGTCCCTTTGTACGTTGAAAAGAATTTTACTTAGGTAATATGTTTATCTTAGGAGAAATCCCTGTCTGTGGAAGTATGGAGAACAATAAAGCAGAGCTCCTTGTTAGATTTGCAAGTGCTACTTAGCCCCTGATGTTTCTCTTGTAAAAGTGAAATGCTTCACTTGTAAAAGTAAGGTGCGCTTGGCAAATGAAAACCAGGCATTCCACTGGGGTGATAAAAATGTCAAACTTAGAGTTGCTGGGGTGAAGGATGAAAAGGAAAGCAAATCAATGGTTTCAACAGGAAAAAAAAAATTTAAAGTAGAAACCACTAAATGGTTTAAATCTCCAGTTTCTAAATAACTATAAATTTCCTATATAATCATCTAAATAATTCTTCATATGCACAAACTTCTTTGATATCACAGTGACTTGGCATAACTCTCAGAAATATATAGCAGGGTCTTTCTAGAAAATTGAACTATAACATGTATTATTAATAAGTCAAGGAAATATGTTTTCTTTTAGATAACTTTTAATAATAGCATCATTCATTTAATACTTATTTACTAGTTACTTATCTATTATATTCTAAGAGAGTCCCTTTTCTGTAGTGGAAGAGATTCTATTCTTTAATTTTAAAATATTTGTATTTTTTAAACTTTGCTAGTCAGCCAAAAGAAGTTTATTAGGCAATTATGTATCAGGCATTGGGTTATGCTCTAGTAATACAGTAGAGACTAAGTTCTACTGTATTGTGATCAGGTTCTGCGATAGCAATGCCCTCCCAAAGAGTATGGACAAGTTAAAAAGAGAAACATAATAATTACAAAGAGATTAGTGTTATGAGGGGAAAGGTCACTGGGTCTAAGAGATTATTGTTTCTATCATTACAGATTATAACACAATTGAAGAGTTAACGAGGTAAAGGAGCAGAAGCCTTCCAAGTAAAGAGAGCAGCATGTGTGATCACTCAGCTTTACAAGAAGTTGGTTTAATTAAGGCTTTAAAGGAAGGCCAATGCAGCTGAAACCTTGAAAGTTAGGGAGAAAGTGTCATAATATTATCCTGGAGAGGAAAGCAGAGGTCAGATCATAAAGGGCCTTGTGAGTCTTGCTGAAGAATTTATGCCATAAGGGGGGTACATTCTAAACATTTAATATAAATGAGTAACACAAAACATTTTGAATAACTTAAGATGGTGGAATGACTTAATAAATTATTTTCAAAATTCTCCCCTTATTGATTGTGCAGAGAAAGTAGTAAAGGAGGGCAAGAATGGAAGCAAGGAGGCCAACTATAATTACACTGTAATGTTGACTGGAAAAGAGTCATTTGGCAAAATAGATCAAGAAGAATGAAGACACAGTTCGGAGGGAGGATTTTGACAACTTTTACTGATGGGATAAAGGACATTTTGAAGATGACTCTTAAGCTTTTTAGACTTTAGAAAAAGTGCAGTTGAAGTTATAAGTTGGTGAGAAGTAAAAAAAAAATTAAGGATGGAAAATATTTGGGGGGAAAAATCAAGGGTTCATTTTGTAAGTAGAAGGTGGCTTTGAACATCTAAGTGCAAAGTCAAGAAGGCAGTTGGATATATAAATCTAAAACTCAGAAAAGGGTTTTGGATGAAAGCTGCAAATTTGGACATCCTCAGCCTAGATGGATTTAAAGCCATTGACATAGTGGGATCACCAGGGGAGAAAGAGAACAAGGAAATAAGAATCTAGTTAGCGAGCCCAGCTTATATATCAATGCCTATTTTGTATAAATGCTACAGAGGGTGTTCAATCTCTTTTCAAATCTCAGTCGTCACAACTCTGCACATGATGGCTACTGTAGTAACACTGGGGTGAATTAAAGCTGAGTCACTATAAATGACAAAGGGTTATTTTAATAAAATGAATACAACTGAAGTAAATGAAATGTTTGGGAAAAATGTATCTAGTAATTTGAGTGAAACAAGCAATTTGAGTGAAATAAGTAGAGTTTTTATTTTAGTGAGAACTTTTAGTAACTTCTCTGGCTGACCAAGTCATGGTTGGCCCTGTATTGAGAACAGTAATTAGATTAATGTGGTAAAAACAAAACAAGACAAAACCTTTAATCTTCCATTCTAAAACTACATGAATGAACCTAGAGGGTATTATGCTAAATACAGTAAATCAGACAGAGAAAGACAAATTCCATATGATTTCACTCATATGTGGAATCTAAAATAAATAAACAAACAAATAAATAAACAGATAAATAAATAAATAAAATACAAAACCCAAATGAATAAAAGAGCAAAAAGCAGAATCAGATCTATAAATAGCAAACTAATGGTTGCCATAGGGGAGAAGGGAGGGGGGATGAGAGAAATGGGGGGTAGAGAAATAGGGAATGGGAGTTATAGGCTTTCAGTTATGGAATTAAAAAGCCACAGGAAAAAATGTTTAGGATAAAGAATATAGTCAATGATATTGTAACAATGTTGTAGGGTGACAGATGGTAGTTACACTTGTAGTGAACATAGCATAATATTTAAACTTGTGAATCATTGTGTTACACACCTGAAACTAATGTAACATTGTGCTTTATACTCAAAATTTTTTTAAAAAATAAATAAAATCTATGATTCTAATATTTGATAATTTCAGAATTTCTTATTGGCTCTCTCCCATCTGCCATACCTCCTCCCAAATTAATTGTCAATACATAAACTGGTCTAGAAACTTACGTAGTGTTAAGAGATAGTCTTAGTAACAGATCCAGTAAACTACAGAACTCATGGGTGTGCAACTTGTTATATATAATGGTGAGAAAATGGGGATATTGAACAGTCTGATCTGTGTTCATGAATCTTTAGATCTTGGGGGAAAATTTTTCAGAAGAAAGGAATCATATGCCTCATTATTAGTATTGACTGTTTACTAGAATTTTTCTTCATTACAAGTTTTACCAATGTTAAAAACAACAATTTTCACAATTCATTCCTCCAAATCACAGAATAATCATGCTTGCTTTCACATATGTTACCGTAAAGATTTATCAAGAACTATCTAAATAACCTCGAGAAAAGTTAGTGGAAAAATAAACATATTTTCAAAACCTAATTAGTGGTAAGTATAGGGCAATTCTTTTCTCCTTTGTTTTTATTATTATAAAATATCTAAAACAGAACCGCACACCTTTATTATATCAAATCAATAACAGATATTATCTTTCAATTTCCTGCCTTATTCGCCTTCCCTTCTTTTCTAAACCTTTCTGCACATTACATACTCTTCAGTGGAACAGTGCAGGGCTGTTTGGGGTGTGTGTGTGTGTGTGTGTGTGTGTGCAGAATTCAGTGCTGATTGTGCTATGTGTGGTCAACAATTACAAGAAAGGATCAGAGGATTTGCTGTCTGGCCACCTGTGGTACGTGTGGTGTCACTCATATGAGCTGACCACCTACCAATTTCTAGAACTGTAGAATTTCAAACGAGCAGGTTAGCTGAGAGAAAAATTGTGTAGGTTGGTGGCCTTGGTAGGGCTACCTAGAAGATCCAACAAAGGAATCAGTTGATGATGGAAGCCAGTCAATTAAAGAGTAGAGAGATAAAGAGATGAGGGAGAGTGTGCAGCCTCCAAGAAAGAAAATTGAAAGAGTATTGCCTTGATTGCTGACTTGATTCTCGGTAGCAGTTCTATGAGGTTTGCCTGTATTTCTACCTGTTGGCTCCATGATAATTCCTGTATTGTCACACTGACCCACTGCACCCGGTACCACCCTGACCATTTACTTCAGCTAGTTTATTTTTTCAAATAGAACAAGACAGTACTAAGTGAATATGCCCAAATGTGTGTGGGTGAGTAGGGGGTGGGATGACATAAAGATGGCTACTTAACTTAATGCATAATCTTAAAATATTGAGGCCAGTATAGTGTTATATCTACAAAACTGAAAATTATAATCTCACTACCCATGCATGCATTGAGGCTAAAAATGTATAATCATATAGTTAGTTTGGTATCAAATATGTGAAAGTGGTTTTCTTTGGTCGATAAGATTATAGGTTATTATTTTATGTCACTAGCTCTGCTTTATTTTTACATTATCCAAAATAAGTATGCATTATTTCCTTAATCAGAGTAATAAACTACATAGGAAAAGGAAAATATACTTATTATAAATCAGAACAAAGAACAGAATGCAAGATTATAGTAGACTATGATTATATCTATGATTAAAAAATAGAAGGGTTTATCTTGATATGACTTCAGTAAATTTTTATGGTGGTAGAATAGGGTTTTCTCTTTTCTTTCTTTTTCTCTTCTCTCTCTGTCTCTCTCTCTCTTTGGTATTTTCACTATTTTGCATAGCTTTTCTCATAATTTAATTTAATAGATAGCACTATCTGCCATATATCAGGCATGTGTAGAGGAGACATTTGAATCAGGTATCTATAATTATGTAAGAGTAAAATGACCTAGCCCTTCTATGGATAGCCATATTTCTTACCTGTCAAAACTTATATTCTGTTGTAAGGATCAACAGCTGAAATACAGAAGTATCTCATCTCACTCCAACCTTGCACTAGGTTTTTTTTAAGTTCAAGCAGGAAAATGGAGGCTCCATCATCATGGTGGTTTGAGGCTAAGGAGGGGTAAGTCAACATGAATACTGGTTTTTGAAGTCACCAAACACTATATAGGGTTGGCTAATTAATCTACATGCTGATCTCCCTTTTAACACTCTCTGGCAATCTCAGTAATTGTCTTGGAATAATAGTTCCAACAACCAGCTCAGAGTCAGATGTGCCCCTAAAAATATATATATTTAGGTTTTACATTTAGAGAAAAACAACTAAAGACAAATACAGAAGGTAAGAAAGTAAAATTGTGTTAAACGCCAAAAATGTAATTACTATGAGGTCTAAAAAGACACTGTTGCTGTGATTAAAATTAAGTTCTTAAAACCCTTTTCTCAACCCATGTCTTAAGAGTGATCACAGTTTTATAACTGGCATCTTTATATGTAATAGACATGTTCACTTACAAAGAAAGCCTACTAATGTGGACACATCGGTGCTAATTTTTATGCATTGTCTCCAGCCAAAAATTAATTTATCAGATCTTGCTTTTGATACCTCATAAATACTCAGGTCACAACTTTGCTGACTTGGAGGAACAGCACAATTCACAGTAATGTTTTCATTTTCTTCCTTGATGTTGCTACACACGAAACCCTCAGATGTTTAAAATTCTTTTCAATTTCAAATGTAATTAATTTTTAACTGCATTTTCAAAAATTGTATGCAATTAGAGGATCTCTGGATATTTTCTATTTATAACAATATATAAATTACTGTTAGAAGGGGACATATAACAAATTACTTTTTGTGATAGAGATTTTCCCATTATTTTGGAAAGCTACAACTTATCTATGATTCCCTGAACTTAGGTTTCTGTCCTGGAAAGAATATGTCTATTTCTTTAATGAGATCATAAATTCACTTGTGTGTTTTATATCTCCGATGTCTACCTTTGCCCCTCTTCTCTTTCCATATAGGCATCATATGCTATCTAATATGATTTGATGTCAAGGGCATAAAATCATTTTCATGGAATTCTTGCTAAAATGCATTACTTCAATATACTCATGAGAAAATTGCAGACAAATCGAGATTGAGGAAAAATTCAACGAAATAACTGACCAGTACTCTTCAAAAATGACAAGGTAATGAAAGACAAAGAGAAACCAAGGAACTGTCCCAAATTGGTGGAGAATAAGAAGACATGCAATATAAATGCAATATAATATCCTGGATTGGATCCTGGTCCAGAAAATGAATATTAGCAGGAGTATTGGCAGAATTTAAATCAGGTGTTTAGGCATGTTAATAATAGTGTATCATTGTTAACTATAGGTAATCAGATAAACATTAGGAGAGAGTGAGTAAAAGGTATAAGAGAATAATGGATATTATGTTTTGCAAAATTTTTTGTTAAGTATAAGATTATTTTAAAATAAAGGAAAAAATAAATTCTGCATTCTGAGCCCAAAAAGCCGGAATTTTTATTTTATTTTTGCAAAAAATAAGACAATTCTGATAAATCCTACAAAAGATCTTGGCATTGCAGAAAATTTAACTAGTGAAATAATACTTTGTAACCCTTCTGTTACTTCCAAGGTGAAGTGAAGCTATTTTCCCCATGAAGCATATGCCAATAGGACACTGATTACATTTTATTCGTGCATCTATTTTTTCTATTCATCAAACCATAAATGCCACAAGAATTCAAAAAATATGATATGATAAAAATTCATAAGGAGTAAAATGTAATTACCCCATTAATATTATTTTTCTGATTTGAAACCTTTAAAATCCATGAAATGTTCCAAAACTAGTTTAAAGGTGGTTTAATATGTGTTTTTCCCCCCTCCTTTCGATCTCATGCTCTTCATGGGTCACTTTCTAAGCATATGACAACACGGCAATGAGGCAGCAATTTATGTTGACTATGAATGAAGTTGTCTTTATGTTCAATAGTCTTTCACAAAACAAAGTTTCTAGAACACAATACAATAAAGGCTTTTAAATGGATGAAATGTAGTCCTTGATATACCTTAAAACAAATTTTATGCCACTAAATATTAAACTCCTGAAAAATGGTGGATTGACATGGAATTACTGGCAGCATCTGAACTATTTTTTATATAAATAATAGTCCTGCAATGAAATATTATTTTAGGAGACATAGGATTGTATCTTTATGATAGAGCCACATATAATGACAGCTGATGTCTGGAAGGTATTAGACTGTGGTTATAATAATCACTATAATTGTAACAGTTCATGCTAGCTCAACTGCACATCTATTCTTCATTTGTCTCTAAACTAATTTGTTCTACATATGAATATATAACCTTCATCAATTTAAAGTGCCATCCCTTGGCTATGTGGGTCATTAAAGGAAATACATAATGTATGAGTTCCACCATCCAAACTTAGAAGGGGAAGTCTTTGTAACCAAGTGTGAAATCATTGCTACAAGGCTGACTTCTGAGATTTAATCAAAATCAAGCATGATCACAAATGACCATCAATCAATTCCAGGGTTACTCATATATTTTGTTTTGAACAGAGAAGTTTCATTCACAATTTTGCACCCAATATTGATCATGAGAGCAACTAAGGTCATCAAATTATATGGGTAACTTAATGAAGTTAAAGAAATTTCCCATAGGGCATAACTGTTCCAAAAGATAAACAACCAATCCCTAAAAATGTGCTGAATTCATTGGAACAAGTTTATTAATGGGGCACAGCACACTAGCCAGGATGATAGAATGAGTAGCAAGTTTGCTGTAGTAGTAAATCACAAACAAGGAGATAAGTAGAACTAAATGCATCCCATTTTAGAATAATACTTTTTGGGAGCTCTATAGTATGTGGAATATGAAGAAATTAATGACTACTAGGGAAAGAATATAGCATTCTTGGTGATGATGTTAGTACTATGACATCATTCTTGACTATTTAACATGTTGTATTTTAATGAATATTATTTTATGTTCTACTTCCTATACAATTCCTCAAACTTAGTTTTAGTTGCAGGTGTTTAAAGAATAAAATAAAAATAAAATAAAAAATGAAATAAAAATAAAAAGAATACCCCTGTTCTAACAAAAGGCATGTATCCTGAGACACAAAACATGTTTGTCCAAGATCACTCAATTCAGCCTTGAATAGCAAGGATAATAGGTTTTTTTAGGAAGGTGGATTCATTACCTTTAGCTAAGTGTCCTCTCTCTGTGAACATCTATGAGTAGATCAGATTCAGAAATTGGGAGATTCTTCAGGAATATGCATAGGTGTCAATGCTACATGAAAAGTGAAATGGGGAAGATCAATACTTCCATGTCTTGTTCAAAGTACAGCAGAGTTTAGATAGTTCTCTTAAGTAAATATGAAATTTTAGAATAGAGGTCTGTTTTCTTTTGAATTGTTGATTTTTTTTTGTGGGTGTGCTTTTGTGCAACAGAAATAAATGGCTCTCTTTTGGGGGGGTTGGGTAACAGGGTGATGGGCATTAAGGAGGGCAAGTGATGTAATGAGCACTGGGTGTTATGTACAGCTGATGAATCACTGACCTCTACCTCTGAAACTAATAATACACTATATGTTAATTAATTAAATTTAAATTTTAAAAAAGCTGCCAAAAAAAAAAAAGTAAGAAATGGCTCTCTTTTTGGCCAGAAGATTCTTTGCAGTTCAAGTGAAGAGGAAAATATAACTATAGCATATGGAGAGCGGAGGCATTACATAATACACTGGGGATTATAGTTGCAAAATAGACTTATGGTTTATATTTCTTTTCAGAGAATTTGTATGTGTGCGTGCATGTGTGTTTCTCAACATGCATACAAATAGATAAGGCAGGATCATTTCCTTTTGTGGAAATAAGATTGTATTTCTATTTATCTCATGCAATACCTAATGGTATAGACTAAAGGCTTATTTTAAGTCAGTATGAAGATGCTGAGCTATTTATTAAACATATTAAATGAGGGACAACTGGGTGGCTCAGTGGGTTAAAGCCTCTGCCTTCGGCTCAGGTCGTGATCCCAGGGTCCTGGGATCCAGTCCCACATCTGGTTCTCTGCTCAGTGGGGAGCCTGCTTCCCCCTCTCTCTCTGCCTACCTCTGCCTACTTGTGATCTCTCTTTCTCTCTGTCAAATAAATAAATAAAATCTTAATAAATAAATAAACATATTAAATGAGTATAGAAAGTATTTTTCAGTCTTTTATTTTTCCATTATGACAAGCATTTCATATTCCTTTTCAAGTCTTCTAGAATACTAATTCCAAAGCAAAAGTGCTGCTAGACTTCATAACTTCTACGTGCTATACATTTTTTATTTCTATTCTATGTTTAGAAGTCCCGAGAAAGGTTGAAAAAGCAACGTGGCGTTGAAAGTCATTCAACCATATAAACTACCTTAAAACCTTTGTGTGATGATTCTCAAGTGAGATTTGGGCATTTATATTAGCATAAAAAATGTGTTTAACATCCTTGTAAATAGAGTACTGAGTAAAAAAAAATTGAAAATACTGCCGATGACAGTGACAATATAGTGAGTGTAAAATTAAATGCTCTCACAGGCATGCATGTGTGTGCATACACGTGTGTATGTTACAAAACATACAAAGATGTGGTGATATATTTTTAAACATAATATACATATTTAAGTAAATTATGTAAGTTAATAAAGGAATCAAAAGTTTTAAATCTACTTCTGGGTTGGTAAAGAGGTATATGTTTAACCTGCAGTACATGTGGGTTGAATTGAAATCAAATGAAAATTGTTAGTTTTCACTACTTTACTCTCTGAATAAAAATTAAACTCACAGTGTATTATGTATTTCTATAAAAATGCAAACTGATTTATTTCTGTTTATCCATTTCACTAATCTCAAAGTTTTTTCTTAATTGGCTTAACATTAAAGGTTTTTTTAAAAAAAACCTTTAACGTGACTAAATCAGTGATATTTAATTTTAGATATCATTTAAACGTCAAACAAAATAAAAGGACTGGTAGCAAAACTGGAAATTTGTGAACTGTAAGACAGCAGCAGCAAATACTCCCTCTCTTTCTTCTATCAACCCTTGCCCTTGCCCCTTATTTTCATTTATTCATACATAAAACTTTTTTTTGGGGGGGGTCAGGTCTTTCTCTAAGTACTGGGGATATAGCAGCAAAAAGATGACAAACATCCCAATACTCCCAGAGCTTACATTCTAATGGAGAGAAAAAGACAATCAGCTCGATAATTAACCAAAATATATGGTAGTGCTTAAAAAATAATTAAGCCCGGAAAGAGAACAGAAGTGCTTGGATGACAGTGGTTGTAATTTTGTATATGGTGGTCATTTAAAAGTTCACAAACTACACTTGTGGAAAAGCTTGAGGGAATTGAAGGTGGGAGACATGCACAATGAACAGTGAGGAGTATTCCGTGCAGGAAGGCTCCCTGAGATAGGAGTGTGTCTGACACATTCAAAGAATAGCCAATAGACCAATGTAGAGGGAGTAAGAGGAAGACCTATCAGGATGAAGTCAGAAAGCTCAGGAGAATGGATGAGAGGTCACCGATGGGTTTTACCTTTTATTCGGAGTGAAGTCTAAAGTGAGATCTAAAGCTATTGGAGAGTTCTGAGCAGTGCTTTCATAGCCCACATTACATTTTCCAGGGTTACCTCGTCTGTTCGTTTTTTTTTTAAAGATTTTATTTATTTATTTGAGGGAGAGAGAGAGATCACAAGTAGGCAGAGAGGCAGGCAGAGAGAGAGAGGGAGAAGCAGGCTCCTTGCTGAGCAGAGAGACTGATGTGGGGCTTGATCCCAGGACCCTGAGATCATGACCGGAGCTGAAGACAGAGGTTTTAACCCACGGAGCCACCCAGTTGCCCCTCGTCTGTAAGTTTGAAGGGGGAGGAGTAATCATGGAGACAGGTTGGTAAGCTATTATAGTGACTCAGGGCAAAGATGATTGTGACTCAGGTCAGGGTGGTCACAGTGGATGTAGTGAGAAGTGGTTGTATTCTGGATAGGTCCTGAAGATAGTGTCAAAAGGATTTGCTGACGGAACAGGTACTATTCACAAGATAAAGAGTAGTAGAGAATGACTCCAGGATTTCTGGTCGAGAGAATGATTTCTGGTCAAAGCACCTGGAAGAATTCTCTCAACTGAGATGGTGACAAGGTAGAAAATCAGCAGCTCAGTTTTGGACGTTTAATATTTGAGATGCCTGGGGGAGTCTAGGAGTTTAGGAGAGATCGGCAAAGGAAAAGAAGTGGCTGATAGAAAGGAAGAACACCAGCAAGATCTGGAAGCCTAATGAAGACAATCTGAGTTAGTACACTTGTTGACATCCCTGAGAAAATGAATAAGGGTGGATTCAGAGAAGAGAAACAAGTAAATGGAGGCAGAGAAATCTTCCTTAGATTCTGAACAAGACTACCGAATACGTCAACATGTTTTGGGTAGGAATTGTAAAGTGGTTGTTTTGTGAGTGTATTAGGTTCTATTGCTGCTATGAAAAATTGTCACTAATTTAGTAGCTCAAAAACAACACCAGTGTATTATCTTGTAGTTCTGTAGGTCAAAAGTCTGAATAGGTCTCACTGGACTAAAATCAAGGGATTAACTGGGTTGCATTTCATTTTTGGAAGCTTTGAAGCTGTTCTTTCTCCTTTTGTAGATTCCAGAGGTCACCCATGTGCCTTGCCTCATCCTTTTTTGTCCGTCTTCAAAGGCGGCAATATTACATCTTTCTGACCGTTCTTCCATTGTCTCATCTCCCCCTCTTTTCTTTCTTCTTTCATTTTTTGAGGGTCCTTGGGTCACATTGAACCCACCTGGCTAATCTAAAATAATCTGACTATTTGAAGGTCAGCTGACTAACAACTTTAACCATCTGCAACCGTAATTCTCTCTTGCCATGTAAATTAATGTATTGACAAATTCTGGGGATCAGGATATGGGCATTTTTGGCAGGGCTGTTATTTCGTCTACTGCAATGAGAATATAAAATGCTATTGGATGAGAAATCATTTTTTTCTTGTTATTCATATAAGCACATTTATTTTTCCATAAGCCTAATAATTTTCTTCTAAGTAAACAAACCAGGGCAATGCATATACAAAGCAAAATAGATACAAAACACTTTATTGCTTAACCAATTATGGCTACACTCTTGAAATGGAATAGGGAGGTATATGCAACAGATGAAGTATAAAAAACATCCAAATCGACAAGGAAGAAGTGAAACTTTCACTGTTTGCAGATGACATGATGCTATATATAGAAAATCTGAAAGACTCCTCCAAAAAAACACTAGAACTGATAAACGAATTCAGTAAAGTTGCAGGATACAAAACATACAGAAATCTGTTGCACTTCTATACACCAATAATGAAGCAGCAGAATGAGAAATCAAGGAATCAATCCCATTTACAACTGCACCAAAAAGAGTAAGACACTTAAGAATAAACCTAAACAACAAGGTGAAAGATCTATACTCTGAAAACTGTATACCACTGATGAAAGGAATTGAAGATGACACAAAGAAGTAGAAAAACATTCCATGCTTATGGACTGGAAGAACAACTATTGTCAAAATGTCTATACTACCTGAAGCAATCTACACACTTAATGCAACTCTATTAAAATACCAATAGCATTTTTCACAGAACTAGAACAAAGAATCCTCAAATTTATATGGAAGTACAAAAGACCTCAAATAGCCCAAGCAACCTCAAAAAATAAAATTCTGAATTTGGTATCTGAAAAAAGATTTTAGGATGTAAATGGATACCATACAATAGTGTGTCTAAAAAAAAACACTGACTCTACGGAAATTGAAAAATGTTGTGCGATTGTTCAATTTTTGTTTTGTGTTGCAGAAGCAAAGAAAGAGCCAAAGCCAGCAGACTTCCTTGAAGGAAATGGTGGAAAGAGCTATATTTTGGTTTCCAGGCAGAAGCAAAGTTAGGAAGCATGGTTTGGAACTGGTATTAGGAAAATCTTATAAGACATAAACAAAGTTTAATGAGACAAATATGGGAAATAGAATTTTATGTCAATTTTGGCTCAAAATCAATAATAACAAATATACAGAGGGCAACATGTGGAATCTAGGGTTTAGAGATAGGCTTCTTGAGTAATTTTCTTGAAGTTGATATGTTCCTTTGTGTGGCACTGGTAATTTTTCATGTTCCAAACAATTATTGTGTACTACTAATCTCTGCTGGGAAGTGTGACACAGTCTCTTATGAGTAGATCTTAGAAGTGCTTATCATAAGAAAAAAATTGTTACTATGTGAGGTGATTGATGTTAATTAACTTGTGATCACCTTGCAATATATACATATATCAAATCATTATGTTGTCTACCTTGGACCACACATTGTTTTATGTCAATTATGTTTCAATAAAACTGGAGAAAAAGTATTTTATTTTTCTCATTTCTGTGAAAAATTCTCTGCCTTCAAATAAAATGAGTATTTACTAAATTCATGTTATATGTAATGTAAGGTGCTTGGTTTAATGACAATATAAAAATGCTGCTTTTTAGCATTTTACGAAGCATATATGTGGATAAAACATAAGCATACTAAAACCTTTAATAAATAGGCAAATACCGAATAGTGGTACATTAACAAAATATATATATGATTTCCTAAGACCACAATGTAGGATTTTATTAGGAAAAAGAAACTAAAGAGGCAGTTTTATTTTTTTATCTGACTAGATAGTCAGTTTGAACATAATGGGAATTCAGCACTAGTGAGTCATTATGGGTTTTTAAGAACAAATGAAGTGATCAAAGTACTATTGGGAAGAGATTAGTCCAACATGGTAAATAAAATAGATTATGCAAGGGAAAGATCAGAGTCATAAAAACCCATTAAGATTTTATTTTAATCATTCAAGATTACAATAATTTAAAGAGAACCACTGTGTTTAGAAATGGAACTCAAGAGACAGATGGGAGAGAAACCGTGAAAGAAAACCAGAGTATGAAGTAAATAAACAAAAACAAAAACAAAACAAGGGAATTTGCTGACAGTGGATATGAAAATGATAGAACACAGAATTCTTGGATAACATTCAACCTGGAAACACTATGTGCATAAATAACAATATTAATAGTAAAAACTCAAATTGAAAATCTCTTTGGGGAGGGGGGTGAAGTGGTTGTGGAGGGAGGGTATTTGAAGTACATAATAAATTTGCTCCCTTCAAAGTTCAAAATGAAAAGAAATAAAAGTCCATGCAATTTCATAACCCAAAGATAATCATTGCAAGTTGTTGATATATTTGCTTCCATACTGTTCTAAACTTTTTAAAATGTGTATTTTTTTAAAAAATAAGCTGTATTCTTTATTTAGTGGCAAAGTTGAAGATGAAAAAGTGATTTTATATATTGTTGATATAAATATAAAACAGTATTTCTTTCCTGCACACAACTTGACAATATGGAGCAAGAATTTAAAAAAAAATATTTATAGACTGTTCTAGTAATACCACTTCTAGAAATATACTATTAGAAAATAACTGGAGATGCCAATGATTTATGTACAAGTATGTCCATTATTGTGCTGTTTGTAATACTGAAAAATTGGAAGAAAACCATGAATAGTTTAGCATAGTTTGTATTGTATGGGAATTATCTTAAAAATGTTCTTAGAAATTTGGAAGAACTTACTGGAAAAACTTATCTGGGCCAAGAATTTTTGTTGCTGTTGTTAGGAAAGGGTAATTTCCCAACAAACTTTGTGGAAATGTATTTGATAATGCTAGTTCTAAGAACATATTAGAGTTGTGTCCCTTTGATTTCAATAATTAATTCACTATCTATTAAGTCCTTTTCTATAACATGTGAGAGGAGTCAGAAAAAATTCAGAGTCCAGCAATGCTCCCATAAGTACTTCTGCATGCTTAGTAATTTCTTAAGTTCAGCAAAGATTTAGTCTAAGGTGAGGACGGGTAATAAGAAATTTTGTTACAGCAAATTACTTTGTACAAAAATAATTACTTTTTCCATTATTTGCAGCTAGGCTTTAAATGCTTGAACAATGATTCATCTTCTTTTGTTTTCAAGTGAAATGAATCAGCGAATAGATTACAATGGTGTTTCTTTGAGTTAGGCTGTCCTCAATAATAGATTTTTTGGGGTCATTATTACTGACGAGTTATTTAACTCCCCTCTCAGTTCACATATTGACAATTTCAAACTCAAAGAACTTCCTGTATTTTGAAGTGGTGGATTTAACCCCATCTCTTCAAGAAACTAAATAAAATTGAAAATCCACTTCAGTGAAGTGAATTACTTATAGTTATGAGATAGATGGGAGAAACCAAGCTTTATAAAATGAATAGTGAAGCTATGAGTGACAATATACTTTCTCAAATACTTCAAATGCATTATCCTGCTTATTTTTAGGAATAAAAATTAAGGCAAACATAAAAATCTCCAAAAGGGCCCAAAGAGATTTGTAGATGAGTATGGTGCCTTCTTTCCAGTGAAAGATCCCATGGAAACATAATTGGCTCCTAGGATCAGTTTTCTTGGATTCTTCATACAACAGTACAATGCCATCACTTTTTTATGCTAGCCTCTTTGCCTAGGTATCCTCATGCTCAAGAAGAAGCCCAGGAGCACCTGGGTGGCTCAGCTGTTGGGCGTCTGCCTTCGGTTCAGGTCATGGTCCCATGGTGCTGGGATCGAGCCCCACATTGGGCTTTGCTGCTCAGAGGGAAGCCTGCTTCTCCTTTCTCCCACTCCCCCAGCTTGTGTTCCCTCTCTCGCTGTCTTTCTGTCTCTGTGTTAAATAAAAAAAAAAAAGAAGAAGAAGAAGCCCAAATTTTCATACAACCAGAGAAATTTCAAAACATGAGTTCAAGAAATGTGGCTACATTTGACTATGAATTTTATATCATTTGGACATAGTCAAAATTCTATGAGAGAGCAACTCTGGCACTCGGGAGAGGGAAAAGCAATTTGAATCAAAGTGAAAATATGAAATTCTTACGTAGAAGTTAAAGTCACCAGATTCAATTGAGATGGAAATAAAAAGACTGTCTTCCAGCCAGTTGTCGGTATGGCAGTTTTAAAGATGATCATTGCAAAAGAGGAATGCAGAGCCACTTAAGTCCGATCTGTCCCTGTCATCATTCCACTGGCCCCATCTCTGATGGACAGTTTGATCTTTTCTTTGTTCAGAGGAGTATAGGCTGTTTCTGATCTGGCTTTATCTGTATAATCCCATGGAACATAGCTGGCACTTATTCAATATTTTCTGAATAAATGAATGAATATACCATGATCTGGTGACACGTTTCAGTCATGAAATCTTTGTTAATTCCTGTTCCTTCTCTTGCCTCGGTGGCTCCATTTCCTTACTCCCAGTACCCCTCACCCCCCCACTACTGTGTTCCCTCCTAGGCATCATGCACTTTAGAGCACAAGAAAATATAAGGAACACATTATAAATGTGACAATGATATTCTACTCCTTTTAGTCAATTAAAGACACCTCTGCTATGTTGTTTAGGTACCCTTTCCCCAATTACACATGACTTCACTTTAACATTTAGATATGGTTCAGATTTTGATATGGAAGACTTTTAATATATTGATGTTTTGTTGAAACTGACTTTAAAAATACCTATAATTTTATTCAAGTTCAAATGTAAAATTTGACTTTCATTAGGCAAATACGTAATGCAACCCAAAGATAAATCAGAACTTGTAAGTTTTTTTCTTTAGAACTTGTAAGGTCTTTGCAATTACTTACTTATCTACCCAAAAAATATTTACTGAGGTTTAGAACTAGAAGTTTTTTAATGTTAGTCACTGTATTTTGCATTTCACAATATAATTACTCATTTTATCATTTTACTAACTCTATACATGATTTATTCTCATTTTGCTTATGAGGAAATGAAGCGCTGAGGGTCTAAGTGTCAGAGGGGACAAACTGTCAGCTGGCTGAGTTGGGATTCCAATGTATGTTCTTTTTAATCTAAGGTCCTTGAATATGTAAGTACAATCATGTCTCAATTGGATTCACTGAGTTTATGCAAAGCACTGGTAGGTATGCATTGGGAATACTAACATAAATTAAATATGGATTCAGGCTTAATTAAGTAGCTTTTAGTTGGTAAAAGTGATAATATAGATACAAAAATATACTAGTAATACAGAGTAGAATATATGGTACAAGGATATATATGGTCTGTTATGACTATAATACATGATAAAATCTTGTTCAGATGAAATTATAGCTTGAGGGTCTATGTATCTTTGTTCAAATTTTCAAATGTTTTGTCCATTGAATAATGGGAAAAAAAGATCAAACCTAAAGGAAACAAATGATTGTTCAAAGTCAAATACAATTATGATATAACACTCTCATATTTTCAATTTACTTATTTTGAGTTTGTAAGCCAAAGCATTAAGAAGAAATGGACCACTTCTAGGTCATACAGACTCATATTCACATATTTTATTTCTTCAGGCCATTGTATTTTCTCATTCATCTTTTAGATCTGAATTGGGAAAAGCGCTCTTAAGCCAATTGAGGAAGAAACCCCTTCAGTGTGATTTAGAAGAACCACGGCTTAGTTTTAGGTCCATCACAGTAGTAGACAGGGCACCGTGTTTCTGCGATTCATTTTTCTGATGCACCAACGACACTCTGCAGAACAGAATAATTACCAGTAGTTACTCGCTCTTTTCCCTCACTCTTGGCCAAGGAGCTAGGCCAATGAGCCAGAAGAACTCTGATAGAAAGCCGAAAAGGGGGTAAAGTTGTTAGCATTTTCCTTTTCTCATTATGGTCATTTCCTGCAGTTAACTGAGTTTGGATGGAGCCTATTTGATGAAATAGGGACTGCATTCTTGCTAATAATCATCCGATATACCCTTATGTCCACAGTGCCATCTTAGCTGTGCTCTATTTAGTTATAATATATGACTATTTACATCCATGTGTTTTCTTTCTAGGGCAAATCACAGCAAAATTAAAATGTAGAGATTGACTTTCCAAAGTGGCACATTATCAGGGAACATTACCCTTTATTTTTAGAAAGGATGATAATGGGGCTCAGAAGCTAAATGGCAGGGAGCCCTTCCTCTGAGCCTCCAGCAATGATTCATATTTTTGATAGCTCTGACTGAGGTAAGCTTTGTCTCTGTCATAGCAGCCTTCTTTATACCTGGATGAAGACATAAATCCTGGGGGCACCAGAAGGAATGGAGCCCATATACTTTGCCCTGTATGCCAGAAACAAACTGCGACAGCCAGAAACAGAAATAAATGTAAACATCCCCACTATTACAGTGTTCTTCAGGAAACAAAGCTTTATTTCACTGAGTTATCTTGACAGAGGATAAAAATGAATTCCTGATCACAAGAAGAATGAAAACATGTTACTTTTGCACTCTGTCAGGAAAGTTGGAAAGCTGAGTTTCAGTGACCAAATGAAATACTAGCATCCCAACGCACAGCATTGACTCCTACATGGTTTTGATGAAACCAAAAGCTCTATGTGGAGTGTGAGGCCTCTACAATGAGTCTTGGGACCCTGGAAGGCCCCTGGATCAAAGCTTGTCCACTGAGAACTGGGGTGAGAGAAGTAATAAGGAATGAGTTCCAGCTTCGCCTCTCCAACTTGGTGAGATGCTAGACAAGTGGGAATTTTCCCATAAGCTGGGATGGATAAAATTGCTTTTCTCTTCTCATTCTGAGGGAGGTCTTCTTGGCTCCTTCTCCTTCCTCCTGAAATATGTCAATTCTCACCTAAAAATCACACCTTCTCCTCATCTTTCTCATGCTTTAAGAACAAAGGTGTGAGGTTCTTTTGTGGAATGCTTTGGCTGGGTCTCAGTTTTACAACTTAGGCCAAAATGGTGCCTAAAGTTTCGATTATTATTTCTTCCTTGTGTTTTTGAACAACTGGTTAGTAAAAATAGCAGAGTGCAGGACTCTGCCTCCTTCAGCTTTAGACTTTCCAGCTTTTATCATAGTAGCCTGCACATTATACATTTTGTAGTAAGAATTTGTTTTGACTACATTCTATTTGTATTTTTATTTGCTCATAAAGAAGTATTTTCATTCTGCTTTGTAAAAAACAGTGAAATGTATGATTCTTCTGGTATGCCTACCCACATCCCAACACATTTAAAACCAAAAAAAAAAAAAAATTGGGTACTTATCCCCGCTCACATGACTCCAAAAAGTCAGATATGATTCTAACAATTCTATTAACATTTTCATCTTTTAGAACAATAGCAGCAATAGCAGCAATATCTCATGATTGATTTGTGGTCTATTTTGTCACCATCTTAAGTGCCAGGAATGATACCTGTCATCCAAAAAGTAGTCAACACTTTATAAATTACCACTGCAAATATTTGAGTTTGTACATAGCAAAATTGGGTATATTTATATGGATATTTCTCATTTAGTCTTTTTTACATTTATTTTTTATAATTAAATGACATTAATAAGAGGAATTCTTTATGGGTCAAACACATATTCAACTGTAATACATTCTAAATCACCAACCATGGAAAGCATATATTCAAGTGATGACATCAATCAATTTATTATGGATCAATTTGCAGCCCAGCATTCCCCTAAACCTGTCTAATGTTTTGGCAAGGAACTTGAAAGGACTCACTAAAAATTTATTAGTATAGCTTGAAATAGTTGGTTTTTTTTTTTTTTTCCTTCTCTGGCTCAACAAAGAGAATACTGTTTGCCCTCTGAATATATAGATTTTATAGTTTAACGTAGTAATGGATATGCCTGCCAAGAATCACAGTTTTTAATGAGCCTTTATTAAAACCATTGCTATGTTTTAGCTTTCATTTTATGTACTGCATTTTTATTTAAAACTCATTCTATTTAGATTTGTTTGTTTAGTAATCAAACTTAACTGGTAGCTTGGAATATATTTTGCATCACTTTGTATCTTCTTTCCAAAAGGTTTGAGCCTAAACTAGTTCAATTAATTGATACTAATGTTGAACACATACATTATGTAAACTTTAAAAACAGAACTCACATTCATGTTAAAAAGTATGTTACTTTCATATGCAATGTTTTAAGTAAGCTACAGGTTTGAAAGTCTAAGTATTTCAGAGACTGAATTAAATTTGCAAAGTATTAGCTTGGTGCAATAGCCACAGCACCAAATGAGCAGCTTTGTAGTTTATTATATACTGCAATTTTAAGATTTTCTGGTCCCTAGAAGAGACCAAACAGTAAAATTTCAAACTGAGACCAGGAAAGGGTGAACTTTTAAACTGTAATAAAATTTAATTGTTGCTATTGACCAAAAAGTGGCAAAAAGTTAACCCAAATTTTATTCCTTAATGAAATCTAATATAAAAGATGACAGAACACTTATCAGTAATATTTTCCTAGACTATCTCATTTTGAGAATGTTTCATCAATAAAAGAAGTAAGTTTTGATCTTCAAGTGTAACTTTCTTTTTTAAAAAAAAATTATTTATTTATTTGACAGAGAGAGTGACAGTGAGATAGGGAATACAAGCAGGAGGCAGAGAGGGAACACAAGCAGAGAGAGTGAGAGAGGGAGAAGCAGGTACCACCCCCCAAGCAGATAGCCTGATGCAGGGCTCAATCCCATGACCCTGGGCTCCTGACCTGATCTGAAGGCAGCCACTTAACAACTGAGCCACCTAGCATCCCCAAGTGTAACTTTCTAATAAATGTTATCATTTCTTTTTTAAAACTTCATGGAGGTATAATTGATATACAAAAAATGATTTGGATTAGTTTGGACATACACATACATCTATGATACCACCATCATAATCAAGACTTCCAAACATGTCCTTTTGTTCTTTGATATACACATGCATGTGTGTATGTGTGTGCTATGTGGTAAGGGCCCTTAACCCAAGATCCATCCTCTTCATATGTTTTAAAGTGTGCAATACTCTATCATTAACTACAGCAACTATGTTGTACAACCAAGATATGAAACAAAGCAAATGTCCATTGGTGGATGAATGGATAAAGAAAATGTAGTACATACATAAAATGGAATATTATTCATCCTTAAAAAAGAAGAATATCCAGCTATTTGTAACAATATGGGTGTATCTAGAGAACATCACACTAGGTGAAATAAACTAACCAAAAGAACAAATATTACATGATTCCACTTATAAGAACTGTCTAAAATACTTGAACTCATAAAAGCAAAGAATAAAATGGTGGTTTCCAGGGAGTAGGAGGAGAGGGAGAAAACTGGCAAATGTTGCTTGTGGGTATAAAGTAGTCTTTTTTTTTTTAATGCAAGATAAATAAGTTTTCGAGATCTACTGTGTTTTCTATTACAATATTGAGACTTCAGGCTAAGTTTTTTTTCCTTCTCAAAAAAAAAACCAAAAAAAAAAACCAAAAAACAAGAAGAGGTGGCTAAGGAGCAAGATGGCAGAGAAGTAGGAGGTTGTGATAGAGTTGGATCCCAGAAGTTAATCTAGATAGTTATTAAATCATTCTAAAATCCAGCATACTCAACAGGAGAGAGAAGAGAGGAAGAAGAGCAATTCTAGAAGCAGAAAATCGACCACTTTCCGAAAGGTAGGACGTTTGGAAAAGTGATTCCAAAGTGACGGGAAGAGAGACCACAGGGGGAGGGGCCAGCTCCCTGCAGCCACAGAGCCGTGGAGCACAAAATTGGAACTTTTAGAGTCTGCTCTGCTGAGGGATATCCCTCCGAGGCTAAGTGGGAGGTTTAGCCCTCGCGGGAACAGAGTGGTTTCAGGCCCCGTGAGATCACAAAGAGACCGGGGGTGTCTGAGTGCGGCAGAGCTCCCAAATGTCAGGGCAGAGAAGCTGGCAGCAGAGAAAGAGCTGCACAGTACGTTTTCAACTGGGGCTTACCCTAGACCGTGGCCACAGCCCTTCGAGTGGGGACCACATAAGGCATTCCGGAGACAACCCCTCCTTCCTCCCCGGGGAGGAGCAGCACGGTAGTGTGCAGCAGGAATCTGCTGGGTTTAGAGACTCCAGACAGGGCTGCACGCCAGAGATAGAAACGCGCTGCTGCCACCGGTGGCTGAACTTGGAGCTTGTGCAGGACCCGGGAGACAGGAGTGATTGACTGCTTTCCTCTGAGGGCACGCTGAGGAGCTGGGACTCCAGCGCTCAGCTCCTCTGGCTGGAGACTGGGAGCCGCCATTTGCATTCCTGTCCCCCAGGGAGGTACAGCAAGTGCTAAGGTAACAAAGACTTCAGAGAGCAAACTGAGTGAATTGCTTGGCCCCTCCCTGGGCAAGGGCGAAGCAATTCCACCTCAGGCAAAGACATCTGAGAACCAAGTTGAAAAGGCCACTCCCTAGAAGATCAGTGAGAATATCCAGCCAAGCCCAAGTTCATCAATCAGTGAGAACTGTAGAACTCCAGAGTACTTTTCTCTCTCATTCATCTATTCTTAGCTCAATAAAACGACAAGGCAGAAAAACTCACCACAAAAAAAAGAACAAGCAACAGTACAACGGCTAGAGAACTAGTTAATACAGACATCAGTAATATGTCAGAAATAGAGTTCAAAATGAGAGTTATCAAGGTGCTAGCTGGGCTTGAAAAAGGCATGGAAGAGATTAAAGAATCCCTTTCGGGAGAAATAAAATCCCTTTCGGGAGAAATAAAAGAAAAAAAATCTAACCAAGATGAAATCAAAAAAGCAATTAATGAGGTTCAAACAAAAATGGAAGCTCTTAATGCTAGAATAAATGAGACAGAAGAAAGAATTAGTGACATAGAAGACCAAATGACAAAGAATAAAGAAGCTGGAAAAAAGAGAGACAAACAACTATTGGACCACGAGGGAAGACTTCAAGAGATAAGTGATACCATAAGATGCAACAATATTAGAATAATTGGGATTCCAGAAGAAAAAGAAAGAGAGAAAGGGGTGGAAGGTATATTGGAACAAATTGTTGTAGAGAATTTCCCTAATCTGCTGAGGGGAACAAGCATCAAAATCCAGGAGGCACAGAGAACCCCCCTCAAAATCAATAAAAATAGGTCTACACCCCGTCATCTAATAGTAAAACTTACAAGTCTTAGTGACAATGGGAAAATCCTGAAAGCAGCTTGAGACAAGAAATTGGTAACATACAGAGGCAGGAATGTTAGATTGGCAGCAGACCTATCCACAAAGACCTGGCAGGCCAGAAAGGACTGGCATGATATATTCAGAGCCCTAAATGAGAAAAATATGCAGCCAAGAATACTATACCCAGCTAGGCTGTCACTGAAAATAGAAGGAAAGATAAAAAGCTTCCAGGACAAACAAAAACTTAAGGAATTTGCAAACACCAAGCCAGCCCTACAGGAAATATTGAAAGGGGTCCTCTAAGCAAAGAGAGAGACTAAAAGGAACATAGACCAGAAAAGAGGAGAGACAATATAGAGTTAACAGTCACCATACAGACAATACAATGGCACTAAATTCATATCTGTCAATAGTTACCCTGAATGTAAATGGTCTAAATGCCCCAATCAAAAGACACAGAGTATCAGAATGGATAAAAAAACAAGACCCATCGATATGCTGTCTATAAGAAACTCATCTTACACTCAAAGACACCTCCAGCTTTAAAGTGAGGGAGTGGAAAACAATTTATCATGCTAACGGACATCAAAAGAAAGCTCGGGTGGCAATCCTTATATCAGATAAATTAGATTTTAAGCCAAAGACTATAATAAGAGATGAGGAAGGACACTATATCATACTTAAAGAGACTGTCCAACAAGAAGATCTAACAATTGTAAACATTTATGCCCCTAACGTGGGAGCAGCCAATTATATAAACCAATTAATAACCAAGTCAAAGAAAAAACATCAACAATAATACAATAATAGTAGAGAACTTTAATACCCCCCTCACCGAAATGGACAGATCATCTAAGCAAAAGATCAACAAGGAAATAAAGGCTCTAAATGACACAGTGGACCAGATGGACATCACAGACATATTCAGAACATTCCATCCAAAAGCAACAGAATACACCTTCTTT
>CM052799.1:169365059-169421975 GCA_028533885.1 Nasua narica
CACCTTACACCAGTCAGAATGGCTAAAATTAGCATGTCAGGGAACGACAGATGTTGGCGAGGATGCAGAGAAAGGGGAACCCTCCTACACTGTTGGTGGGAATGCAAGATGGTACAACCACTCTGGAAAACTGTATGGAGGTTCCTCAAAACGTTGAAAATAGAGCGACCCTATGACCCAGCAATCGCACTACTGTGTATTTACCCTCAAGATACAAATGTAGTGATCCGAAGGGTCACAGGCACCCGAATGTTTATAGCAGCAATGTCCACAATAGCCAAACTATGGAAAGAACCTAGATGTCTATCAACAGATGAATTGGTAAAGAAGAAGTGGTGTATATATATACAATGGAATACTATGCAGCCATCAAGAGAAACGAAATCTTGCCATTTGCAACGACATGGATGGAACTAGAGGGTATTATGCTAAGCGAAATAAGTCAGTCAGAGAAAGACAATTATCACATGATTGCTCTGATATGAAGGTTTGAGAGGCAGGGCAGGGGGCTATTGGGGGGTGGGGAAGAGAAATGAAACAAGATGGGATGGGGAAGGAGACAAACCATAAGAGACTCCTAAACTCACAAAACAAACTAAGGGTTGCTGGGAGGTGGGGGGGGGGAGGGATATGGACATTGGGAAGGGTATGTGTGATGTATATGTATGGCAAATGCTGTGAAATGTGTAAGCCTGATGATTCACAAACATGTACCCTGGGGCAAATAATACATTATATGTTAATAAAAAAAAAAGAAGAAAAAAATATTCTAAAATCATGAAACAGTGAAAGAGTTCAAAGATAAATGATATGATAGGTGACAAAAAGTTACCCAAATTTACTGGATTTTGGATTATTACACTTTTTCCCTCTGCTTTTTGAACATAATATATGATGATTTCTTGACATAAACTCATAAGAATGACTTTTAATGGGGCACCTGGTTGGCTTGTGGGTTAAGCCTCTGCCTTCAGCTCTGGTCATGATCTCAGGGTCCTGGCATCGAGTCCCGCACAGGCTCTCTGCTGAGCAGGGAGCTTCCCTGCTTCTGCTTTCCCCTCTCTCTCTTCCTGCCTCTCTGCCTCCTTGTGATCACTCTCTCTCTCTGTCCAATAAATAAATAAAATCTTTAAAAAAAAGTATAAATTTGGATGATTTAATAAATTCATAGGAAAAAAGCCAGAATAATCTTATGATCAATCAAGATATATTAACAAAGCGCTAATGTACTATATACAATTATGACAACAAAATATTTTTTGCAATTTCTACGTTATTACTCATGTGTTACCCGTCATGTTTTATAAGTAATAATTTATTTATTTATTCATTTTTAAAGATTTTATTTATTTATTTGACAGTGAGAGACACAGTGGGAGAGGGAACCCAAGCAGGGTGAGTGGGAGAGGGAGTAGCAGGCTTCCTGCTGAGCAGGGAGCCCAATGTGGAGCTTGATCCCAGAATCCTGGGATTAAGACCTGAGCTGAAGGTGGATGCTTAATGACTGAGCCACCTAGGCACCCCAGTAATAAATTATTTTTTAAAAGATTTTATTTATTTATTTGACAGAGAGAGAGAGCATAAGTAGGCAGAGAGGCAGGCAGAGAGAGGGGGAAGCAGACTCCCTGCTGAGCAGAGAGCCTGTGCGGGGCTCGATCCCAGAACCCTGAGATCATGACCTGAGCCGAAGGCAGAGGCTTAACCCTCTGAGCCATCCAGGCATCCCAGTAATAAATTATTTTAAAATAAATTGTTTCACATCTTACTACCTTTAAGTGTATTTTCCCTCCTGCTTTTCGAACAAGGAACTTCACATTCTCATTTTGCACTGAGCTCTACAAGTAATGGAACCAATGATAATCAGTCTTCTATGCCCAATTTTCTTAATTAAAATAAACAGGCAAGAGGTAAATTTTCATTTCTGTTCATTTCATATTTAGAGATGGTAACATAGTAGTATTTTCTTATTGTGATTTTTCTCTTTCTTATTCCAGCGTTTTGGGTCTTCTTGATTAGATACCTTTCTTCATACCTGCTCATATTTTCCAGAACGATAAGAAAAAAAATCCTGGATTTAAGATAATAAGCCATAGTTTTCTAGCTTACCAGATTATCCACTTGCATGACTATCAGGAGCCAGATTTTTAAAAGAAATTTTTTTTTCTTTTTTTTGTGACCTCAGTGAGAAGTTCTCACCAGCCATCCAGCCACATTTGACACAGCTGGTGAATGAGCAAAAGACACAAAATGTTGCAGAATCCCCAGACAAACTGCACTCTTCTTTCAGCACCACCTGGGGCCTCTCAAAGTATGAAGCAGGAAAAGGAAATATGCAAATTGGTATTCATTTGCATAGAGCTGATTCCACTGAATATTTTCTTGGGTTTCCTAACATTTTCATGGTTTTCTCAGCATATACTTATCAATCATTTTTCTTGTCAGTAAAAAAATCTCATTTTTTTTTGTTTCCATGTTAAGTGTTGCCTGAAGGTACTGCAATTTCTGAATCCTCTCAAGGTAAGAATTTTCTTGGAAAATTCTATAATTCTCAACAGAAAAGAAACCATTATTGAAAAAGCAAATAGCAATGATCCCAGTGCATAATAACCAACAGACTACCAGACTTCATTCTTTACTTTAATGGGACTCTTGATTGCCATACGTAGAACATAAAAATGAAGCAGAAACATTATGGGCCTGATGCCAAGATGCAGTGTTCTTCCCTCTGGGTATGGATACCATCCTGTCCATGGTTCCTAGTCTAGTCTTAGTTTATCGTTATCATCATCAATGCCTGTCTTTAAGAGCCACTAAAATTTAAGGCCCCCTTTCAAGCTAAGGCATATCTGCTTTTCTAGTCAATTTGTGCTTCTGGGAAGAGAATGACCCTACAATTAACTAAAAAAATAAGCCAGAATCTCTCTGTTCCTCAAATGGATTAGTACTTTCCTTATTTGTTAGACATTTGTTAATTGAAAAAAAACGTATATGTTGGCTCATAATAAGCGAGGGAGGCAAAACCTATGTTCTCACATTCTTGTGTGAACTCAAAGAATCCGTTTGGATTTACTCTTTTTCATTTTCCTTTTGAACAATATTTGGAAAAAAAAATTCATAGCTACAACTGCTGTATGATATATAGGACATTGTTAAAAGAGTAAATCTTAAATTTACCATCACTAGGAGAAACTTTTCTTTTTCTTTGTTTTATTATATCTATGTGAGATGACGAAAGTTATCTGAACCCATTGAAAGAAAGAAAAAACAAAAAAAGAGATGGAAATGTTATGGTGTTAGGTCATTTGCTCTTTTTTTTTAATTTCAAATGACCACATAATAATCACTCTGGCAACTAACTACCTCACATATATTTTTAAGTATACACACATTTGCAAAAATTATGTTTAATATACAAAAAACATGTCTGTCTACAAAGCTTCTTTTATTTCCATTTTCTAACAATTTTATTTTGCTGTATCAGACTTTGTTTACCAAAGTTAAGATTGTTGCAAAAACATGTCTCATTCAAGCGTAAGTATCTGTGTAATTCACATCAAAAGATCAAGTAAAAGATGAGTTTGTTAAAACAACCCCATCTTTATTCAAAAGAACTGTTAGCAACTATTACATTTTAAAATCTATTCTGTACATGTTATGGGTTGAATGTGTCTGTCACCCTAAAACTCATGTTGAAATCCTAACCTTCAATGTGTTGGTATTAGGAGGGATTGGGAAAAAATTAGGCAATGAGGGTGGAGTTCTCATAATGGGATTAACAACCTTTGATGACAAGGTAAGAGAAAGCTTGCTTCTTTCCATTCTCCACTATGTGAGGATATTAAGAAGATGACCCTCTACAAACCAGGAAGCAGAAATGGTGAGGAAGTCCCAGAGCTGCCTCGCTGAAGTCATTCTCATTCTTTCTGCCCTTGTCCTTGAGTCCTACGAATAAAATCATTTCATAGTTTGTCCTTAACCTTTCATAATGAGTTTCTCAGTACACAGAAGACACATGATTCCTGTGTATCACGTATATTTCAAACTCCTTGCTCGAGGTGGCTAAGCACTGGGAATGACGTGGTAAACAAAATGCCCATCATCCTTTCTGTCATGCAACCTACACTCTGGTGGGAGAGACCAACAATATATAAGTAAAAATAAAGTTTCAAGCTGTGATGATTGTTATGAAAGAATAATGTACCACATCAATACAACTACAAATAGGTGTTTCAAAAAGTGGGGTGGGGAGGAGAGAAGGTTTTCCCTGAAGTTATATTGATGTTTGGAGGGACTAGGTTTCTGTTCCCCTTCGTAATTACTTCACCTCAGCAATGGCAAAGAAGGGCACATTCTTCCCAGTGAGAATGTGGTGCCTTCCTGTCTTCCTCTTTTTTTTTTCTTTTTCAGTGTGTGTGTGTGTGTGTGTGTGTGAGAGAGAGAGAGAGAGAGAGAGAGAGGAAGAGAAAGCAGGGGTAAGGGCAGAAGGAGAGAGCAGAGCCCCACATGGCTCTATTTCATGACCATAAGATCATGACAAGAGCTGATATCAAGAGTTAGTCGCTTAACTGATTGAGTCACTGAGGTGGCCCATGCCTTCTTTTTTAGAACACAGCTCTCTTGTTTTTCATCATTTGAAAGCCTTTTCCTGTGCTTTCTTTCTTCCAACATGTGCACCTAGCACCTTATTCTATAACCAAATTAAGAAAGTTTACTGAGATATATGCAATATATCTTGCATAATATATGTAATAATATATCCTTATTTACCTTTGATCTTGATGTAGTTACTGCACTGTAATACCAGCTTATGTATTGTAAGGCCTACCAAAAGACTCCTGTACAATTGAATAAATTTTTCCCAATTATTGTGTTCAACCTCCTGGCAACTCTGAAACAGAAAGACATAACACTGACCAAAAAATAGAAGTAAAATACGTTCTAACTACTGTGAAGCGATGTAGATGTTCTTGAGACCAATTTCCAAGAATTATTTCTCTTGGGACTCTTCAGCAAAGTGAGTACTTTTGATATTGTAGTAACCATAGGTAACGGATATTGATGATATTTAAAAAATATAAAATAATGAATGATGTACTAATGAACATTAATACACTAAATAGAGCCTAAATGTTCCTCTTCTTCCTTTATACTTTCTTATGTATATTTAAGCAGGGAAATTACGAGATTATGTCCCATCAGATCTTTGTATTTGAATTCTAAATAGTTGGGCAACTTGGAAAGATGTTACTCTTTTTGGTGAATTCAGGAGGCACTTTTTTTTTTTAAAGATTTTATTTATTTCTTTGACAGAGAGAGATCACAGGCAGGCAGAGAGGCAGGCGGAGACGTCTGTGTAATGCTGATAACCTTGGGGTTGCATGCAGTGGATTTAACCTATGTGGCATACTCCATGCATTTGAGAATACATTTTAGTGTTTCCCATGAATATAAATATCTAAGAGTAATTGTTACAAACTCCCAACACCAAATGCTTTGGTAAAAGTTCTAACTTTTAAGCTATTATTTTAATTCACAAAATTATATCAAGAACCCAATTGAATTTCAATCTGCTTTGCACTTAACTAATCTTAAGGGGCATTATTTACCAGCAAGAGGTTGGAACGGCCCTGCAGTGGTCCAGGAAGTAAGTGGCTGAATTGAAGTTACTGCCACAGTGTTTCTGGGCTAAATAAAATAAATCTCTTCAACACACACAGTGCATTGATTTATTTATTCACCAGATTCAGTCTGTCTTAAAAGAAAAGCTTATTAGATTTTTAAACTATCTTTGTAATAAAAAGATGACTTAAGTTGTTGAACCACAGATATTTTTGACTTATTGTAGTACTGATAATACATAGAAATAATGTTTAAAGAAATATTCATATATAAAATATACACATAACATATAGGTAGAAACATGTCCCTAATTAATGCTAAATAATAGACCCAACCAATTTTTTACTTAAATTGACACCTGTGAGTAACTGAATGCTTAGCCTTTAGAATGTCTTGGATTGTTTTTGTTTTTTTTTTTAAGATTTTATTTATTTCTTTGACAGAGAGAGATCACAGGCAGGCAGAGAGGCAGGCGGAGAGAGAGGGGGAAGCAGGCTTCACGCCGAGCAGAAGCCGATATGGGGCTTGATCCCAGGACGCTGAGATCACGACCCAAGCCGAAGGCAGAGGCTTCAACCCACTGAGCCACCCAGGCGCCCCTAGAATGTCTTGGATTGTTTCATGAGTAGGGAGAGCCTGATTCCCTCCATAAAATATACCTGATCTTGAAAACAGGTATAATGACCAGAGAGATGTCTCATTAAGACCTCTCCCACCCCATAAAATGCTCATTCATATATCAACTCAGGCAGTTTCATGGGGGGAGGCCCATTTTGAAAGAGGGTCAAGGTTTCGGATTATAAAGTCAGAAAGCTCTTCATGGTTTGCCATTTCCTTTCTCCTCCCACCCTATTAATTCAAATTTTTTTACAAGGAGCGACAGTAATTAGACCTGATCTGGACCACCACCAAGGTTTTCTATCAAATTTCTTTCCTGTTTATGTTTGAGTTACTCAGAAGTTATCTGTGTGCCCTTTGGACATTTAGGGCCTATTTTTTTTAAACTCCCTCAGTACAAAGAATGTAATCTTAGCTGACTCGGCTCTGGATTGTATCATTGTATTTCTCTATTTCAACTGAGAAATCTCAGAGTAAAGAGCAAAAGTAGTAATTCATCATAATAGTCCTCTTCCTCCCAATTCAGGGGAAAAAAAAGACACTTTTTGTTTAAAAGGCTTCATTGCCTAAGGTTGACTATATACTACCTAATTAACTTCAATTCAGCCAAACAGACGTTTTATCTATAAATTATCTTCTTACAAAACAATTTCGAGGTTGTTTCCCATATGAGTTTTTTCACTTCTCCTTCTTTTGAAGTTTTATTTGGATCATTCGTTGGAGAAACAGTAATTGGAAAACAGAGCAAACAGATGTTATTGATTAAAAATTATAAGAATACCTAGGATACTAATCGGCTACTGATTATTGTGTGCTAATAAAGTGGACATGTTTGTAAATTATTTTATCTACTAAATAGCATTTTAATCTTCTTAGCAACTTATGTTCCTTGATAGATATTCTTGGAAAATCTATGTTAGGTTGTTCCCATGATACTTATAATTTCAAAAAACTATGAGAAAGAGAATCACAACTTCAGAGAGGAAATAGTTTTCTTATATACTTATATTTTATTTCTGAATATAAGCCTTATCATACTATTAGAACTAAAAACTTCTTAGGTGTGATTTGGGAATAGGAACTGGTATATCATGACTTCTCAAGAAATTTAAGGGATTTGGGGAACATCTAATCCAGTTATTTCCCATCACAGAAAAGGAAACATACACAGAGAAATAATTTGCTCAGGTTACACAACTTATGACTCAACTGGCTTTAGAAACTTGGGTCTTATGTCTAGAGCTTAATATTTTAGCCACTGTGCTTTCAGAATTGGCTTTGGTTTTATAATCTGAGAATTCTAGCTATGACTGAAAACTCCTATTGGAGAATAATTCAAGGAGTGTTGGGTTCCTTGTTGCCTTCTTAGAAAACTTATAGAACATCTGATATAGATATTGTATACAATGTTGGTCAAAAATATTTTCTAGTTAAATAATCCACTGATGAATTTTGAGAATGAAAAACACATTCAAATTCGGTAACAGTAACAGCACATAGTTGAAGAATCTGGAAGAACTGCAATTTTTAGCTACAGAACATCCATAGTCACAGGCACTGCTGACAAACTTCAGTGAGTTGCATAATTGGGTACACTCAAGTCTTGCTTTACAAACTGAATTTAAAAAGTAACCCTTACATAAAACAAGTTTTCTTCATCTAGAGTAAGGCTCTTGGTAACTTTATTCTTCATCATTTGATCATTTTAAGTTTACCTCAATTCCAACCCATTTCTTTCTTTTTTTTAAAGATTGTATTTATTTATTTGTCAGAGAGAGTGAGAGAGCACAAGCAGGTGGAGCAGCAGGCAGAGGGAGAAGCCAGCTTTCTGCTGAGCAGGGAGCCTGATGTGGGACTTGATCCCAGGACCCTGGGATCATGACCTGAACCAAAGGCAGATGTGTAACCAACTGAACCACTCAGGTGTCCCCCAACACATTTCTTAATCCTTGAAATGATACAACTCTAATTTTTTTTTCATTTTTTACAAAGATTTTATTTATTTGAGAGAGAGAGACAGAACAACACAAAGCATGAACTGGCGAGAAGAGGGAGAAGCAGGCTCCCCACTGAGTACAGAGCCTGACACCAGACTCAATCCCAGGACCCTGAGATCATGACCTGAGCCGAAGGCAGACCCTTAACTGACTGAGCCGCCCAGTTGCCCCATCATTTTGGGTTTAAATTGAAATCCACTACCATGTTTCCTCCATGATTTTAAGAGAGTAAAAAAATATTCAGGAAAGGGTTTCCAGTTCTTGGAAATATAAAGTGGCAATGAATTTCACAAAGACTCAAATACATCATTATAAGATATAAAGAAAAGGTAACATCACATCAATAAGACTTATGTTAGAAACAAGTTATTATGCCTCTTGTTGATAGTCATTTTTATTTCCTCAGAAAGGACCTTGTTTTGTGCCACATTGTTTTTGATCTTAAAAATGAAATCTCCAGCAAGCATGACATTTTTTTTTCATTTCTTAAAGTAAGTTCCTGCTTAGTTGCTAAATTATCTCAAACTTGTTTATCTCAGAAGTACAGATGGCACATTTTAGAAACTTTCCAAATGCCCACCAACACATACACTATTAAAACCATGTATTTTCCTCAGATCACTTAGGAGACAATCTTGTGAAGAGTATTTAAGTAAACTACTAAAAGCATTGGGAAGTAATGAAAAAAGAACTTCTCTGCCCCAAATCTCTTTTTAAAATAATTACATGACACTTGCACCTTCTCATAAGGAAATAATGTGAAAAGTATATTCATGATTAATGCTTTCTGATACATATTCATTGACTGTAAACATTATTTACATGGGCAAAATGTGTGTGATTTCTAAAACCTTTTTTCAGAGCCCATTCAAATCAAATTTTACCTGCTTTCTCATCATTTCATATGAATAGATTCATGTTTATCGAAGTTCAACAGTCTCATCTACAGTTGTTGACGATGTGTTAGTTTTTTTACATTCAGTGGATTTCTTAGCAACTAAAGAGTTAATAAATGCTGCAGACTTGAGAACAGTGTCCCAATCAGATGATTATGACCCTTGGGTAGGGCATGGAAGTAATGCTTCTCTGAGAAGAACAGTTGGTATGTAAGAGGAGGAAAGTTCATAGCCATTTTGACCTAAACTTAGTAGCTTGACTAAGGGTAATAGACGTAGTTATGTGTTAGTTTTGTAGCATTGCTTAATAAACATGATTCCATGTTGATTTTAGGTATTCCCCAAAATAATGGGAAGAAGTGAAAGCTCAGAGAAGTTAAGAAACTTGTTTCAGTTTAAATAGCTCTTGAGAGGAAAATCTGGGACACTATATTCTGACTTCAAGTCCAGAGCTCCTTTCCGAACATCATTCTGCCTCCCCAGTAAATGGTACGACAATGAGAGGAAAATATATTAATTTTTATTCTCTTGGAAAGACCAACTAAGAGTTTTACCTGGGTAAAATTTGTCTTAAATTTTGAGTTTAATAATCTAGAATTATGAGACTTTAATAATTTTGAATTATAAGACCTAAGTATTAAAAAGTTCCAAAAGATTCTGTATTAAAATGTCAATTAAAAAAAATCTACTAATAATTACCGAAAGGAGAAAGATGTTGCAATTAGACCAAATTGAGCTGAGGTCAGATTCTATTATCTTTATACCCTCATTTACCCTGTCCCAGCATATTATTGTCACTGTGTGTGTGTGTGTGTGTGTGTGTGTGTGTGTGTGTGTGTGAATAGATAAAAATCTCTTGGATTCATTTCTGTCAGTTTACGTATGGCTACTCAGCGTATCTTAAAAGTTTTTGTGATCAAAGTCGCTCAGTATTGTCCCAAATTAAAAAAATAAACTCGAAAAGATGCTAAAAATTAGTAAGAATGTGTGTGACTTTAGTTTTATCATCCTGAAAGAATAAAACAATTATCTTGATATTATGTACCAAGTCCTTTATTTGAACATGGATCACTTTGGAGGTGTAATTCCCATTAACTTCTCTAGTATACAAGTTCCTCAAAAACAAGTATATGTGACATGAAGAGTAAAATAACTAACTCTCCTAAGGAGAAACATTTTAAGTACATCTTTCACTCATATTTGTGATTTATCTTTTTTCTCTCCAAATTAACCTTTCACCTCTGCTTGAATTCTCTATGCCTCTTTAGTAGCAGCTACTCATAAAAGGATTACTTAAGTAAATTGCTTAATGCACAGTTTTGAATGTAAGTGCCACAAGAAAAAAGACTGGAGGTCATGTTGACAAACTTGGCAAGGCTGTGGTTTGAGAATTGCTCTACTCTGACATTTACTTAAACCAATCACTTCATTTTTTTCAACCAAATGGTTCCATGTCAATGACTGCTATATCTGGGTCTCTACTAGGAATGCTGCTTTGTAGGTGAACTATATTTTATCATTTTCATCAAGATTTAAAGTTGGAACAGTGCCAGAATGTTTGGGCTACCCAGTTGGAGCTACATATTAAATTTTCAATACTAATTCTTTCCCCCACACACCAAGCTTGGTCCAAAGCACAGAAAGGAATCAAAGTTTCAAAGAAACTAAAAAAAAAAAAAAAAAAAAACATGTTTAGGATTGACTATTTATCTATGGCTTTGACTTATTTGGAATATGGTATTAAAGCAGAGAGGTGGGCCACCTGGGTGGCTCAGTGGGTTAAGCAGCTGACTCTTTCACTTAGTCATGGTCTCAGGGTCCTGGGATGGAACTCTGCATCTGGCTCTGTGCTCTGTAGGGAGTCAGTTTCCTCTCCCTCTGGCTCTCCCTCCCCTCTTTCTCTCAAGTAAATAAACAAATCTTCAAAACAAAAACAAAAACAAAAACAAAAACAGAGGGGCGTGTACCAGTGTATCTGAAGATCGTTTCTTTTAGTCATTTAATTAATGACTGTGTTCCCATTAGAGTGCTCCATTATGGTAGGAATTATGTAAATTTTTGTTCCTCTCTCTGGCTTCAGTATCTAATAGACTCCCTACCCATAGTAAGCACTCAATAAATATTATCAAATGATTAAATGAATCTTTCAGAAGTCAAGAATTCTTATTTTGTCCCATTGTTTATTCATGGTGAAAAACTGCATCTGTTACCCTCATTAAGTTGATTAAATATATCTGCTTTGGCTACAAGAGAAGAGAGAAAGAGATGGGAAGGAGGGGCAAAAGATACAAGAAGTAAAAAGTACAAAATTCAACTTCATTATACACTAAGAATCTAAAATGTTTGCTTTACTGAGGAAAACTCTATCATCTTCTTGTAGGAAAGGCATAAAATTAACTTAAATACTAACGTTTTTCATAAAAACTAAATTACTCTGCAGTCTAATGGGATCTTAACCAAATAGACTTATAAATTCAAAATGAATAAATTCGTACGCTTGTAGTCAAACTGGGACATATCAATATAGAGATGAAAGAGGATATAGTAAAATCTATAGCACAGTGGGGAAAAGGGATGTACGTTTAAATAATTATATTACTAGAGTTCACGTAGCAACATGGCTAAGAAAATAGATTCTAGCATTCAAACTGCCTAAGTTTTAGTTCCAACCAGACCATTTACTGTCTGTGCCCCACATGAGTTACTTAACATCTCTGTGTCATAGTTTTATCAACTATATACTGGATAATAATGACAGTACATATCCCATAGAGTGATTGTGTGAGGATCAAATAAACTAATGATTATATATTACTACATTCCAGGTTCTTTTTATATAGTAATTATTATTATTACCAGATGAACTCAGTGAATTGTCCACTGCGAGCTGTGTGTCTATGCAGCTAAATAATCTAATGAATCAAGAAAATCTTTTGAAATCCCCATTGCCCTATTTTTTGTGAAATATATCTCCCAAACCTATGCACACTGCCTTGGATTACATATAGGCAATCTGACCTATTTTACACATGGTTATAAAACATATAGAAATATTTAAATTAAATTATGTAATTGTATGCTAATATATTATTGAAGGAAAATGTTTATTTTCAGTAATAAGTTTCCACTAACTTATGGAAAGTAATTTTACTTTCCATAAGAAAAAAATTCAAGGCAAAAATAGGTTAGTTTTTGACATGAGACATGCTAGTGGATCTCTTGACAGCTCTTTATAATTATCTGTGAACTACAATAATAAACAGGCCACCACCACACGTTTTAAAAATCTCATCTAATGTCATCGCATACTCACTTTGACTTTAAGAGAATCAGTTCATTTTCTGCCTGACTGATACAACAAACATAAGCCACAGAGAAGAAAAAAAATCGCTAGTTTTTATTGATAGCTATCAATCTTTCTTTATACTTGTCTCAAAACTGTGACATGATGACAAAAACAAAGATATTAAAAGATGAAAAATGCAGTTGACTCCAGGATCTAAATTTGGGAGATGTGGGTTCTAGATTTTTATAGCAGTGATAGTAACAGATACTTCCCTGAGAATGTCCCAGGACAACATTCTGGTGTTTCTGAGCTCAAAGATGGTGACTTTGAGGAATCAAAAGTCTGGTGAGTGAGGAATCTAAATAACAAGCATGTATAGATCCACAGCATTCTGCACTGAGAATAAAAAAAGATTCCCAAATTATATCTTTGATTTTTATACATGATTTATAATTTTTCAGTACTGGTAGTCTCCTGGTGGAAAAGATAACAGACATGTTTTATTTTGTTTAAAGATTGTATTTATTTGAGGGGGGGGAGAGAGAGAAAAAAAGCTTGAGCAGGGGAAGGGGCAGAAGGAGCAGACTCCCCGCTGAGCAAAGACACCCCCCCCCCCACTGCCGTCCTGGGGGCTTGATCCCAGGACCCTGAGACCGTGACCTGAACTGAAGGCAGACACTTAACTGACTGAGTCAACCAGGTGCCCAACATTTATGTTTTTTAATTAAGCATACTCTAGCAGGGGCCAAGACAGTGAAGAGGCACTAAGGTGAGAATTTGGAAAAAAGGGTTTGGGTCCTACCTCTTCTAGTTGGTTATAGTCGTTCTGTGCTTTGAGATGAAGGTAATATCTTATTATTTGGACTAGTGGGAATCAATCTACTATCCTCAAGATATTCTGATACTTGAAAATGTAAATGGTAAAATGTGTGTTATAATTTCAAGTGTCAGATCATGAAAGCCTCCCTAACTTTATACTAGTTTTTTTTTTTAATTAACATATAATGTATTATTTGCTTCAGGGGTACAGGTCTGTGAATCATCAGTCTTATACAATTCACAGTGCTCACCATAGCACATAACCTCCCCAATGTCCATAACCCCTGGAATTTTTCTACTACCTTTCTTTTGTGTTCCCTCAATATATCTGCCTTGGCCTTTCTCATCTCATTCCCTCACTTTATCCCAATTATAATTCCTCTCATATCTGGTGTGCAGGGCCTGTAGTTGAGGAACTAAAGAGCAAGAAAGAAAACATGGCTCTCCCTCAGTTGTCTTCCTACACAGCAGCTGGGGTACAACATCGATTTCCTTGATACATTTCCACTCCTTTTGTCTTACTCATGTCTTCGCTAAGTATATCTAGGATAACCAGAATTTAAGTGAAATTCTGAAACTTAGTTCTTCCAGAGATACTTAGGTTAAAAAATACAACTAGACTTTAGAGGTAGCTTGCATGATTTCTAAAAAATTATTTTTCACTACTTTCAGAAGCAATGCTTTGAAACTCTCAAAGAATATGCACTTGGGAGAAAAGATTAGAGACATAAAGGAAGAGTGAATTGGGAGAAATCAGAAGGGGAAATAAACCATGAAAGACTGTGGACTCTGAGCAACAAACAGAACTAAAGGTTTTGGAGGGGAGGGAAGTGGGGGATTGGGTGAGCCTGGTAGTGGGTCTTGAGGAGGACACATATTGCATGGAGTACTGGGTGTGGTATATGAACAATGAATCTTGGAACACTGAAAAAAATAAAATAATAAAAAAAAGAAAAAGAAATTTGCATAATTAAATTAAAAAAAAAAAAAGATATCTCTACCAGAGTTAGTCCTGGACAAGAGAAACATGGTTCAGAAAAAATCGCTGGTGGCTTTGGAAAGGAAGATAGGAAACTCAGTCACAAAGTCCACTGAGCAATGATAATGTTCTGGAGGTATAAAATATCTCCAGAACTGTCTGCCCGTGAAGGTTCACACTCATGGGGTAAATGCAGATAGAACAGGCAAATCAAAGATTCAGGACCAAACCAAGATGGATCTAGAGGACTAGAGGAGTCAGTTCTTAAACCCTAGACCCTGGAGTCCAGGATGGACATTTGTCAATCTCACTTGCCAGCAGGTGGAGGTAGCAAGAAAGAAGTTCATGACTGAAGAGGTATGAGGCTAGTACCTCAAATTGGAAAACAAAATCTTTTCTGGAATCATTCCATTAGTAGATGATAAGTCTTAAAATATTATTAGAAGAGTACCTCAATTATTTTGGTTCAGTACATTTTGTCAGCTTACCTATAAAACCAATTGCTATATTTAGCAACATTAATATAATAAAATGCATTGAAAAAAATTTGAAGAAAGGCTTTATTTTGTTGTACTCCCTAGGTATGATGAGCAATTCCTAGACTTCCATTACTGAATAAGTCTTTGCCCTAGCATAAATATACATACATCCTTAAGGATATATTAAAGTGTTTTCAGCAAATCCATTTAAAAGTAGTCCCAAAAAGACCTTAAAATATGACAAAAAGCACTTGAGTTTTCCTTATATAAATTACCATGTGCTCTGGGAAAGAAAGATGAATTTGATGGTTGTCCTTAGGTGTGTATGGTAGGTTGGAGGAGGGGGCAGGGAGAAAAAGGGCAAGGTTAAGCAACACAAAATTAAAAAAAAAAAAGAAAAAAGTAAGTTTACCAAATCTATAAATTACATTTATGAAAGATATATTTCTTAAGAAATTAAACTGGATTAAAAAGTATCTTAAAAAGAAAATAGTCATATTTCTCAAGCATCTTGATAAAAAAAAATTAATTAACAAACTTTTCCTTAGGACCCAGAAGTGTCCTTTGTTACCTACAATGCATCTGGACTAAATATTTGTTGTATTGTATCTTACCTATCAAGTATCATGCGCCCTGTATCATATTTAAAGAAAGAAAATTAATTTATTATTTCTTTAAAAGATGTATGTTGAGTGCCCACTGTAAGCCAAGGTTTTAACATGGAATAAAGCACTTCAAAATCCTTGTCCTTGAGCAGCTTAAATTCTAGCGCCAAAGAAAGAATATAAACAAAAATAAAAAAGTTAAGTGTATAACATGGTATTTGGGGATACTTTCTACAGACAGTAATAAATTAGGGAACGTGGTAGAGAACACCAGAGTATTGCAACTTAAAATAGGCAGAGAATGGCCAAATCCATGTTAACCCTCATACTTGGGACTTGATCAGTAGGGTGTTCCTGAGAAAGATTAACTCAGAATCTTATTACAGTGAGAAGCTTTTCTCAAGGGTAACTTATTTATGTTTGGACTCTGCTTTATTCAGTATTTAATTTATTCCAAAGCAATAATTTGGCTTAGATGATTCAGCCTAAACAACACACGGGCTGCGAATGTATTTTTCTTCATTCTCTTTTCCTTCAAGAATAACTGTGAGCTTAGCTGCTGTAAAACACCAGATGGAAAGGAAACAGTTCGACACCATCTTTTCTTCATCTGCATTGCCGTGGTACTCAGTTTCTCATTGGGCACAGGAAGTTGAAAATTCCAGGTTTCAGATGTGGTCACATCTATCCTCTGCTGACGACTATGGATTTGCCTTCAAATGAACCACAGGAATGTTCATTTCTTAATAACCAACAGCAGCTTCTCTTGTAATGTTTTGTTTTTACATATAGGCTCGCAGCATCGGTCCCAATTTCTAGCCTTAGCTGGCAGGTCACTTTCCTTTGGGAATTTTAAAAATCACCAATATTTTAAGTTAATTATGCCTAACTCTTGTCAAGGGCTATGGAAGAAAAAAAAAAAATCTTCCAGTGTCTTGAAAAAAATATGACAACCCAGCATCAATTCCTATTGATAATCTTTTTAGTGATCTGGCCCAACTTCCTTATTATGCATGGTGCATGGTGTCATGTTTTGACACAACCTGAAATGATAGACCATCTAATGAATTATGATAGAAGGGTCTTCTCCAACTAATCTAAGCTTAGAGTCAAACTTAAAGTTAATCAAAAACTGGAAAAAGGGTCCACTCCCATTCCATGAGAGAAGGTCATAAAATCTGCCATTATATTGCTCCAGAGGAATAAACCTTCTTTTATGCTTTAAAAATATATACTAATGAGTAACAAGTATAGAATAAAAAGTATAATAAGAATTCATGAATATTCATCTAATTCTAAATAATTTTGGGTGTGTGATATTGAGGTAAGGAAATGTGAAATTAACCACACTCCAGAGAAAGAATACAATGCAAACAATGAAGGTGGGGCCTTTGTTCACTTTGAACAACGTCTCATACTCGAGACGTGGGTATGGTAGGTTGGTTTGATTAACAAATGAAAAAATAATATCTGTTCACATCAAATAAATCTGTGTAGATGTCAAGATCATATCCTTGCAAATTATCCTTTTTATGGGAAGAAAATGGCTATTGAAGAAATTGAGTAATTTAAAAATAATTTATGAAGATTATGATTAAGCATATTAAAATGACTTTAAAATGTTTGTTCTACATAGAAGATTGTCAAGTGTTTATGAAATCATCTGAGAAACAAATTAATTTTTAGATCCTAAGCAGGAGGCATTATTTAAATCCACATGCATTTTTACATTTGTTATACAATGATACTTACTTTATTTACATAATAATCATCTTCACATATATAAACTTGTATGCTTTTGACATAGCAACTGGATTACATTTTTGCTTTTTTCAATCACCCTATTTTTTTTTAAAGAATAACAATTGAGAAAAAAATTGCGAACAGACTTTTAAATACCAGATCAAGAGCTCCATCAAAACTTTCCCATCCCCCCTTGAAAGAAAAATGTGGTTTTATTTATAGCGCTATACTAGATTGGCTATTAAAAAAAAAAAAAGATTTTCCTTTTGAGGAAAGTGGAAGAATGGTTGCATACATCCTGCATCTGGTGTTGATGATTTTGAAAACACGTGGAACTGGTGTGCGATTACCCTTCTTCCATGTCTTAGGGTTAACACATGAACTATTCTCCCCTGTCAAACACCGAGAAGATGAGGGCTCTGTACTTGAATGTCTACACTTCCTGGCATGGAATTCTTCCTTCCCTCCAATAATTGGAATATAATAAATGCCAACTAGAAATAGTCTTTTTCTTTCTATGCTGGATATAGTAGAACATATATTTTTAAGAAATATTTATGTTATCAAAGAACCTGAGATGACCCCAAATATACAGAGAAACTTAAGTTAATGTAATAGTTATTCTTCACACTACCATACATACTACTGGAGGAAATTTTACTGCTCTCAAATTGAGGTAAGGAGATTCACTGAACTGACAAAGACTAACTAAAATTCCTCCTGAAACCGAATTGGGCAGCTGGGTGGGGACAGTCTCCTGCCTTATATGTAAATTTTGCCTAAACTTTAATTAGGAATTATTGATATTCATTCACAAAATGAGATTAAGTCAAATGACAAAATGAGATTAAGAGTACCAAACATAGGATCTTAGCATGTAAACCATTATTTCACAATGTTTTTGAGAACACACCAATTGATATATATATATATATTATATATATATATTATATATATATATGATAGATTAAACTCCATGTGTATTCAAGTTTCCACAATGTGTACTACCTATAAATTCTATCAGTAATCACTGTAAGTAAAGTTTCTTTATAATTGGAATTTTGTACTTATTAGTCTATGAATTTATTGAATCAGATCTGTTGGAATTATTCATTTGTGATATTTTTTGGGTTGACTTATGTGATTTAATTGTGTTAAAACTGTACTAAAAGTATAAAGACAATTCAAATTGTAGCACTTTAAAAATATAGCCTGTATATTAATAAGACATGTAATTGTCATAACATTTCTGTATTTTACAGAAGTATTCTATCTTGTTTTCTCTCCATAAAATACAATATTTTAAAATAAATAATAAAGTATACCAAAAGACCCAGCAATAACTAATATCTGCTATTCTTAATTCTTTGGGGGAAATGAACAAGTCCTCATGTCCTTTTTGAGAGACAATGTCACATATTTCTACTCATATCCTTTAGTGGTCAAGAGGCTGTCTCACCCTGAGGAATTTGAGAGCCAGGACTTGTGTTCGTTGGGGCAAGGGAAGGAAAAATGAGACAAGATAGGATCCAGGCGGGAGACAAACCATAAGAGACTCTTAATCTCAGGAAATAAACTGAGGGTTGCTAGAAGGGAGGAGGGAGAGATAGGGTGGCTGGGTGATGGACATTGGGGAGGGTATATGCTACAGTGAGTGCTGTGAATTGTGTAAGACTGATGATTCACAGACATGGATTCCTGAAACAAATAATACATTATATGTTAATAAAAAAAAAAGAAGTTGTCTCACCATAAGGAGTGTTCTGATGTGCAGAGATATTTTAGAAACCCAGATAAAATAGCAACAAAATTATAAAAACTGTACTGAGTTGGTTATGAGCATTTTTGGTTGTTATTTATCATCAATTGTCTATTTAATTAATTAAATAAATAGATAGGTTAAATATGTGACAACATGGTGCCAGTATTGGATATATCCATTGGACATCCAACTGAAAAAAAAAAAAAACAAGCTTCCATTTTGTTTATTGATTTAGTGCACAACATATAAACTCTATATTTCCAATCCACCTCAAAAAAAAAAAAAAAGGAAGGCTATGCTATCTTTGAAGACCTTTCATTTTAACTGGACATACATTTATAAAGGGAAAAAAATATACATTGATAAGGTCAATTGACTTTCAGAAACTTCTAGCTCTTTTATTCTCCCAGCACTTACCTCTTTACAATCAAGTCATGTTGGTTGGTTTACTGTGTCTGCAACTTTGTACGGACATCTGCACTTGTCGCAGGGCATGACTTTTCTATGTGCTTGATACTGACGTCAGTATTATACCCTCTATTTTGCTTTTTTTAAGAATATGAGCCTACTGTGTCTTGGGCATTTTTAGGAATAAAATTTCCGGGCGTCACATAAATCATCAAAAAATTCACTGGGATGTTTCAAAGTTTTACAAAACTGCTGAAACTCTCTTTACTATAAGTTAAAGCCAGTGTTTTTTTGTGAAAGCAGCTGTTTCCTGATGTTGTTATGCAGTTACACAAGAATATAATTAGCATTTTTAATGTGTGTCTAAATTTCAATCCTATTCCATCTACTGATAGATCCATCATAACTATGAAGTAAAAATGAAAACTGCTTTGCATACTGTTTATGAGCATATGTAAACTGAGTACTCATATTTTGGATACTCAATGTCCAACATATTTTTAGATCCATGTATAACTAAAAGATCTGAAAGGACTCTCAAGGTACAATGTTTAGCTTTCATGGACAGTAGTGATAGCTGTCTACACTATGGGCTAAGTGCTAAGTGTAATTTAGCAACCCCCTGAGTCACCCAGTAATGACGTAGCAATTTATAGCAAATTAAGTCAAGACTTGATTTCTGTGTATTTCAAAATTTAAAGCTTAAGATATATTTTAAAAATATTCAGAAATTCTCTAAATGTCAAAAAGCTATCTAAATATTCTTAAGTATTTAACATCACAATCATTGGGCTCATGTCCTAAAATATTTAAATCTCAACAGTTCTTGTCTAATGAAAATATGATAAATCCCCAGTCAACAATATATCAGAAAATGAAAATTGTATCAAGTAAGTTATATAAAACCACAATTTCAGCACTTAATTTTAATTCACAGACTTGATAAAATTCTAGTTACTAATTTTATCAACTGAATAGGATTTATTCTAAGATTTGAAATTGAAGATAATAGCATTTAAACATGTGAAAGAACATCATCTATCCCAACTCTATTCACCCAAAAGCATTTACATAAAATATAAAAGTATCTCATTATTATTATTATTTGCCTTTGTATTCAATGCAAAATTTAGTCAATCAATATACCTCAAAGTCTTGAGATCAAGCCCTAAGTTGGTGCTCAGTAGGGAGTCTGCCAGAGATTCTCTTGCTCTCTCTCTTCTTCAGTTCCTCCCCCCCAGCTTGTGCGGGAATAGGTGTGCATGTGCACTCTCTCCCTCTCTCTCAAATAAATAAATCTTTTAAAAAATGTAAAAAATAAAGATCGACTTAATATTAAGTGACATGGAATCCTCTAAATAGAAATATTTGTCTCATACCTGATTATTGATAGCATATATAAAGTTTATAGTAGAAAACACTAAGTTCATAGGTAGGTGAAAGGTTAGAAACGATCTTTTCCTTCTGGCAGAAATAGAGAAAGCAGTCTTCTCTCAAATACACCAAACTGTCAGTGACACTGCAATGAAAGCAATGAGCTCCTGGTGGTGGGTCTGATATGACTCCAAGCAGAGGTGAGAACTCCCTTACATGGTTATGAAGAACGAGAAGGTGAACTGTCCAAAGAGCAAAGGGAAAAATTCTGATTGTTCCCTAGTGCAAAAGGTCAAGTAAACAAGAAGTGCGGTTTTGACAAAGTGAGGAATGTATAGAGCAGCCTTCGGAGAATTCGAATGGTCAAAATGAAATTAGTTAAAAAGTCTTATTCCAAATCAGAAAAAAAAAAAATTAAATAACCATAAAATAACAAAGCTAGAGTAATGAAAACTGTCTTCTTAAACAGGAACATAAAACTTTTGTTCTCAAGTGCTCAATGATGTAATCTAATCCTATTTTGAAGTTATTTTAGCTACTTTGGTATACTATTGCAGAATCCCAAGAACTTAGCTTTGCTACTTATAAATCCAAAGGAAAGTAAAGCTTCCTTTTTTGAAGGCTCCTACTACTGTTCTCAAAGCTACTTTTAAAACATTATTATGTGAGCATGTACTTGGGCCTAATTGTATACATTTCATCCAATAATTGCTAAAGAAATTATATGTGCTATAAATATATACTGTGATAAGGGTTAATGAATAACAAACGTATTATAATTCAATTGTAAATACAATAGAAATGTGTATTTTTCATGGCACTAAACATGTGATCCTCTGGCCTCTGCTGGAACTATCTCAAACTTTATTTTTTTATTTTATTTTTTTAAAGATTTTATTTATTTATTTGACAGAGAGAAAGATCACAAGTAGGCAGAGAGGCAGGCAGCGAGAGAGGGGGAAGCAGGCTCCCCGCTGAGCAGAAAGCCTGATGCGGGGCTGGATCCCAGGACCCTGAGATCATGACCCGAGCTGAAGGCAGAGACTTTAGCCCACTGAGCCACCCAGGTGCCCCTCAAACTTTAAAGTATTTAAAAATTTATAATGATTTGGGCACAGTGCATTTCAACCAGGGAAAATATCACAGTGCATTTCAACCAGCATATATTTGTTTTGCTTGATGGATTTGTTTGATAAACTTATTTTATATGTTTCCTTTTAAGAGCCAAATAATATTATGGCCAAAACCCTGGAAAATTTAATTGATCATGAAGATTCTTTAAGAAAAGAATAGAAGAAAGAAAAGGAAGATAAATAGGATGATGACGAATAAGCAACAGAGCATGAAAAGGCCAAAAAGAGAGACAAGAAAAAAATATTTTCCATGGCAGAAATGCTGCAATTTGAAGCTAAAGTCATTTTTGAAGCTAATGTCATTTTTGCTTTTAGAGTTTCAATTTTTACTAACACATCTAGTATGGAAAGAATTAACACAATGCTTTTGAATACATTTTCTAGAAGGACAAAACCCCAAACTAAGTTACCTAAAAGAGAACTATCCTGGTTCTTCCATATAACTATGATCCTATTTGTTTTTGTTGAATGAAAAAAAAAGGGTTTTTCTGAATTAATACAGGTGGATTAAGTCAAACCTGTCATGATTCAGAAAAAAAATAAGGTGACTCAGTATAGATGAATATGTTTTCTCCAGGTACTCTGACTCTGATGAACAGAGAAAATAAGTTTTTATATTTCTGAACAAGATTAAATTTGACTAGAATAATTTTTGGTTAGGAAGCAATTCAGAAGCCCAGAACTATTCAAATGAGAACTGCCATAATTTGATATGACTACTTTAGCTCAAGTCATAAAGTGTTTCATTCTCAGACGTCTCTTTCATATGACAACACTGCCGATGTCAGGCAAATACAGTAAATAGATTTGTTTTTCAAAGACACAGCATCATTCTTCAATAGAAAGAAAATTATATAGTAATAATTGGAAATTATTTTATCTTCCACAATACATCAAAGCAATGGTATTCTTATATACTCTGAAATACCAATTCAAGATAGAAAGATATACTAAATCACAGACATCTATGATTTAAACAGGCATTTACCAGTTTTAGAAGACAACAGTCTGATCCACAGCAATAGCAAAAAGATAATTCAGTTATCATAGTTTGGATCCACAGAGATGACATTTTGAAATATCAAAACATGTACAAGCTCATATTTGTATACCAAAAACCTAATATGATCTGACATGCATTGAATTAACAAGTTGTAATGCAAGTAATGATAAGAGGTTTTGTGAAATAGGAGGAATGGGTGTTTTTTCTCCAGAGATAATTGGCACTACCACCTAAATAGCAGAGTATAGACCAAGACTTCTAGGAGAGATAGGACTGCTCAAGGGAATGCTTTATTAATCCTTACTACTGGAAAAGCAAACCTCTCCCATATCAACTAGAACTTTTAATCAACATATATGCTTCATGTTAAGATAATTTTTTAAATTTTGTTTATAAAAATAAAAATGAATAAGTTGAAAGTTTTCTAGAGGAAATAATCAGTTTGTTCAATTAGACCTTATGATTTTTAAGAACTTCCTGTTTCCTATCCCCAAGATTATCCCTGGCCCTTCTGCCCCTCTCCAATGAGATAAGAATGAACTAAATGAATTTGTGTATGCAAGTGTCTTGTCAAAGGGAGAAGAAACAATAATGACATCACAAAAATCATTCATAGGCCAATGTTTAATACATACTTTCAAAAAGTCAAGAATGTGAATTTTAAGTATTTGATTAAACTCCAAGACATATGCAAAAATGGAATGATACCCAGTGATTTATTTGGAAGAGTTGGCATTGAGCAGAAACCAGAATAATTATTTATCTTTTAAGGTAGGAGATCGGCCATACTATGCATATCATGAAGGTAGGTTGAAAGGCTGTTGGAGCATGTGGAAATTCTCTTTGATTGCTTATGTTTTCTCGGTGAGTTAACAAGCAAAATAATCAGCTTACAGAAAGGGGTGGAGATGATGTTTTATAGGTTTGCGGATAGTGGGAAAGTATCAAATCTTGGGAAGAGGGAAAATGAATAGGCTAGAGAAATGAAGGAGGAGTTCTTGGCTCCATTGAAGTTCATTGGTCACAAATCTAAAATGAATCAAGCCAATCTAGTTGTGTGTTTCCCTCTAGTATGCAGGTGAAATGTGGGTGAGGAATTTAATCAGATTTACATTTTTGCCAGTTGAGGAGGGTAGATGAAGGGAAATGTTGCAAACCAGGAGAGATGTATTTGAGGAAGTGATTATTAGGTTGGTCCAGGAAATTTAAGTTAGATAAGGAGAGAAGTGAAGGCAGTATAGGATTGTCAGACAGTGAGTCTATAAATTAGAAATTCAAAAGGATTGGAAATATTGTTGGCATCTGGGCACTGGTTAGGGTGGACAGGACAGATAGGAAATGACAGCTAAAAATGAATGCTTGGTTTGAGATTATGGTAATGACTACTGGCAGAGGCAAAGATTGGATAAAATAACTGGAATCAAAGAGTCAAGAAAACAGGGTACTATAGTGATAGATATATCATACTTGTGGATATCATAATCACAAAGACTTAAGACTTCCATGAATGCTCCTGGTGAAGCTGCCTGGGAGTGCAGATCTTTGTGTGTTGCTGGTGTCTTTCCCTTGTGTGGTCTCCACACAGGGACAGGGTTACTAAACCAGAGACTGAAAGAGAGTTCTGCATGTTCTGGAAGACATTTCCTACCTCCCCACCCCTTTAATAATTCCAGTATTTGTAGTTTCTTTGTCGCAGTTCTCCTAAAAATCCATCAGGTCTGATTCTATAAATATCCTATATTCCCAGTACTTGAATCCTTTAGCTCCCTGAGATTTAGACCATGATTTTTCCTCTCTTTCTCTCTCCAATTTATTTTAGTTTTATGAAGCTCATACCATTAAGTCCAGCTATCTACCAACATTATTTGTTTTGGCCATCCTAGGACCTTTCTGTCATTCTCTTTTTTGTCTTGACATATAATTAATTGGCACTTGTCTGAAAACTCTCTCTCTCCCTCCCAAACCATACCTGCCATAATTCTTGCATTTCAGTATCCATATCAACTCAAGAAGAGGTAAAAGGACCAACAGACCCACAACCATAGAAAAACTGGAAAAGTTTGCAATTGCTGTGTCATTGGGTACCTCTATTTTCAACTTTTTGACGTCCTTCAACAGATGAATGGATAAAGATGTGGTATATATACATAATGGAATACTATGCAGCCATCAAGAGAAACGAAATCTTGCCATTGGAAATGAAGTGGATGGAACTAGAAGGTATTATGCTAAGCAAAATAAGTCAATCAGAGAAAGACAATTATCATATGATCTCTCTGATATAAGGAATTTGAGAGGCAGGGTTGGGGGTTGTGGGGGGTAGGGAGGGAAAAAATGAAACAAGATGGGATCGGGAAGGAGACAAACCATAAGGACTCTTAATCTCACAAAACAAACTGAGGGTTGCTGGGGGGTAGAGAGGTAGGGATAGGGTGGCTGGGTTATTGACATTGGGGATGGTATGTGCTATGATGGGTGCTGTGAAATGTGTTAAGCCTGATGATTCACAGATCTGTACCCCTGGGGCAAATAATACATTATATGTTAATTAAAAAAAAGAATCTTAAAAACAACAACAACAACAATAACAACAACAACAAAGAAAATACTGGAAAAATAATCAGATATCTACTCCTAAAAGACATTAAATTGCCAATGGCATTACACTGATTTTCATTAAAAATCAAAACTAGTAATTCCTAAGTTATTTAAACTGATCCAGAACATAGAAAAACATAAAAATCTCTCTACCTTGTTCTGCCAGGTAGCATATTCTTAAAACACAAACTAGATAATATTTAGCACACAAGAAAATTATTGTTCAATATTAGGAAGACAATTTATATGAGTTATGAAGATAAGTGTAAAATTCTGAAACACTGGCAAATAAAATCCAGAAATACTCAAAAAAATCTATCATGAAATATACAAAGGTGGTTAAATATTAAGAATTTTACAAATGTCATCAATCATGTTAATGAGAGAAATGTGAAAAAATAAACCATGTGACTTGATTGATGTTGAAAAAGCATTTGATAACATTCAAAACCCATTCCAGACTTTTTAAATTGTTAAGAAAGCTTGGCAAAGAAAGAGTTGTCTTGATTTGATAAAGAGTATCCACCAGAAACCTTCAAGAAACATCACACCCGATGGTGAAGTATTAGAAACATTACTGCTAAGGTGAGCTGTGAGATAAGGATATTTTAGAGTGGTGAGGGATTCTGAGCAATATATGAAACTATTGGATCACTATATTGTACACCTGAAACTAATTTAGAACTTCATGTTAACAACACAGGAATTAAAATTTTTAAAAATGTCTAAAAAGAGAGGCAATAAAAAAGGAAGACACAAAATTGTCATTATTTAATAATAGTGTCTACTGAGTAGCACAAAATAATCAATGAAAAAATACTATTTTATTGAAACTGGTTGGAATGTCCAGTAAAAGTTAGTGTTACTAAGGTCAATGTAGAAAAAGCATATCATGCATGATAAATAAAATATGATAGATGATATACAATGCACCATAGCAACAAAAATATATGAAAAAAACTAGGAACCATCCTAAGGACTTTTTCAAGCCCTATATCAAAGTGCTGGGAAAATTCCTCTGTTCTGGAAGGACAGATCCTTAAGGAGGGCATTTGAGGTATAGGCAGTACACCCTTAATATCACCACTTTACAAGTGCTTAGCCCAGGGGCTCCTGGCTGGCTCAGTAGGTAAAACATGTGACTCTTGATCTCAGGGTGGTGAGTTGGAGTCCCATGTTGTGTGTAGAGCTTATTCAAAAATAAACAAACAAACAAATAAATAAATAAACCTCTCTCCCTTTCTCTCTCTCTCTCTATACAGAGAGAGTAGAGATAGATATATACTTTCTCTCTCCCTCTCTCTCTCTCTCTAAATATATATATATATATTTTTCTGTTTCAAGTCCACATGATTGGCCACTATACTTCATTACCAAAAATCAGGTAAAAAAATCCTACAAGACTAAGCAGTTTATATCTATCTATAGATAGATAAAACTGGGTTCAAATCCTGGCTACACAATATACTAAGTAGGTTTGTTAATTTCACTCTTCTGAGCCTCAATTTTATGTTCTTAATAACAACAAATAGGATGATAATAATAACTATCTTTACTTGACTGTTACTAAAAATGAGATATGCCATGTAAATGTATTAATACGATGTCTGTCACATGGCACTAGTTCAATAACCTACTAACATTTTTCTAATGGGTTACCTACCGTATCTTCCTAACCAGTTTCCCTACTCCTACCCTTGGCTCTCTACAGTCTGTTCCCAATGCAGAGCGATCCTGTTAAAAAGTGTATTAGATGATAGTAATCTTTGGCTCAAAATCCTTAAATGATTCTTTGCATTCCTTACGGTGAATAAAAGCAGTCCTTACAGCGGACTAAAAGACCTTTTTATTTGGTCCCATGTTCCTCTCTTCTACTCCACTCCCATTTCTTTCTCAGGAACCTTGAATTTGTGCTCTCTGTACTCGAAGCCCTCTACCCTAAGTTTGTTACCTAGTTTGTTACCTCACGTCCATCATCTCTTTGCTTTTTTTGGTAGAGAACCTCCCTGACCACTCTATTTAAACTGAAAAACAAACCAAATCCCAAACTCTCACCCTAACACTCCCTAGTCCCATTTTCTTTTAAAATTAGTTTTCCATTATTACTATATAATAGGCATTATATATATATATATATATTATGTATATATTTACTTAAAGATTTTATTTATTTATTTGAGAGAGAGAGAGAGAGCGCGCACAAATGGGGGAGGAGGAGAGGGACAAGAATTCTCCCCGCTGAGCAGGGAGCCAGATGTGGGGCTCGATTCCAGGATCCTGAGATCATGATCTGAGCCAAAGGCAGAGGCTCTATTTAACCCGCTGAGCCACCCAGGTGCCCCAAAAATGTTCATGTTTCAACAGCATACTTTTATGATGATTTTATAACTTTGCTCCCTTTAATTCTTGGTATAGGAAAGCTCCCTTCCAGATCTGGTGCTCCTTGATTATCCTGACCTGTGATTTTGTTAATATCTCAGGTAGCTCTCTCTCAAATCCCAAATCTTTAAGCCTCAAATATTTCTTGATATCCATTTCTTTAAGATCCTATGCTTTAATAAGTTACAATGAAAAGGAAAGTAAGGCCTACCTTTCAAACGTATTTTCCTTAAGTTACTTTGCGAATCAAATGCCAAGATGAAAAAATCAGCCTCAGTGCCTGAGCAAGCGAGCCAGTCCCATCTAAGGCTGCAATTTGGCCTGGTGAAGGGTTTCTCTCTATCACTGTAAATGTGAATCAGATTCTCAACACCTATCATCAGTCAAGCCTTGGGTGCACAGCTATGATTTGGAGAAGCTCATAGGAAGTTGTGTAGGCCTCGCTCCAACAGAGGAGCCACTGTGGTGTATAAATCGTGGGAAGGATGAATAAAAATGATGAAGAACTTCTTCAGGTTCTCACCAAAACAATCTGTCAACTTTGGAAGGCAATACAAGATCCAGGAAAAATTGGCCTTTATGTTGAAGGTTATAAGTCCTCAAAAGATACTATTTTCTGGAGGAAGCATGAACCAAAGCCACTCCACCTGAGATTAGAGGATTTTAAGCATTACACATGTGTGAACATTTATGAGAGAAAATGAGCCAATAAGTCAGCTTCCTTAATTCTTACTGGCACTGGTTAAAACCTGGAGTCCAAATATTTCAGTAGCATGAGATAATCAAAAGCATTTTTTGGAGTGATGTGTAGATGGTGATTCATAAATGCTAAAGACTGCAATGTCATAATGTAACAAAATCGACTTAACATGATTCTTCCCCTATATGGCTGCAATAATAATCCCGATGGAATACACATACAAATTTTGTTGAAATTATGAAATTTTACCTAATCTATATTCACATGTATTTCAATTGGATTTTCACACCCATTTTCCATTTACCTATATAAATCTTTTGGAAAATCAGTATTAACTCTGCTTCTACTAATGTTTACCCTTATAATACTTAACTAGATTCATTTAAAAGTCTTTTTTTGGGCTCTTGCAATCCATTAACAATGCTATTTTAATTTGAATGTATTTAAAGTAACCGAAATATTTTGAATTCCCTAGTGCTAGATGAATATAAATCTATAGTCACAGAGTTTTAGAGATACTTGTATGTTAGTAATCTCAGCAGTCAGGGTTTGTTCCAATAAACTTCATGCTTCAAACCACTCACTAGGTTCATTTTATGCAAATAGTATTCCAAGTGGAATATGGCAAGTCTCTTGGCCGGAGAGTATATGTTTAAGGTGGCTTCCTAAGGTTTGACTAATACATGCACACCATAGAAAGAATGCACTTCAGTTTACCCAAAATGTGAGAGCAGGTGAATATTGGTGCTGGAATTCAGGTTTTATTGAATCAAACAATATCAGAAAAGATTTTATAGAGAATTGTGTTTATTGATTTTAGTAGCAGAACATTTTTTAATGAAGCAATACGTGGAATCTCAATTTAATAACCCAAGCTTCTTTTTAAATGAAGTGTGAAGATTGGGTAGGGGAAGGCAGAGGGTAAAGACCATCTGACTAACCATACCAGTAACCACCATGTGCCGTCGTGCTGCCTTTAAGACACACCTCTGTACTTTAGGACTCAATAAAAGTTGTTTTGAAAATAGACTCTCCTTTTAAAATTTATTTTAATTTAATTTTGTATTCAATTATTTATTACCTAGAGGTAAGAACAAGTGGGCATGGCAGTTTAACGTCATTATTTAAAAGCTAGAACAACAGAGAAGCCATGAACCCAGATAATTTCCCTAAGATCACATGGCTAATTTTTGAACTGGAATTTGGACTAGTGTTTTTCTCATCATGTCAACCCTAAAAAAGAAAAAAAAAAAAAAAAGCTTCCTGAAGCTAAGGTAGAACAACCTCATTAGTAATCTAAAAGTGCACATTTAAAAAAGAAAATGTCATTTTTTTCCCTTTTAAATAGGTACTTTTGAAAGAAACACTACTACTTAAAACCTGGTAACAACTACTATTGATTATCCCAAAGGAAAACATAACATCTTCCAAGATTTAGCCTAGTACTGCCCAATAAAACTTTCTTATGATATTCCTGCTCTGTCCAATATGGTGGCTACTAGCCACAAGTAGTTAATGAGCACTTCAACTGCGGCTCATGTGACTGAGGAATGAAATAATAATTTTAGCTAATTTTCATGCAAGTTAATATAAATGTGACTAGGGGCCATCGGGCCCAGACCTAGTCCCTTACTTCCTCTCTATATTATCTCTTACCACACTCTCACCTATCACCTAGGGCTTGTCCATAATAAAATTGCCGTTTTATGAATGGAACCATTCCTTTCTGACTCAGTGTTATTCTTTTAGTATCACTCCCGAATTTCTCACTCCTCTATTCCTAGCCAACTTCTATTCACCTTTTGTGTTTTGATTAGATGATGCTTTCTTTGTAACCCTTTTCTACCTTAATCTTGTTTAAATAACATCTACCTAATGTAGATAGCACTTAATCTTCCCTAGGGCATTTTATTTTTGCAATCCCTTTCCTCCCAGAAGAATGTAAGAGTCTCTATGGAAAAAGTTGTGCCAGTAACAAGCATAAGAGTTGTCATATGTATTGTGAACAAATGAGTAAATGAATTAATAAATTACTATTTAAGAGTGTCTGGGTGGCTCAGTCAGTTAAGCCTCTGCCTTTGGTTCAGGTCATAATCCCAGGGTACTGGGATAGAGGCCCCTAGCAGGCTCCCTGCTCAGCGGGGAGCCTACTTCTCCCTCTCCCTCTGCTACTCCTCCTGCCTGCTCTTTCTCTCTCTGTCAAATAAATAAATAAAATCTTTTTTTTTTTAATTACTGTTTAAATGTCTACTTAAGTGTCTGCCTTTAGTCACTAGGCATCTGCCTTTGGCTCAGGTCATGGTCCCAGGGTCTTGGGATGAGCCCCACCTTGGGCTCCCTGCTCAGGGGGAGGCTTTTAATTAACATAAAATGTATTATTTGTTTCAGGGGTACAGGTTTGTGATTCATAGCACTCACCATAGCACATACCCTCTTCAGTCTGTCTATCCTCCAGCCATTGCATCCCTCCCAAACCCCTCCCCTCCAGCAACCCTCAGTTTGTATCCTGAGATTAAGAGTCTCTTATAGTTTGTCTCTCTCTCTGATTTTGTTTTCATTTTTTCCTCTCTTCCTCTGCCTTATTTCTCAGATTCCACACATCAGTGAGATCATATAATTCTCTTTCTCTGATTGACTTACTTAGCTTAGCATAATACCCTCTAAATAAATTATTTAAAAAGAATAAAAAATAAATGTCTACTTAATTGTATTAATCATATTTTTGAAAGTTGGGCAGAAAAAAACATGGATGCAATGTTGAGAAATATCGTCATCTCTCAAGCTAACAACAGGCTAATTCCACGCTTCATTCGAACGGTAGTATGATGAATTGATTATTAGGTGGAATATTGCCTACCCATTCTAATAGTCATCTATGAAGTGATGATGGTCTGGACTAGAGTCATTCAAGTGGCCATGGAAAAAAAGATGTGAGTCTGAAAGACATGTTGATAATTGGGTTGAATAGAACTAAGGAAAAAAAAAGAGTAGTCAGAAAAAATTTCAATATGTCTTTCATAAGAAATACCTAGAACAGTGATTTCAAAGATATTATATATGGGTGGTAAATAAAACTTTGGGTGATATATGATGAAAATGATTATGTACAAATAAATTCAGAGGATCTCTAAGTGTGAAATGTCTAAGTGATAAAGTTGTATAAGCAGTTGGTAATACATGACAATTGAGAATGTAACTGGTAAATCAAGCTAGAAGTTGGAGATAGTAAAGCCATATGATTATTTGTGAGGTTTTTTTAAGGAAATGTGTAGGAAGAAGAAAATTAACTGGTAGCTAAGTATTTAAATGTATCCAAGTAAGGAGACAGAAGGAAGTAGAAATGCCAGTACACTATTTAGAAATATTTTAAAAAATCAAAAGACTAGCGTTTTAAAGAGGGGCATGGTTAAAAGTATTGACTTACCCAGAGAAACCAAATTGGAAAAAAGTGAGAAAATAAAATTTGGATAGGTAGAGTCTTAGTGGGTGACTTTTGAGACAGTTCTCATTCTAATGCTTTGCACAAAGAATAAATATTGACATTCTATACTTCTCAAGTGGCCAGAGGCTTTTATTCCAGATATAAGACCATAAATTCAGAGACTGGGCTTACTGTTCTCTATTGTATTTGGGACCAGATAAAATTTTTTGTTTTGTTTTGCTTTTAAGATATAGAAAGTGAAAGTCTAGTAAAAGTTTACCTCTTAAAGCTTAATACAAACACTTTTAAGGAAATATTTGTCATTATTTTTTTTCAAACCTTTGTTTAAAAGGGGGTCTATTATACCTAGAGTTTATATGAATTTTTTGTAGTAGGTTATTCTCTTAGCCCTGAGGGCATAGAACCTCAAGCAAAAACTTTATGTGCTAATACTATATTAGGAAGTGCTTTTCCAAGGAAGTCACAGTTAGGGAAAAGGAAAGGAAGAGAGCAAAACTATGAAGGTGAATTACCAACCTTTCTACACTTCGTATCAAGCACAATTTCACCATCTTTAAGAGGTAGTACAAACTAGCGAATCTCAGTTCATCTTGAAGTAAGGAAAGGAGAAATTATATGTCATACTCTCATTTATATTGTCACAGGTTTGCTTCATGAACTATTAACATATCCCTTCCTCCACTCAAATACACACACTTCCAGGTTGCCCACAGGCAGTCCCTACTGTGTCCTGTGACATCTCATGTCTCAGAAACATAAGAAAACCTCAAGGAGAAAGGCAGAGTGTGCCATGTGGGCATCAAGCAATCTTGGGCCACTCGCAGCTAGTAAAGTATCTGGAATAAAATAGTCCAAAGCCTCAGCGAGAGATCCTACTAAGCAGTTCTTAGATATAACACTGAGAGGTATCGGATACAGCCCACAAGACCATCCACTTTATTCTTTCTTGCCTGACTCTAGCACTCAAGGGTGGCATGCATACAGCCTCTAATTTGAGTTCTATTTTTGTGATGGGTAATCATGGACAGTGAATGTACAAGTGTGTGAACACAGATATTTTTAGAGAATACATATCCTGGGATAGTTTGAGTAGGAATAACGGCCTGACATTCTTAACTCTGATATTAATAAATGATGGTAATTTTCATACCAGCTTTATTTTTGTACAGCTTAATCTTTGAAATCTTATACTCTTTAGATACATCATTTTTTAAAAAAAATATTTGTTTGATCAACATGCATTTCATTGATGTGAAGTGGACTTTTGCCTTTTCTACTCAACAAAACTTCATGCACCTTCAAGGCTAAATTAAAAATTCACCTTGACTCTAAGGATGGTATTGTATAGTTGAATCTTACTTTAGTTTAAGTTCTTAAGTCCCTTGGTAAGGAAAAATTGAAGAGAGTCGAAATGACCCATGAAAATAATTTAAATCACCCACTAGAAAGAGTATTAAATTTATACATATTATAGATATTCTATTGTGTTATTATTATATTATTATATAATTATTAGTTTGTTTATACAAATCTGTATGAAATTTCCTAGGTCTTGGCCAGTCAGTGTTTTCTGTGTGGCTCTGAGTCTCAAGAAAGGCTTAAAAATCAGTCACGCAGCTGTTCTATCATTTTTGCCCTTGAGTTTCAGGCTTACTTGCATCTCTTGTTTATTTAATAGAGTCAGGTATGTGACTCAACTCTACTCACCCAGACCTTCTCAAAAAGATTAACCATTTCTCCCTTGCACTTTGTTATCACCCTCGTTATGCTATTGGCAGACAGTTTATCATATTTATCATGTCTATTTGGGGAGATATGACAGTGAGGCATTTCCTACAGCCATCTCCCATTTGAATATAATATTTTGCCTCCTTAGAGAGACATTAGTGTTAGAATTAAAAATAGGAAAGATTAAATATAATCTGATAGGAAAGCATCTGGAATAATATAACATGAAAAAAAAATCCCTAATTTGCTAAATAAAGACCCCTTCCCTGACTTGATCTTTTAGTTGTTTATAACTGTGTTCCTAGATGGCAAAGCTGAGAACTGAAGCTAGCAGAGGTCATGGTCCTAGGGGAGTTCTATTTAGTAAATCTTGACTTGACGTAGGTGCCGACCCCCTCCAAAGGCTTCTCTGCTGCATGTCCTTACAGCTCTAACAGTACTGTGTTTGGATCTCTCCAGAATCATCCACCTTGTTGAAAAGTGAGTTCCCATGAAAACAAGGACTATCTCTTTTATTTGTATCCCTGATGCCTAGCACAGTTTGGAGGATGATAGGTCCTCAATAAATGTTTGAAGATACAATGAAAATTTTTAAATTATGCCATGTTTCCACATAAAATCTTCTCAATCCTTACAATCCTCTCAAAGTATATTATACTAAATTAAATTTCATTAACTGACTGACAATGAGGATAATTTGTGTTTATTTGGTATTCCTAATTATTATATTATAAAATAGAATTGTGCTGAATTTAAACTTAATTCCTAAGAAGCTTTTTAATTTATCATAAAAAACAAGTGAAGATGTGCCACTTAGATGATTCATTATATTGTTTATGCCCATACTAAGCAAGGAGAGATAATTAAACCCCCTAGTGTGTTCACACAGAGGCTTGATAAATGTTTATTAATTATTATGGATGTGCTATAGATAACAAAAGGCAATATATGTTGGGTCATTTAGAATCAGCTGGTGTCTAGTTTCAGAGTTGAATTTTTCTTATTGCATTGCTCTATTCCTTGAACATAGCTTCAACTTGAATAATTAAATTGAGGACTCTCTCAAGCAAAACTCTCTAATGCAATCTTGAAAGAGAACACTGTTGAACAACAAGTTCCACACCAACTCTACACTGAATATTTTTAAGAGTCTTAGGAAACCATTGGTTTGATAATAGCTACTCCTTGAACATCAGAATTTAATTAGGCAATCTTGTATTGGACACCAGATAAAGTAAATGGATAGTTAGCAACCTTAGATCACATGGCACGAAATAAATCATAATACAAGACTTCTTCCATTTACTTCCTTCTTTCTATAGTGCGATACTAAATTGGTTTGAGATAAATGGTTTCCATCATACTCCTCTGCTGAGGACAAAAACCAGAAAATGACACTATTAATATACTGAAGTTGCCTCATTATTCAGAAAGATTAGAATAAAGAACTAAGATAACAGGCCTGTAGATTGTTTTCCTAGCATATTAGAGGGCTTTGCTAATGACTACAAAGTTTAAGATTATTTATATATACATCACAAAATGTAAGCATGACAGTAGTTTTAAGTAATTAGGAATATGTTTCAATAATATTTTAAGATTTCTTACATACTTTTAGTTTTCTCTTGTAAGTTTATGAAGTAATTAATCTGATTGCATAGACTTTCCTAATAGATTAAAAGAAACAATATATAAGAATTTTTCAATGACAATTTTAAGTCAGCCATTTAAACTTATATGTATTATGGAGTAAATTATACATATGACTGTTCATGATTCTGGGTAATTATTTCAGGAAGAGTCATTATATTTCCTTTTAAACAGTTGTAATATAGCTGATTAATGCTTTAGAAAAATCAGAGGAGCTCTAAAATAAGTGATCTAATGGGTGATGATATTTTTGTTTGCTATCATGTAAGCCAATGAGGTCACTCTCCTTCCTGTAGGCAGAACTCCAAGTTAATATCCTTTTACAGATATGAGTATCCCTAACACGGACATAACAAATTGGTAATGGAAACTAATTAATGCTGGGAACCCAACACTATTTGAGATATCACTTTTAAGAGTTACTCATCTTCAAAATTCTCCTTCACAGCTTAAAGCTTCTATGTGACAGTTGAGTTTTTAGTGAAATAAAACTTAAGTTTCCTAGGATGAAATTCTGTACAAGAATAAGTCTCTTTCAATTTCATAGATGGGCAGAAAAATTTAACAGTCCACAAATGCAGTAAATAACCATGAATACATTAATACAAGTAACTTATTTTCCAGAAAGTTCTTGGTAGAATTTGAAAACCATATAACCATATCCTCAATTTTTTATTTCTAACAGAGCTGTGTGTTTTTGTTCATTTTATTTTTTTGTTACTTGAATATATTTTTGCTTAGCATGCTACAGGTAACAGATGCTGAAAGTCCTAAAAACACTAATGTTATTTTCAAGAAAGGGAAATGCAAAGCGTTTTTAAAAGCTATTTTGTCCCTTCAAAAGTATTTGAAATATAAGTTCCAGAGGGCAGAGGGGAAAGTGAATTATCTGAAAGAGGAGAGATGACATTGCTGTTTTCAAATGTGCTGAAGATTAATTATATCTGAAGAGGTAAATCCAGGTAGGTAAATGGATCTATGTAACCTGCCAAATAATCCTGATTATGTAGAATCACTGAGTGTGACATTAACAGATTGACAACACACTTATTTCACCTCTACAAGAACCTGCATTGTTAAAACCAGTACTGTCACTAACAACAGCATCAACAAAACCAAAACTTACAACCCACAGATCAAAAACCAAACAAGACAAATATTAGCCACAAAGAAAATCAACCTACCCCACAACAAATGCCCTGGTGATCTTGCTGAGTCAAAGCAAACAGTAATTACGAGGGCAGGCATGGAAACCAGCAGACAAGGATATGTTTGATCACACATCAGGCTTTGCCTCTTTTTCTTTCTGTCATAGTCAGGGCCATAATCATAGTGCCCCATTTAGATGCCACGTCTGGGTCAAAAGACATAGTCAGAGATCCAAATAAGCACTCCGAGTAGGAGAAAACTATTGACCTATGGACATCTTTACTTGCAGGTTGATTTTTATTCAACATGTAATTTATTCTGATGTAAAATAGATGATACATAATTTGAAGCTCTAGAATAATTTTGCAGCAGGAATAGGTCCTAAAAGTGACATATTCCAATGAACATATTCCTGAACATTTTGGAAATGGCACGGGAAGTCGTAAGTCAAACAATGCAGTATAACAGATGCGGCTCAGACAAGTCTCCTCTTACCTGAAGTCTGTTGCAACTATGCTTTTCTCATTTTAAAACGTAAGAACTCAAGTATTTCTAAGAACCCTGCACACTTCCAGATTCAGTAACTGTATATATTTTTTGACATCACATTTCAGATTTTAAAATATAGGAATACATTTACATTCTTTCCATTGAAATATCCTAGGGATTGAGTATCATTAGGTATTGTTTCAGAGCTTAGTCTCTTCAGTTTTACGGATTCACTCTTGTATACTTCTACACACTCTGATCAAATTTACTAACAGAGAAAGAGATACAGGGCACTGTGGTTAATTGTAGAAAATGATTGCCAATGACTATTTTCTGAGGTCTGGGAAGCCATCTGAAAGATCAAACAGTACACAAAACTAGGTACAGTGTATTGTAATTAAGCATCACAGCTAATGGCCCTCGAACAAAACTCTGCTGGAAGACACAGTGATTAGAGACACCTGCAGGTTAATAATTAGAAGCATCTGAGCACAGAAGCAATTAATATAGGAAAACTCTCCCAGGAGAGAAAAGGCTGAGTAATAAACAAAATAAGATTCCTTCCAAACTCTCATTTAAAAAAGTCTATGCTATTAAAATATCACAAGTCCAAACTTTTTAAAGAATGCATTAAAATACATATATGTAGTTGTTCTGTAGCATATTCTTTTAAGTTTACTGGACTCATAAATGTTTTCATTCAGTGTAATCAGCAATGATTGCTTTTCTTCATTTACCAAGTGAGTATGAAACAACTTGGATGTATTAAGTATCAGGTATGAGAACTGGTAAGAATGATTTGTGAGGCAAAACAAAGACCACTGACGTTGAATTTGTATCTGAATTTCTAAATTTTTAAGAAAGAAGACTCTAAAAACCTGATTTTTCAAAATAAAAACCATACTAACATGTCTAATGAACTATTTATAAGGAAAAATTAACTTTCAAGGTGTGAAACTGCTTTGGTTTTCATAGAGAAACATTTGCATCATTTCAGGACAGCATGCTTTTTTTAAATATTCAATAACCACCTTTTGCTACCCAGAGAAATGTGTTCAGCTGGCATACATTCCTCTATTTTGTCCTGATCATCTTTTAATCTTTATTGTGTATATGTATAAGCATTCCTATCTCAAAACTGTATCAGTTTTAGACATCTTAAATACATACTCTTCAATTAGGTCCCACTGTTCATTTTCTGTTCCAAGCTGATTGCAAAAGTAGATGTTTTGAGGGTATATAGCAAAGGCTAATGTATTCCTGAGCAAAATGGAAAAATGATAAACCAGGAAAAAGAGAGACATTAAAGGACATTAAAGGACTGCTCTGGCCATGTGACCTAATCATTAAAAAACACTTCCAGGGGGAAAAAAATCTAACATTACAGAAATACGGATTCATGAATTATGTATAGTCATAAAGGCCCTTGGAAAACATGTAAAATTCAAGCCCTAAATCATTACTTTGAGAACTAGTTCTATTATTTTTCTTTGTCTTAAAATGAATAATTTGCAACAGAATCCCAATGCATCTATCTCCTACAGCAAAATTTACTTGGTTAAATATGAAAGACACCGTGTTCTAATCTATTTTTACTTTCACTTTTTTTTAATAGTATTATCTTTTGTTCATAGGGACAGATGTTGAGCAGTTTTAGAGTACAATGGTTCAGATTTAATTACAATCCGAGTTGACTATGAGCAAACATTATAGACAGTATAAAGGTGCTATAACATATTAGGTTTATTATCATTATATTATCATTATTATTAAATTACTGCTTTAGAATGTCTCTCTTTGTATACAATCCATATCAGATTTATTCTGTTACTATAGCTCCTGCTTCTTGATCACCCTCGTTAGCCTTGATCTTATAAACTTAACCTCAGAGGCCTTTATGGTTACATTCTGTTTGCTAGGCTTATTCATTGCTATGCTTTTTTTTTTTTTTTTAATGTTCCTTAAATCTGAATTTTCTTGTTCTCTTCTTTTTCTCAAGAAAGATGTGACACTTATGGGGATTGTTTAGGGATTGTCATCTGGTCTCTAGCACTTTGATACTCAAAGTGATGTCCCATGGGCCTCAGCTGGAAGCTTGCTAAAAATGCAGATTCTTATCCCTCCAACCCAGACCTACTGAATCAGAGGCTTTGCTTGAACAAGATCCCAGGAAATCCAAATGCACATTCAAGTTTTAAGAGCATTGCACTTGGCACCAAGTACATACGGGCTTAAAAATGAATACGTGATTCTTCTCCTCTTCCATACATATTTCCTTTGACTGTACTTTTAATTTAAAAAAGAGTTATTTGGAAATGGCATGGAAATTCAGTAGAGGAATGGAAATTTACATGAAATTACAACTAGAGAAATCACCTTGTGGATCTTTTTGCTGAATAAATCTTTCAGCTTGGTTCAGTTGAAATTTACATTCAAATTTCAAAATAAATTAGATTTAAACTTAAGAATCTTATTTAATCATTCTCCTCCCACATGTTTATTATTCTAGCTTAATACATTATTTGTTTTGCATTTTTGTTTAATTTTAGAGACCATGATATATTATCTCTCTTTGTAAGCACCCAAAGAGGAAAGGGGAACATGAAATGAATCACCAAGTGATAAAAACAAACATTTACAATATTCATTTTCACATTATTAACATGCAGCTTAGAATTTTCTTTTTTCTTTTCTTTCTTTCTTTCTTTCTTTCTTTCTTTCTTTCTTTCTTTCTTTCTTTCTTTCTTTCTTTCTTTTTGAAGCTTAGGATTTTCAATCATTTTGTTGCAGGACATCAAAGCCTTGCTTCCTTTTCAGCTTATTTTCTATTTTTATGGTATCTGTGGGCATCTGAGTATGCAGAATTTTGTCCTAGACTACTTGTTCTCCAATTACAAAAGTTTCTTCTCTCTACTGAGTAAATGATAAAGGAAAATAGTGACAGTTGGCAAAATTTTCCTTGGTAATTTTGGTTTACAATTTTTTAATATTGGTTTTAGCTCAGACTTTCTTAATAAGTATTATAGTTTAGCAATGATCTGGCTTATTGACTATAAAACAAATATCAGATTTTTTAAATATTTATTTCCATGGGAAATATTTAAAGAGAGTCTAAAAGATTTTCCATTGGAAGCCAGTTATAGTCATTCATTAGAATGAAAAGGATTAATTTTAGTGAAAGAGATTTTGACTTTGCTTTGCTTTTCTATTCTTTTGAATAGTCATTGATAAAGTGGAATAATGGATAAGTCTCCTTTGAGTCCATTTTAGTTTTTATTTTACTTCATTTAAGGCTAGTGGCTTAAGGAACTTTCCAAAACCCCAGTTGTTAAAAATGTTTGAGTAAAATTACCATCAGCCAGAATTTAAAAGTTTCCTCTTAGTTTCCTCTGTACCCACTTTTTTTCTTTTCTTTTCTTTTCTTTTCTTTTCTTTTCTTTTCTTTTCTTTTCTTTTCTTTTCTTTTCTTTCTTTCTTTTTTTTTTTCTCTGAGAGTAGGAGTGGGTGGGAGCGGTAAGAGGGAGAGGAAGAGAGGCTCTTAAGTGGGCTCTACGCCCAGCACAGAGTCCAACCTGGGGCTCAATCTCACAACCCTGAGATCATGACCGGAGCTGAAATCAAGAGTCACATGCTTAACAGACTGAGATACCCAGGCAACCCTGTATCCATTTTTTAGAAGGTTTCCTGACTGTTCCCTAAATGAAGTATTCAATGAGTTATGGGGACAGAATGGGCTGGACTGAACTTTATCCCCCCAAAAGTGATATAATGAGCCCTTAACCTCCAGTGTGACTATATTTGGAGTTTTGAGTTTTTAGGATGTAATTAAGGTCAAATTAGGCCATGAGGGTGGGATCCTAATATGTAGAATCTGTGGCCTTAGATAAAGTGGAAGAACTCTCCCTCCAGATTTTCTCATTCCACACACACACACACACACACACACACACACACACACACACGAAAGGCCATGTGAACATAGCAAGAAGCCAAATGTTTTCAAGCCAGAAGAGTGTTCTTACTAGAATCCAGCCATGCTGATATGCTAATTTCAGACTTCCAGCCCCAAGAATTGTGAGAAAGGAAGTTTCTGTGGTTTAAGCCACCCAATTGAGGATATTTTGATATGACATCCTTAATAGACTACTACTGATTTTGGTACTGAGAAGTGTGGTGCTGCTGCAACAAAAACCTAAAAATGTGGAAGCAACTTTGGAACTGGGTAATGGGTGGAGACAGGAAACATCCTAAGGAACATGCTAGAAATAGGAATGCTAAAGGTCATTCCGGTGAGATCTGAGGCAGAAATAAGGAACTCGTTACTGGAAACCGGAGGAAAAGTGACTTTTGCTGTTAACTGACAAAGAATGTCACTGAACTGTTTTCTGGCTTATTGTGGAAGATAGAATATGCAAACATTGAAATGAGATATTTAGTTGAAATTTCTAAGCCAAGTGTAGAAGGACCAGCTTGGTTTCTCCTGGTTGCTTATCATAAAATGTGAAAGGAGAAATGAGTTTAGAAGAAATTATTAAGCAAAAAGAAACCTAAACTTAAAGACTTGGAAATTTTTTAGTCTATCCATATTGGAAAAAAGAGAGAGAGAGAGAAAGCATTTGTGAAGAAAACACCAAAAGTATGGCTGGACTATCACTCGCTAAAGAATTTATGGGATTATACAAGAAGAGATTAAAAAACCTCCTTGTTTTTTCTCTTTCTTGACTGCTTAGTATTCCAGAACTTCTACATGGCCATGGAGCACAGAATAGAAAATTAATTAGGCTTGGTTTCTGACCTAACAGCATACCATACTGAAAGAAAAATAAATTTGGCTGTGTATTGTTTGCATATGATTCAGATTACCATCCTTTGAGCAGAACTAAAATATTTCTGAGAAAAACCTTTAAGCTAACTTTAAACTGGTTTGTGCAGAGAAACTTGATTATCACATTTCCTGTTCAGTGCTACTGCTATTAGAAGCTCTAACTTTCAAATACTAATAAAATAATACCATGTTATGTCACATGTTCATATAAATATTTGTATAATTTGGGAGTCTTGGAAAACATGAAAATATTCAGTTTTTTTCACTTTTATGGAAAATATAAAATATTTTCTTAGGATTTGGAAGGTTTTTTTTTCCTAAATTTGAGTATCTTAAAAATGATAGTGTCTGGTAAGGAATATATTTATTAATATTTAGGCCATCAAACAACAACTGTTTGTAGTTTGATTTGGTCAAATTTATTGTTCTGGAAGAAAATGTCAGCAATTTCTAATTGCAGTGAAATAGCAAGAATTTCATAAATTTTAATTCTTGCATGCAATTATTCTGGTTAAGGTCTCATTCCATTAAATACTGAGGCACTTATTTTTACAGAGTTGAGAATGAGGTAAAAAATGCAGGTGATCTTTACAAGCCAGAAAAGTCAAGGAATGGATCTACTACTAAAAGTTCTAGAAAAGATGCAACTTTGCTGACACCCCAAGTTTAGCACTTTAAAACCCACATTTTTGGAGCTCTGACACTTGGAATGGACTAAATTTCTATTGTCTTAAACCACTAAATTTGTCGTAATTTGTAAGGGCAGCAATAGGAAACTCATACACTCTCCAAAGCAAGGAAAGGATTCTCACATTAAATCATTAAGCAATTAAGTCACAGAAAGAGTGAATTCAATTACATAGGTAGCATCTCAATCAGCTGTTCCCATGGAGTCAGGTGATATGTGTTCTTTTCCTACCTCTGTCATTGACTAACTTGGTAATGTCAGGAAGTCATTTCACCTGTCTGGACCATGCGCCCTCTTTGCAACGACTATAAAGCAATTAAACAAAATCATCATCTCTTAAATTTTCTTTACTAATTCCATACCCTTTCAAAGCTTTTCCCATTCTTCTTCTATTTAAATTTTAATGGACTTTAATTTTGGTTGTCTGAATTATGGTAAAATAAGTGCATTAATATTGTGTGTGTATGTGTGAGTGTGTGTGTGTTTTTCAAAAAAAAAAAAAAAAAAACATTATCCCTGAGCCTTTGACATAAACTTCTGGGTTGTGGAGGAAGTGGTGGCTTGAGAATCAAAGTAGGAGGACCCTTTGAAAATCTGACCTCAGACAAAACCATGCCAACCCAACCTCTGGAACTTTTTATATAGTTTGCAAATTAATCAGGAATACCCTCAGGATTTCTTAAGATTACTGGGTAATAATGAATAATTAATCGGAGGAGAAAAATGTCAAGAAATCTGATGGCAGCTTGATCAGTTATTTCATCTATTAACTTGCAATTTGGCTTTGGAAGATTCTTAATGCTGAGATGAAGTGTGGACAGACAAAAACAGAGTTAATGGCTCTTGGAAGTCAAAGGCACTTTTTTTTTATTGGTCTGAAAACAAACAACTAACTTCTACATAGAATGTTTAACCTAAAGCTTTTGTTTAACCTAATGGCACTTAAATTCCTTTTCTCAAATTCCCAGGATGACTTATCATCTTCGTCAATCAAATGTGGCTGGGCCACTAACGTACTCTCCTCTCTAATTTCGGGGTCTTGGGGAAATTGACATTCTTTCGCTTACTTCTGTTATGCTTCTGTTTGGTTCTTTCTCCGTTCTATTTATTCAGCTAGTGCCATTCTCTGTTTCAAGGCCACCAGGGTCAATAACCAAATTAGAAGGAGACCAAAGCCTGGCCATTCTGGTAGTAAACTTCAGAATACCCAGTGTGTCCCTGACAAATAGAAAGAAGGAATAAGGAGAGAAATTCTTTTCCTAGCATTGAACACTCTTACACCAAATGAGCCAATTTTATGAGAACGCTTTCAAAGCAAAGTGTATCTTCAAAGTGTCTGCTACTGCTGTCATTTAAGTTCTTTCAGTTTCTGGAACTGACAGTATAAGACGACCAATGGAATTGAGAAGTGCCACAAATTTGCAGAAAGCACATTGCTCAGTTCATTCCATAATTCAAAGAACACTTTAAAAAAATTAGAAATTCAAACTAAAAGTTTGCTGACTATACAAGGAGATTTGCTACTTCTAAAATGCTGAGTGTTCTCAAGAGTCTATATAGATTCCAGACACTACATAAAAAATAAAATAATTCCCATGGTTTACAAGTCATTCAATATACCCTTATTCGGTTCTAAAATAATTAAAATATTTATGAAGCTTTTTTCTTTACCCTAGAGCCCATGAACTTTGCCTTAGAAGAGGCTTAAATATTGACTGATCCATTGTAATGTGACATTTATTAACCTATGTAATGTTTAATGTGCACTAAAGGTAATCTTGGTGTAACATTATTCTTCCGAGGAACAAAAAATTTTTGGATATTTTTTAGTCAAGTAAGAGTTAATAATACAAGATATGTTTTACTTATAAAGAATATTTAAAACATCAAAATTCATCTGAATTCTTTGTATGAACAAAGCAGAATACCACTGTTATATTACAGTCTTGAAATTGTCAGCATCTAACAATATTTAGAACTTCCATGATGCTATTGTTCACTTTGATATAATGAATGCAATTTTTTTTTCTGACCAGACATATTGATGACTCGGGCCTACGTAAATATAGAACACTTAACAGATGCAATGGAAAGCAACAGAAGAAAGCATGCAGAAGTCTTAACAGTAAATGTATTTATTTTACAGAAGCATAAATATATGAAATCCAAAGCCTTAGCTCTACAAATATATTTTAATGCAAACAAACTTGGTGTTAAACATGCACCTAGTTCTAATTTGAAGCTTGGGGAAAATATATGGAAAAATTTCCTGATGTCATAGCATGTATTTCTTACCAAAGCCTACACAGATTGTGGCCTTACAGATTTTAAGCTTCAGAAATTCACAAAGAGGTTGACTATTAAATTTTCTTCTTGGAATGTGATACATTATTTGAAAATATTACAAGAATTTAAAAAGTGCTGACCTTGGGCAATTTATATATTTCTTTCTAATATACAGAGTTCTTTAATTTTAAAAACTAAAATGAAAATAGAAAGGCTTTAATCCACAAATATAACTGCAAAGAAACAAGAAGTTTTTTCAGAGTGTTAGGGTTATGCATAATTTGTAGTTTCCACTGTATTTTCTCTATTTTCTCAGTGTTTTATGGATGTTTGAGTTACTTTTATAATTAAAATGTTCAGGTTACTACCCAAACATCTTATTTGAGTCATATTTTAAGTGTTTCTGGTAAGAACACACTAGCTTCTGGTCTGAAAGATAAATCAGAAAAAAAAAAGTCACAGGATTTAGTTACTAGGCAGAGTTTCTTGCTCAATTTATAAATACTATTCTTGGATGATGTTTCAAAAATTTAAGAGATACGATCTTTGTAGAATACAAGAAAATCAAAAGTCGTTATTCTCTGTTGGCGACTCAATTAATATTTCAGTGACATTTGTGATAAATCTCCAGGTGTTAACAATTTTCCAAGTTTAGCGCTTTCATTAAAAAAAAGAACCAAATAAAATTAAAAAAAAAAAAAAGAAAGAACTGATGAAGACTTACTGCCGAGTGCCAACCCTGTCATTACTTCCGCCAGGTTTGTGTCCCTATGGCCATCTGCAGCCACAGCCCTTCCCTGCTAATTACAGCCATGGTCAGCCCAATTTTGATAGAACCAAAGGCTAGTTTCTGTCAGATCTACTGTTGTCACAGTCAGCCAGACATTGGCTTTCCAGGAAACAAGTTGGCTGCCATTCACAGTCACGAATCTCCATAATAGGTAACAATCACAAACCTGTTCCTCAGCTCCAATTTCCATGTAAAATGTGATTATTTCTTTATAGATTCCTCTAATCATTTTTCTAAAGTGAGTTAGTGATTGCTTGAATTTTTAGCTAACTCAATATTTTTCCAAGACTAAATCCTGGATTAAGTTAGGTGAAACTCTACAAAGTACAGAGGAATTAAAACTGAGACTAAAGTATAGTTATCCAGAGAATTCAAAATAGTGGCTGAGGACAAAGGATGTAGAGAAAACAGTTCCTGAGAAGAGCTGATCACCACATGACCCAGAACAAAAATAGTCACTGAGTCATATATTATTTTCAACTCCAAAAACTACTAAATAAGCCTAATGCCTTCATTATCGTTATTGGTCATTATGGTTATAAGGCTACATAGCTTGATGAAGTAAATCTATTATTTAGAACTCTCTACATTTTCTGTTCTACTCTAGAAACATTTCCCTGAGTTAATTTTACAATTACCATACTTAAATAAAAACTAAATAACTAAATATATTTTACGACTCTATTTTATTTCTTTGTGTGGTAGATGAGGGAGCAATTGGGAGAGTTCCTTTAATGTTTCCTCATTTAAAAGCCAAAAGAAATTTCTCTCCTATACTATTATCTAAAATAGGAAGAGAGAAAGAAGAAAGAAATAAGAAAGAAAAAGAAAGAAAGAAAAAGAAAAAAGTGGAGAGAGAGAAAGAAAGACTGATCATTGGAAAAGGCAGGTTATTGGAGGATATGACAAGACAAGGGAAGCTGGGTTACAATTAAATAATCTTTTGACTCAGTATTGGACACTCAAAATCTTGTGTATCTATGTCATTTTGCCTTATCTTTGATAAAACTAACATTTTGCAAACTAGGTAAGATTCATTTTCTGCTTACAAAGTATCTGCTATTTAACTTATGTATTTCTCTTAATTTAGGGATATAAAGAGAGATTATATTTAGTTCATATAAAAAGTTATGTTGATTTGTTGGTATATTTATTTTACTAAATTAATATTGATTGAATGCCAGATACTGTCCTAGATCCCAGGTAAAAAAGATGAATGAAACATGCTCTCTAGGAGTTCATAGTCCAGCAAGAAACTGCAGGAGAGATCCCTCCCCGGATTTACACCAGAGATAATCTCCAAAGTCAAGTTTACACATCACGGGAACTTGTGCTTTCTAGAAAACAGGAAGATACGTAAGGTCCATATCATGTCTATGGCATCAGACTATAGAGGTGGGTTGAGAATTTATAATTTAAAAAATGTCCCCAGATAATTTTTTTTTTAAAGTGGAGCCCTAGATGAGAGGGAGGTGGAGCTTGAACTCACAACTTCAACATCAAGACCTAAGATGAGATCAAGAATCACCTGAGCCACCCAGGTGCCCTAAAAATGTCCTTCAGTAATTCTGATGAAAGTCAAGTTCCTGAATGACCGCAAGGTTTGAAATCTTCTTTTGGGGGGCAGATATCCAAAGAAGTAAATCACTTGTGACATGAGACCATACAGCTATTATTTACACTGTTTTCACATAGTGGTAATATTACTGAATTAGAAAATTATTCCAAATATTATTCTGTCATGAACCAAAAAGAAGAAATGAATGTTAGCACAATATAAGTTACTCCTCTGACAGAGGCTTTTGGAATTCGTGGTATTCTATGTTGCAAAATCAGGACATGCTTTTAGATCTATCATAAGCATAATATGATGGGTAAGGACGATGTTTAGTCGTTTTTGTTTCTTTATGGTGTCTTGCCGTGTATCCAACAGGGAGTTTTATCCCTTGTCTCCTATCATCTTTTATACCTCAGAGACAAGTTTCTGTATAAACAAGGAGGGGAAATTGGTGTTTGCCATTAGTTGAGTGATATTATCTACTCAAACTCCTGCTCACTTTTAACCCACACAAGTTCCCTGAATTTGTTCAGTTTGAAAGAATTTCAATCAAAAACATTATTAATTTTACCATTTGTGTCCATTAAAAATTAGTATCTTCCTTCCTTCATTATTATATTCATTAGCCTTTGTCACGGCCATCAGTAACGCCCTTAATGAAATATTTTTTTTCTTGGGGTGCCTGGGTGGCTCAGTGGGTTAAAGCCTCTGCCTTTGGCTCAGGTCATGATCTCAGGGTCCTGGGATTGAGCCCCCCATGGGGCTCTCTGCTCAGCGGGGAGCCTGCCTCTCTCTCTCTCTCTGCCTGCCTCAGTCTACTTGTGATCTCTCTCTCTGTCAAATTAATAAATAAAATCTTTAAAAAATATTTTTTCTTGCTAAATATATTTGTATGGATGTTATCTTTGATAATGTCTTTTAACAAGTATGTCTCCAAAACTCTTTAAAAATATCTTAAACAAATAGAATTATTTTGTAGATACAGCTTATAGGTATATTTTAGGAACATCCCTCCCCCCCCACCCTGATCTTTCTGCACTAGAAGGCTAAAATCACCCCCCATTTGTTTCTGGAAATATTGCAAAAGCCAAGTATCTGTTCAACTCACAGCATTGCCAAAGCTGCAGAAACTTGCAGATTATAGAAAAAAACAAACTGCCAGAAGAATTTTGGGGGGTCATCCTACCACATTTCTCCAGTCTGGGGGTCAGGGAAGCAATATCCTAATCCGTGTGGGTTGAAGTTCCTCCTAGGTGTGCCCTAATTCAACAGGTCTTAGGAAATTGGGTAGGTTATGTTGCCGCTTCTGAGGCACAAACAAGTCAGCTTCAAGAGACTAAGAGCAGGGGATGACAGTTGAAAAGACTGCCGCCTTCGTATTTGAGTGATTTAAAACATGTCCTTGAGAGTTTAATAAATCAATTAGCAGAAGATATTAAGTGTATCATAATTACGTGGGATTGGGCATCAAGACAGACTGGGAGGAACAGAATTAAGATTGTTAAGAACATTTCTAAATTAGAAACAACCAAACTGAAACCAATCCACAAACCTTGCATTGCACTTCTATGCTCCCAGAATATCGTCAGAAGTATAAATAGCCCCAGCAAATGGCAAATTCGATTATGAAGTGTCTATTGTTTTAAAATGAATGAAGGCAATATGTTATTTTTAAGTCCTCTTCTAGTGCTGATATTCTGTTTCAATTAGTAAAATAAACAATATTTTAAAAAGTGGTCAATATCTACGAGTCACAAAAAAATTTGCCAAATGCTGTAAACATCCATTTGTTGAAAAAAAAAAAAGTTCTTTAAGTTCCTAACAATGTGTGTGTGCAGATCTACATGCTTACTAGTGTGGAGGCGGTATATGGAATGTTAAGAGTAACTGGGTTTGAATCCTAATTCTATTGCTTATGTCACTATCAGCAAGGTACACTAGCATTTGGGGCTTCAGTTTCTTCATCTACATAAACAGCATAATGATTTCTATTTCTTAGGGTTTGTAGAGGATTAAATGAGTAACATAAATGTAAAGACTGAGGAAGAAAAAAAATGTGCCCGTAATGAGTGTTTACTGAGTGTTATCTCTTTGGCTTCTTTTTTCATGCATACTCTCTCTCTCTTGAACTAAAGTACTCTGCTTAGAATTTAAAGTTTTCACATAGTCATATATTACTGCTAGAGATAATTATTCCTAATATTATTTAGTGATACACTTAACAGAGGAAATATACATTAGCACAATGCATGCTATTCACTCAACAAATGTGAATTTAGTTCCTACTATGCTATGTGGCAAAAGCAGAGAGTGATTTTATATGTTTTGTACACATAATGTGGCATTTAAAGACTATCTAGATATTTCCTTTTTATTCCCATATTGTAATATTCCCATCGTTAATTCATTTAGTGTTGTAAAACATAATCTGGTTCCTGTGATTTCTTATTGAGTTTTTTGGCTGAGATTTTTATATTCACTTTACTTCATGATTTTTAAAAAGGTTAATTTATTTATTTTAGAGAGGGAGAGAGAGTGAGAGTGCATGCAAGAGGGGAAGGGGCAGAGGGAGAGGGAGAAAGAGAATTTCAAGCCAACTCCCCACTGAACATGGAGCCTGAGGACGTAGGGCTGTATTTCATGACCTTGAGATCATGACCTGAGTGAAAATCAAGAGCTGGATACTTAACTGACTGAGCCACTCAGGTGCCCCCTTAGTGATTTTAACAGCAACGGAAGCAACTTGGAATATCATCTGATAACCGTATGGATATGATTTGATAAGATGCTATCAGAAACTTACCAGTGCAATTAGCCCTAATTTATAAATGGAAAGTTGTGATTTATTGTCTTGAGTTGCCTTGTCTAAGTTTTAGCACACTGATGAATGTAACAAATGTGTACTTGAGGGTGAGAGCTCCAACTCCAAAAAGAGAATCTGTGGTCAGTTCTAGCTCATCAAGGAGCAATGAATGAAAACGAGCATGTTATAAAAGAAGAAAGTGGAAGATGAGAGGGAGAGAAAAGATTATTTGGAAGAGCATACTCTTTGGTGGGACAGATTATAAATTTGTAATCTGAAACCCAAGAACTGAAGATGGTTAGAGGCAGCAAACATTCACAAATTAGGGAGGTTGCCAAAAAGGATCTGTTTGAATAAGAAAAATAGTTGTAATTTACAAAACTGCAATATAGATTTCTTTTGCTATATCTGAAGTTAGGTTAGATCTACCTTTATGCCCTCTGTTTATAAAAATGTATACTGTTATATGCATAGAATACTCCCAAAATAGGGCTGAATGTATATTGCCTGATAATTTATACTGAAGAAAATCAGTTTGAATGAGGATGGGTGGGAAGGGGATTATATTGTCAAGCCCCTAATACCATGAGAAAGCACACACTTTTGGGGGTAAGAAAGAGGGCAGAGTGTGTCAAGAGGAGTCCCTGGCATGAAATACATACCTGATATTTTGATCATTTGCTTCAGGTATTACTGGCAGCCCCGGTATCATGTCTAAAACTCCATGGAGGAAACAAGATTCTCTCTTTTTGAAAGCACCTGCCTTTTCACTTTCTCATGTAGTGAGTTAAATTTTTCCCCCAAATGTAAGTTTTCAAGGACAGACTCAGCAAATGTTTTTCCCTGAATAAACATTTCTTTAATTTTTAGAATTCCTTTCTAATTTGAAACAGTTTACAAGACTGAAGCTGCTAATGCATTCCATTGGAAACTGTTGCGAACATTTGCTATTAAAAAAACAAAAGCAATGCTTAAGTTCATCTTGGATACCTTTCTGTCCCGAGGAATAGCATTAAATAAAATGCACCCCCCAACACCCGACTTGAGCTTCAAGGATTGCGGCCTTTTAAAATGTAAATTGCTATGGGCTAAATTTTGCTTCAATCCCAACTGAGATGAACACAAGCAAATAAAGCAAAAGAAGCAACATCAACGCTCAACATTTTACAATGCACATAAGCCTCTTATAAAATGGTCTTATCTGGAAGATGATCCCTGAGTCTGACCGTCTCAACAGCACTCCCACCCAACAGACCGACTGCTGTCTGTATAATGGAGAAATGCCCGATTAACCTATATTTCTTACTAAAGTAAGAAATGGACATCTTATGACAGACCAAATGACAAGTTTTTCACTGAACAGGATTTCCCTGGAGAGCAAAGGTCAAGCTGATAGTCCATTATATGCCATTTCCTCCTGTCTTACAAAATAACAGTAATTTAGGCTAGTGTTAATACTCTTCAACATATAAACACTTAATAAATGTCTGTTGAATTGAACCAATGCCCTCCTCCTCTCCTTGCTGAAAAATAAGTGGTGGTCACGCTTTTCAGTTAAAATGTAGCTACTATCAGGATGTGAGACAGTACATTATATATTCCAAGTCACTTAGTGACTTTACCCTGGTAAGTCACTAGAAATGGCTGAACAATTAACATATAGCTCATTAAATGAGTAAGATCAGGCCCTTGAGAAAATCCCAGGGCACTGGAAAGTAGCAGTTGAGATGTGCAGGTGCGTCTACTTATAGCTAGTGTGGATTATGAAAATTATCCTACTTTTCTCTTATTCAGCCTGATTACGTATAAACAATCACTCTCATTTTTCATTTGTTTTTTATTTGCCAAAAATAAAATGAAATACTAAAATAAAATAACTGCCAGATCTATGGCAGAGATGATTTATGGAACAAACTCCAATTTAAGATTTAAACCTTAAGATGCTATTTGAGAATTCAATGTAAAGAAGATAGAGAGACAAAATGCTTAGAATGGCTAACTAACAGAGACGATCACCAATATTTCTCTAAACGTGGAGTCTTGGATAGTGTTAAATTTTTCATTATTAGTTCCCAAATGGATTAACTTTGTTTTAAGGTAAATGAATAAAACTAACTTTTTGGAGTATAATTAAAGTTTGGCAGCAATAATATTTTAAAATAATAATCACATTTAGCATTCTAAACATGGAGTAAAAATATGTTCAAAATAATATTTAAACAGTTGGCCTACCTTTTATGGCAAGGCTTTATGTGATTGATAACAGAATCATGTCATATATAAGTAGTGTTCTTCCAAATAGCTTGTTTTATCTTCAAAATATGAAGTTAAATAACTTTTTTGCACAGCTAACCTATGTGCATCCCTTCTTGTCTTTCTTTCCTTCCTTCTTTTAAAAGCAGTTGAATTTACTTACCCATATGGAGTGGTAAAAATACATAGAATATTTTTTACCACTTTGAATCCAGAAATTCTTTGAAAAACTCATGGACTTCTCTTTCTTTGATCAAATTAAATGGAGTGAAACATGCACCCTCAAGACAGTTTTTAGATAGGAAAAGATCAAATAAAAGCAATTACACTGTAATTTGGCTGGTAAGGCTTAAAATAAGGAGCCTATTGAGAAGCTCTTTCATACTTCAACTCCTACATAAGTAGCCCGATTTTTATGTTTAAATTAATATAATCATACTGAAGTACCTACTAAAATACACGGTAGCTATAATTGATCCTAAAATTCTACCTGCAGGAATAAAATGCCTCTTAATTCAAAATGTAATACAGCATTTGAATAAAAAGTGAATTAGATCAGCTTTGCTTGTGATAATCTGGGTGGGTATAGCAGGTCCTTATAGCTTTTAAAATTTCATTCAATGTCTGTAAACAAAAGTTTGTCTGTCTACCATGGGCCAGGCTAACCAATATTAGTAACAAAAATATCAGTGACCCCTATTTGATAATCTGAAATAATATGATGAGTTCAGTGTAATAAATCTGGTTATTACCTTAGTGATCTGGTCTACACCCTTAAGAAACTTCGACTATGGTAAAACAGAGAAGATTGACTCTATATTTATGTGCCAGAGAACATGTGTTCTGCCCTAGTGAAAGCAGTGCTACTCAAAGTCTGGTCTGTGGACCAAAGGTTGTCCACAAACTATTTATTACCAGTTCACAGTGTGCTAGGCACAAAACTTGACAGTAAGCATTGATGGCAATTTAATCGTTATTTGCTGCTGATGATTCTAATAATAATTTAAGAACTGGGGGGCTCCTACTGACTCAGGTGGTAGAGCATGCAACTCTTGATCTCAGGTTGGGTGAGCCCCATGTTGGGTGTAGAGATTACTTAAAAAATAAAGTGTCAAATATTTATGGATATCTGCATCTGCAGCAGCTAGATCATTAACAAATATTTAAGAATTGATGGTTTTAATTTCTATGGCTTTGCCCTTTTATTTTTCTAGTAACTCATTTTGACTATATTGTACAAACTATTGGGCCAAAACAGAATGCAAAACAAAACAAAACAAAACAAAAAACAAAAACAAATGCACAAAAAATAAGGTAGATGATATGCTTGCCTATATTTTTGGATACATTAAAAAAATGAACAGAAAAAGCACAGGGTAGAACTAGAATAATCTCTAGGGAATATAACTTCATACCTGACATTTTTAATGACAGCTCAATTGCTCAATAATTTAAATTCTGATTTTCTGCCTTTCTAACAGTGCTTTCAATTTAGCTGTACTAAATCTATTAGTTAGACAAGTATCATATTGTGCATTATTAAAATTTGTCTTGACCCTCAAAAAACTGCAAACTAGTTCCACATTGTGTCATTTGCCATTTCTAGTTCTTTAGTACAAGTCTATTCTTAGGTCATTTTTACAACACAGATGGGAAACAGCATTTCAGAAGTTTAGATCATTATAAAGATTGATTTTAGTTGTTTACATTCCCATATATACACAATGTTTGATAATCTATTTAGCTAATTGTTAGGCAAGAAAACATATTTTTTTTTGGCTGCATATATCAAAGTTAAACACAAATTACTATCAAGGGCTAGATAAACTGCTATTTCTTTATGTATGGCAAATTGCTACTCATATGTGGAGACCTGCATACACCCACATACATACAGTGACACAATTTTTTGATGAATGTCAAAATAAAGGCACACTCTGGGAGTAAGAAATGCTATGATGTCAACTTGAGTTTCTGGCAATTCTACCTTAGAGACATAATGGATGAGAAAAAAATGGAACATGGGATATGAAATACAGAGACTAAGAGATTCTTGTGATTAGTTCTGTGATGTCTGTGGGATAATTTTCCTATTCATCAAGATAAAGTGAAGGAAATTTGGTACTTTAACTGATATTCTGGAACAAAATGACTGAAGTGAGAAATTATTCAATCTACTTTCTTTCATACAGTGAGGAATATTTTACTGAAAATATAAATCAAGGAAAACAGCCTTGATATTATAAAACAACAATCAGGTTTGTAAACTCAAGAAACTGCAGACATGTAGCCATCAAATAAAACATATTGTGAATGACAGAGTTCCCATATATATCTGAAGCATTTATAGCTAATTGTTGTTATAATTGTTATATAATTGTTATAATTGTTGTTATAGCTAATATCCAATTTATAGCTAATAAGTGAGCCCATTCTGGAGGAGGATTTTGTTCAACTCAATAGAATATCACGTAGTGGATTACTACACCAGAGAACTACACTGCGCCCCTGGGAAACGTGCACTCACCTGGAAACATTCATTCTTTTGTACTAGAAACATTTATATTTCATGACAGTAGAATTCCTTAAGTCTTATCAGGATTATTTTCATATAAAGAACAAAAATCTTGTTAAACACCAAGAAAAGGCACCTATGGAGCAAAAGATAATTTAACTATACTTCTTCGAGTATAGATTTAGATGTGCTATAAAGTTTAGTGTTTTTCTTGCTTAAAATATTACTTGGACTATGGACTCTGAGCAACAAACTGAAGGTTTTGGAGGGGAGGGGTGGGGGTGGGTGGGTGAGCCTGGTGGTGGGTATTGAGGAGGGAACATATTGCATGGAGCACTGGGTGTGCTCCATAAACAATGAATCTTGTAACACTGAAAAAATAAAATAAATGTATTTGGGGGAAAAAAATAAAGACACTGTTAAGAAAAAAAATATTACTTGGTAGAGGTAGTTATTTTCTTTACAGGCATAACATGCATTATTATAATAATTATGTATGCTAATATATTTAACTTCAGATATTTAAGAGCTCAACAAAACTTAATTGAGTACCTACAATTCTCTATCTATACAGCAAAGAAAGAGATAAATCCAACAGGTACCCATGGCATTCACAGTCTCAGAGGGAAAAAAGATATATAAAATGCCTCTTACAACAGAGTAAGTTCTGCACTACAATGATGTATATAAGATATAGTGATCTATGGGGTATGAAGGTACAAGTGAGCAACTCACCCTGATTTCAAGCAACAATAACAGCAAAATTAGGAAAGTAATGTCTGAGCTGGATCTTGAAAGACATAAAAAAAATGAACAAAAACTAATAGGAAAGTAATGTCTGAGCTGGATCTTGAAAGACATAAAAAAAATGAACAAAAACTAATAGGAAAGTAATGTCTGAGCTGGATCTTGAAGGACGTAAAAGGGGAGGAAAAAATTTCATGCTCTTTTGACATAGCATGTACAAATCCACAAAGACAAATAAATGAACAGCAACGTCAAGAGATTGCAAATAATTTGATGCGACTGCAAGACGAGCTATAAAGACTGTTGGGAGCTAAGTTTATGTAATTAGGCTGATGTTCATTACTAAGTACAATTTTTGCCCTTTTTAACAAGAAATGCCAGTGTTACAGTATGGGATAGTTAATAAAAAATTTGAGATGAGAGCTTCAATGATCAGGGTCATGTTCTAGAAAGTTGACTCTATCAGTAATGTAGAGACTAAATTTCGTAGCATTTGCCTTTTTTGAATGATGACACTAAACTAAGTCAGTGGCACTGGCAGTGGAGATAGGGAAAAATATGGGAAATTGTTAAAGTTATAATTTATAAGATAATAGATACCAGAGACCACTCATTAAATCACCAAAAAGATACACATATAAGGTGATGGATTTGTTCATTAACTAGGTGGGAGGAGTCTTTAAACACAGACACAATGTGTGTGTATAATCATCTGCTGTATATTTAAACGTCTGACAATTTTAGATGTCAATTATATGTCAATAAAGTTGAAATTTAAAAAGCAAAAACACTATTCTCTTCTTCTATGTCAATTCTATGTAGATGAAAATAAGGCCAACCAGAATAGACATCATTCCCAAGCTTTCTTTGCCATTGCATGTAACCATGTGACTAAGTTCTGGTGAATGGGATGTAAGAGGAAGTATATTGTGTAGCAGCTTCAGGGAAAAATTCCTACCTGCAAAATGGAAGGTTTGCCTTTTTTTTTTTAAATCTCTTTCTTTTAATTGCTGCCAAAATTACAAGCATGATTGCTGGAACTCTATTGGCTCCCTTGAAGTCTCCTTTTTAGGAAGGGAAAACAGAAAGTGACCTACAAGGGTCTGAGTTTCTGAAGATAAAAATAAAACAAAATAAGTGATCATATATAAGCCATTTCTACTTGAGGTCTCTGCTTCATTTGTAATACAATCTCTTCCTAATGATACATCAGTTGGAAGTGGAGGCAAGGAGAAAAAGCGAGTAGAGATTTCTAGCTTGGAAGATTACTGAGTTAAAATCCATGTTCTGAGGGAAGATACTGATACTGACTTCAAGATTTAGAAATTTTGACTTAAAAATACCAGAGTGACTTTAAAAGGGAGTGGTCTAGCAGGTGGTTAAGAATACCAGTCTGGAGGGAGGAGGAGCAAGATGGCGGAGAAGTAGGAGGTTGAGATAGAGTCGGAACCCAGAAGTTCATCTAGATAGTTAATAAATCATTTTAAAAGCCAGCATACTCAACAGGAGGGAGAAGAGAGGAAGAAGAGCAATTCTAGGAGCAGAAAATCGACCACCTTCGGAAAGGTAGGACGTTTGGAAAAGTGATTCCAAAG
>CM052799.1:169422475-169504664 GCA_028533885.1 Nasua narica
GGATAGGGATATGGACACTGGGGAGGGTATGTGCTATGGCAAATGCTGTGAAAGGTGTAAGCCTGATGATTCACAGACTTGTACCCTGGGGTAAATAATACATTATATGTTAATAAAAAAATTAAAAAAAAAAAAAAAAAAAGAATACCAGTCTGGAATTCATGTGAATGGCTGGATATAAAGATTTGAGAGGCATCAAAAAAATGTGCAGCAGACAGACCAACTTGACAATGGATATGATGGCTTTGGAGACCACCCAGAGGACATAAGAGAGTTGAGAAAGGAGCTGTAGGGAGCTCCAATGTGTAGGCTGTGGGTGAAAGAAAAGGGGGAGGAAGAGGAAAAGAAGCAACAGTGGTGATAGTGGTGCTGGCAGGGCTGGCCTTGGACCATTTCCATGGTCATTACTAGACGCTGGGCACTACTATAAGCACCTTACATGCATTAACACTTTCAATCCTCAAAACAACCCTATCAGTTATCTACCTGATAAATGAAGTACTATTATTACCCCCATTTTAAAGGAAGCAAGCACAAAGAAGTTACTAAGTTCCCAATATTACACTGTCAGTGGTGGTGTCCATTAGCTTGGCTCTAGTGTCCTTCCTCTTCACTGTTCTACCCTACTTTCTCTAAATAGAGATGTTCAAAGTGTTTTGGAGAAACTCTTAGTGCTATCAGGGCAGAGAAAGGGGGAGGATTTGAAAATAATGAAATTTCTGGCTCTTAATAATATTACAGAGAAGTCAGGGGAAGAGGAAGAGCGCTGACTGGATTCGACATTTTGGAGGTCACCAGTGACTTCGCCAAGAACCGCTTCAGCGGAATGGTGGGTCAAAGTTTCATATGGATGGGCTGATGAGAAAGTCCATGCCTTCCTTTTATCACACACACATATGCACACATATATTAAAAGAAAAGCTTGATTTTTAAAAAGTGGGTGAGGCATACTGTTCATCTGTGAATTAAAGGTGAGTCTGTGAGAAAAAAATAGAGACCAAGGCTTTTTAAAAAATTTGTTGTTAGATCATAGAGAATTAAGTATGATTTATCATATGCAGTGAAGAAGTCATTAGACTATCTGAAAATGTGGAACAAAGATAGAAAACCAAGTGGCCAAGTTGTAAGAAAAGGCGGCCGACAATGGTGTCAATAGGTTATGTGTAAGAGCACACGAATGTGAAATTCCTCAGTGTTTCAGTAGTAGTCCAAAATAAAGACTGCCTCAAGAGAATACATCCCTTTTTTAAAAAAAGACTTTATTTATTTGACTAAGAGAGAGAGATCGCAAGTAGGCAGAGAGGCAGGCAGAGAGAGAGGGGGAAGCAGGCTCCCTGCTGAGCAGAGACAGCCCGATGCAGTGCTCCATCCCAGGACCCTGAGATCATGACCTGAATTGAAGGCAGAGGCTTTAACTCACTGAGCCACCCAGGCGCCCCAAGAGAATACATCCTTAAGTATGTTCTGAGAACCAAGAAAAGGAACTAAACCCAAAAGGACCCAGAGGACAGCATCCACCATAAAAATTGTATGGGAAGGGGTGCCTGGGTGGCTCAGTGGGTTAAGCCTCTGTCTTAGGCTCAGGTCATAATCTCAGGGTCCTGGGATCAAGCCCTGCATCGGGCTCTCTGCTCAGCAGGAAGCCTGCTTCCTCCTCTCTCTCTGCCTGCCTCTCTGCCTACTTGTGATCTCTCTCCATCAAATAGATAAATAAAATCTTTTAAAAAAAAAATCATAAGGGGATATTTATCATGAAGCCTGGTTTCAAGTATTAGCTCTGCCCCAAACTCATCGACAGAACTCTTCCTTAGAATCACGATGTCTCAATTTTCTTATTTGTAAATGGCCCTACTGAAACAGTATTTTTGCATGAAAAAGGGAAATAAAAAACCTCTGAGAAAAGAATATGCTCCACAAATTTATTATCATTAAGGGAAACATGAAGAAACTGAAAGTTACCAAGTTGGTGTCATGACAGAAATACCAGCTCAGGGTTAGCCATGCCACATCCGTGCATGTTACTGAGAGCAAATCACTCAGCCATGCTGGTTCTTGATCACTTGTTTTGTGAAATTAGAATAATCGTCTTTTGATCAAAGACTTGGTTTACGTATTAAACTAAATAACTTACTCAAAATAATTTTATAATATGAATCACTACATGAAGGCAAGCAATTCTTTTGGGAGCTGTGAAATATCATTTGTAACACAAGATAATGACAGCACAGTAAATGATGAATAGCATTCACATCCAAATATCTCAGTGGTGGTGAGAGGTAGACCTGCCACAGATGTCACATCTGGTTTCCTTATTGTTCTGATGAGTCACACTTAATTTTAAACACAAGGCCGTTCTGTGAACAAAGGAAGTGGTCTAGGGGATCACAACTCTGCTGGCCAAAGAATGGTTAACCGCCATATGCTAGCCCTTGGAATAGGGAGAAAATGCGGGGCTGCCACCGGTGGGGTGGGGAAAAGATGCTTCCAGAGACTGTGGCTGAGGCAATTTCAGGGCAGTTATGGGAAATCTTTGTGCTTTTCCCATGTGGTCTCGCCACATCCTCACAGACCCCCATGGTGGGGCTCTTGGGAGAGATGTAAAGTAATGGGCAGGGGCAGGAAGGCAGAAAGAACATAGGAGACAGGAAGTGGAGAGGTACCAAGGGCAAGGATGAGGGAGAGATTGGGATACGAGGGAGGAAGTCGAGCTCTGGGGAGACAGAAGTCATCAGACGGTGCTGCTGCACACACTGTACTTGGACTGGGATACCTGGGGGTAAGCCGAGAGCAGAACAGTAGAAAAGTCATTAAGCAAAATAATCCATGTGGGCTAGTCACAATGACATTTCACTTTTGTATGTGTCTAAAACTTCAAAATATCTAACATACAGGACTAAAAATCTATTGCACACAAAGACTTAAAAGTTTTATATATTCACTATCTTGGTAACATTGACCTTTTCTCTCTGGAAAGCAATATATTCTTTGGTCAGGATCTCTTTTTTCTCTGTTATCATGGTCCTTCGTTCTCTGACCTCTTTGCTCTTACCCGACAAAGTAGATGCTCAGTGCTCATGGAGTCAGCCCCATTTTTATTCAACTGATACCCATATTCAAAATCTCGAACTCAGAACCCCATTCATACCATAGAGTCTTTTTATTTAATTGCTTACAGATTTTCCTTGCTTTCCATTGACCTTTACGTAAACCTGGTTTTCCAAAGAAATCCCATCATCCCTCATGAGACAAATGTCTCTCCTTCTCCTCACTCTATTTCCAATTATATCACCTCCATGCTTATCTTCCAGGCCAGAAATTCGTGCGGTTATCAAGGCTTGCATTCAACATATCTCTCCCTGCTTCATAACATTAATACCACACAAGTGTAGATCTTCCTTACCCTACAGATGAGGGTAACAGCTCATCTGTTATTTAAGCTGTTACTGTAACAGCTTAAATTCATTATCTTTGTTTTCCTAAATCATTGTATTGTGTCACCTTCTCATTCAAAACACTGTAATAAGGGTGCCTGGGTGACTCAGTGGGTTAAAGCCTCTGACTTCAGCTCAGGTCATGATCTCAGGGTCCTGGGATCAAGCCCCGCATTGGGCTCTCTGCGCAGCAGAGAACCTGCTTCCTCCTCTCTCTCTGCCACCTCTGCCTGCTTGTGATCTCTCTGTCAAATAATAAATAAAATCTTTTTAAAAAAACACACACTGTAATAGTTCTTAGCAGGTCTTCTGCAATTTAACTTTAGATATCAAAATCTTACTTCTCATTATCCATGACATGGATGGAATTTAATGTTTTAAAAAAATGTTTACTGAGTTTCCATTATTTGTTGGCACTGTGATAAACAGGGTTATGTGGCACACTCTTGTTCTCCAGGGGTTTAAGACCTACAGCCATGTGGGTGAACAGTGCAGCTCATGCTGTGCTAGAAGTATGTAAATCGATCCTGAGAATAGGGACTTAATAGAGACTTGGGCCACAAAAGAAAATTTCCAAAAGAAGTAGAAGAACAAGCTGAGTCCTAAAAAGACAAATAGGAATTAAGTGGGAAAGATAAGAGATAAAGATATTTTAGGCATGGGGATCAGTAGCTTGAGGATACATGATATTTTTAAGGAATCCTAAATTGCTTTTTTATGGCTGGAGTATGATGTTTAGCTATAAAGCTAAAGAGGTAGACTGGGGTCAAATGATGAAGGACCTTGTGAACAAGACTAAGAGATGTTCATTTTATGCTGAAAGCAATGGGACTGTCAAAAGATTTTAAAGTAAGATAACGAATTGCATGGTCATACTTGTGATTTAGAAAAATGTCTGGAAACAGAGTTGAAAACTCTGTTGTTGTTTCATGTTGATGATGAAAACTAACATCCCTTGGAAGGGATGATACTGAAGTAGAGAAACCAAGTTAAGAAATTTGGGTTTCTCATAAAGTCTTGGGGAAAGTTACTGCTTAAAATAACCCCTACCACCACCACCACAGGGGGAAAAAAAACAAACAAAAAAACCACTTTTGTTCACAATCAGTGCATAAACCCAATAGGCCAACAAAATTATTTTTTGGTAGTGAAGATGTGTTAAAATAAAATAAAATTCAAAATATGGGTCTACTTTCAAAACAAAGAGATCAACATTTCATAAATCATAAGTAAAAATAAATCCTTTGAATTCAGTACAAGGCCAGGGAAATGCCCTCTAATTCCCATGGTTTTCTCTTCTAATCAGTTAGATATTTTTCTCTTGTATTTTATTCATAGATAATTAAGAATAGAGATTCATTAATTTAGTGTTACATTATATTCAGCTTTTCAATAAAAAATGGAGCTGGGGAATGCAGATTCTACTTCATAAGAGGATTTAGAAATAAATTACTCTTAGTTTTTAACTCCTTGCATATAATATATACCATATGTAAACAACACTATGATGAACCCAGATTAAAGAAAACACTTGCTGTGTTGAACTGTTGAATGTGTATGTTGTTCTGAATACTCCTCCCCCATTTAATTCCTGCAATCTGTCTGCCAGTATAGCCTTCTTAATTATTTGCCATACTGTGTTTTCATCTGAAAGACTTGTGTATATTTTACAGAAGACCAGTAGGGAGGCAGCACCATAAGATATTTAAATATACTTTGGTAGGTCAGTATCCTCACTACCTAAGAACTTGCTAGAAATAAAAATTACTGGGCCCAACCCCATTCTTAGAGAATAAGAATTTCTAGGGTTACGGCTCAGGAATCTGTACCTTAGCAAGCTTTTCAGATGAGTCTTATGTAGCTTTAACTTATGAAAATTGTGGAAAATGATCAATCCAAAAGCAGAACAATCTAAAGGCAGTTAATTAAAAAATTAATTTCACTGCTGTGAATGTCTGGATTTTTAACAGATAACCGCAAATACCAACTAAACTTGTACCAAACCTGTATTGGCTCTGGTTGAACCAATTATATCTTCTTATTCATGTAACAATGATCCACAGCAAATAGAGCCCACTCAGCTTATGTTACTACCTACTTGTAAGACTCCTATGTCAATAGAGACCTGATCAGCTCATCCAAAAGGGGATACCAGCACGTTCAATAGAAAATACATTTAGGTTAAGAAATGAAGGTCCTCAGTATGGACATTATTTTTTTAATACAAATTACCCGGTAAAGCTCAAAGGTATAGTATTGTCAATGAGTTTGTGAAAATAATCGTTGGTCACATTTTTTTCTGGTTTATAACAAATGTTCTTATTTTGTTAATTAGTTGTTTGATACTGACAATTACAATAACTTAACCAGGGGTATAATGTGCAGAAACCGATTAGAATGCATTATGAATTAAGAAACAAAGCATTTCTTTTTCTTGATGGAAATCAAATAAAAATGTCAAACTGCTGCAATCAGACATCCTAGATATGAATATTCATTGGCAACTGTTCATGGCAGATTTATGAATTCTTTCACCTGCTGTTAGGAGGAAAAAGGAAAACATTAAATTGTCAAATAAAGCTATTAACATAAGCTAAGAGAAAAAATATATACACAGATGGATGCTGATCTTGGAATTATGCAATCTTACCAAAAAAAGACCTATTTCTTTGATATTGTGAAAACATTAGTTTTATGCCTGCAGATTGCAAAGGTCTGAGATTTGAACTCAGTATCCACGAGCAGCACCCTGTCTTGTGGTTTATGGAGGACAGTGAAACCAAACATCGATCACCTTGTCACGGTAAAGCCCTGTATAAAGATACTCATCAACAATCTAAGTCGTACTTAGAATGTCTGCCTCATTTCTTCAGCAACATTTACATCAACATACACACACACACTGAATTATTTTGCCCTAAAGAAAAGCTTTTGATTAAATTAGAGGATATAATTTAAATGGATGATAACAAACTACTTCAGTGGATTTGTTTTCAAGGTTTAGTAATGAGAAACCATATAAAATGTTTGTTTAGGCGTGTTAGGTTACTTATTTAACCATGTGTGAATTTCAGTTAATTTGTGGAACATGGTTTTCATGAGCATTTTCAGTGCTTCCTGATTATTAGCAGGGTTGGAATGCTGCAAAAACACTACATTTCCGGGAGCACTTCAGCATTTTCATTTATAGACAAGGAAAGGATGCACAGAACCAACAAAAACTACATTTCATATATTTCATTATTTTCCCACATACAATTTGATTCTTGTTTGGTTCAGATATTTTTTGGCTTAACTTTTAGATGTCTTTCGGGTTATTATCTCTGATACAATCTTTCAAATAGCTATAGAATTTTTTCCCCTTTAGTTTATGGCTTAAATAAATACATATTTAATACTAATGGGCTGTCTCATGTTAATTAGTTAAATAAAAGTAATGGAACTATTAGGCCAAGAAGACTTTGGGTTGTATTAACATAATCATAAGATTTCAACTAAACATTTGGTACAGTTGGGGCGCCTGGGTGGCTCAGTTGTTTGGGTAACTGCCTATGGCTCAGGTCATGATCCCGGAGTCCCAGGATCGAGTCCCACATCGGGCTCCCAGCTCTGTGGGAAGTCTGCTTCTCCCTCTGACCTTCTCCCCTCTCATTCTCTCTCTCTCTCTCTCTCTCTCTCAAATAAATAAATAAAAATCTTAAAAAAAAAGATACTTTGTTAAACATTTGGTACAGCAATTGTAGCATTTTTTTCCACAAGACAAGGCATTTGAAGAGAATTGTAGAGATCTGAAACATTACAGTTCCTCAACTATGCCAACAAGTTAAACTAGAAGTCATCTGAATGTATTCCCAACACATTGATTGGGTTGCAAAACCGAAGTAAATGGTGTTGAATCCTTAAAAGTTTGCATTATCACATTCATTCATTGTTGGTGGAAGTGTAAATTAATGTTATCCATGGAGGAAAATTTGCTAATATTTGTTACGGAGGATATTTCATCCAACATATAAAAATTAAATATGCATACACCGTTTATACCAGTAATTCCATTTCAAGGAACTAAACATACAAAAGTTTTCTACATTCAAAAGAATTCATTGCATCATAGTTTGTACAGCAAAGGATTGAAAGCAATCTAAATGTCTATTAATCAGGGACAGGTTAAATAAATCATGGTTCATCCACACACGACGGATTATTTGAAGACATTAAAACAATGAGGTTGTTCTGTATGCATTGATGCGGACTGATCTTTAAAATGTATGTTTAAGAAGATTTTATTTATTTATTTGAGAGAGACAGAGAGAAACCACACAAGTGGGGAAGAGGGGCAGAGAGAGAGGGACAAGCAGACTCCATGCGGAGCATAGACTCGATGAGGGGCTCAATCTCAGGTCCCTAGGATCATGACCTGAGCTGAAGGTAGACACTTAACTGACTAAGCCACCCAGGTGCCCCTTAAAGTGTATTTTTAAATTAAAACATCAAGCCACAAAATTGTGTGTATAATATGCTCTAATTTTAATGTAAGTCACAGAGAAAGAGAATTTATTTTTCCATTTATCATCTATGTATCAGTCCAGGATAGGCAAGAGACTCAAAGCAATGATTGTATCTACTAGGTGAGTGGGGTAGGAATACACACACATTTCATCCTAAGTCTTTTTGCATTTTAAAGATATTTATCATGTAAATGTACTGGATAAATAAATTTAAGAAATAAAATTTTAATTGCAAATAATTCATTTCCAAAAGTATGCCACAATATGAAAGGGTATGAATTAAGGTAGACATAGAATAACCAACCATATCCTAAAGATTAAAGTGTTGTGCATTACAAACAGTTAAGGAATATCCTTCCAGTGGCCTTTCATTATTTAGTTTTTTAAACCAATCAGCTATACTACATATCTTAAAATTTTGCAGTCAGTGCTACACTTTAAGATTTGATTGTTATAGCCCTTTTCCCCAAATTGTACACATGGAAACACCCACAGATTTGCAATAAATTCAGGGAACTTATTTATCATAACCACTCCAAGGCTATCCATGGATCCCTACTGCTCCATGAATCTTGGGATAACAAACCCTTATTTGAATAATGACATTGAGGTAGAAATTAAGTATCATTCATTTTCATTCTCAAATCATGTACAAAGAATGACACTAATAATCACTTTGAACAAGACTTCAAGAATAAGTACATGTGATAAATTGAAATTTGTGATTATAATCTGAACCCAAATAACTTCTGAAAAACAGTACATTTACAGTCCCAACTGGCCATCTTACCAGCTTCCTTTTACTCATTTTGTATCTTGGCAGCATTTCTAACATCACTGAAAAAATTTTTTAGGGGGAAAAAAACACAACACCTAAATATTAAGAAAGTGTTACTATAGTCCAAGAGTTAAAGAGTAACAATATGGAGGTCGAATGTTTTTAAAAAGATTACTTGATACTACTTTCAAGAGTGTGATGAGGCTTGATATTAAGATAGAAATTCAATATATATATTAATCCAGAAATAAACTAAGATACTACCTCTTTGAATGCACACAATTACTTAACAATTACCCTAAATTTAAGTAACATGTATTTCCCAGGAAGCACCTGATAATGCTTTTATGTACATGTATATGGACTTTCTTTCAGTATATTTACAATAATCATGACACTTAAAATAATAAGAGTGACTACAACATCTGTGCTAAGTACAGTACTACTGTTAAGTACACAGAGTACATAGATGTATTTGCTAATGTAAATTTTATAATTACTACATTATAATGAAAGATACTTAATCACACCATAGTTATGTTATTCTTAACACGGTATCACTGTTCTTTTGGATTGGAACTGTATAAATGGAGGTTTCCATCAGTTATTTTTATGGGTTTGTTTGAGCTTCTCATTTTCTCTGTCTTAAAACATTTGAAAAGTAGCATAACATCTCTTTCCTTTGACCTCTTCTGACAAATTAAATATTCAACAATCCTGAAGCATCCATTACCCTTGAGATGACATCATGATCTCAACAACACTGCTTTAAGCAAATCAACATAATTACCATACATCTAGAACATACAGAGATTCTTCTCAGACAAGGCAGTAAGAGCCTCTGCTATTAAGAGGTCAAGATTAGGTTTAAAAGGTGGAGGGTTTAGATTCAGCACTTTACTTAATGTCTGGGTAACAAATATAATCTCCCTTGAACTAATAAATGCAGAAAGATGAAGCTATGAAATCCATATTTATAGGGTATGATGAGAATTAATATTATATAACATCTATTTTGGATATCAAAGCATTTACCAAAATACCTTTTCCCCCCAGTTTTTTAAAGGAACAAAGGTAGCTGATAGGTAAACTGAAGCACTTCCTAAAAGGTATCCCATTTAAGGGGAGAGAGGGATGTGCTCACTAATTATCCATGATAGTTTTACTGATGTATCTGATTATACAGCTAGACATCTTAACTCAGGTCTTATTTGTAATGGATCCCAGATATCCTAATGAGTATCTGAAAACAACCATAAGAACAACAACAATATTCGCAAACAAGCTCTTGCAGAGAATTTATGTGCCAAGCACTATTCTGTTTTTAGATTACTTAGTTCATTAACTTCCTTACAGTCACCTCATCATGGAGGTAATATTATTATTCTTTTTTAAAGATTTATTTATTTATTTTACGAGAGAGAGAGAGAGAGAGAGTAAGCAGGAGGAGGGGCAGAGGGAGAGGGAGAGAATCTCAAGCAGACTCCTTGCTGAGCATGGAGCTCCACTGGGGGCTCAATCCCAAGACCCTGAGATCATGACCAGAGCTGAAATCGAGTCAGATGCTTAACCAATTGAGCCACCCAAATGCCCCTGGAAGTAATGTTATTAACCCATTTAGAGATGAGGAAACTGAGGTGAAGAGGGATTTACTTATCTTTCTTAAGATCACAGAGCTTGTGGAGAATTTAAATGCAAACCAAGGAAATTTACACATGTAAACCCAACTAAACTACATTGGACATTAAAGAGATATTTTAAATCACCTTATTTTTATTTTATTTTATTTTATTTTCCAAAAGAAAGATCACAAGACTGGAAGAGTGATAATTATCCATGACATCATCCAACTGGTATTTCTTAGTTACTATTGGGTATTGTGGTGGATGCAAATTAGAAAGACATGAATGACAACCTGTATGAAATTTAGAGAAGCCTAATGCAAAGGCAAGTTTTTTGAAAATGCTCTATTATTATAGTTTCCACTTATATCAAGTAAGAAAATTAAAATATATCAGACAAAGAAACTTTCAATTGTTTCTGTAACTCTCATCTGTATATCCTTATAGCGTTAGCAGTTATAAGCATATATTTAAAGCAGTGTTATTTGACTATTTTATGATTTTACTCTACAGCTTATGTTTCTTTCTATTAATTTAAGTCTAAACAATGTTCAAAGAACTTCCCTGACCCATTTCTATTTAAATGCCTCTAAAGCCTGTAACAGTCTGCTCTTCTGATTAACCTTTAGATTCTCTATCTACCATGAAGCCTTCCCTGAAAACTTACATATAAATGATTTTAAAGTATGTGATTGAAAATACTCACTTAATATCAGTTATGGCCAATTGTATATTCATATTTTACTGAAATTTTTATGTATTATTTTTTGAAGCCTGGTTGTCTGATTTAATTTTTTTCATCATTCCAAATAGCTCTATCTAATATAATTTTCTCCATGATGGGAATATTCTATAATTATGCCTACGATATAGTTGGCACTAGACACATAATGGCTATTGAGCACTTGAAATGTGACTAGAGAGACTGACAATTGAATTTTTAATTTTATTGACTTTTAATTAATTTAAATTTAAAGTTAGTCACATTTGGCTAGTAGCTGCCTATTAATAATGTACATCTGTAGTGATGTATGCAGAACAGATATTTAATAAGTTCTGTGGAATAAATGAATGAGAGAATGAATACATACACAAAACCTCTCAGGTTCATAAGAAATATCTACTTATATCCAAGCTTTCATTTTCAAAAGTATGACAGACCATTTGTGGAAGCAAACCTTCTGGAGTTTACAATCTTAGAATCATAAAGTTAGCCTAGGAGGACAGTCTTGATCATTCAGCCATCCAAACCCTTCCTTGATAAATAAGAGACAACTGAGTCCAGGGAAGACAAGTCTCGTTGTTTCAGAGCTAGATTGTGAAGAATCAAGGACTGGAGCTCAGGTACTTTTGTTCTGAGGGCAGTAATATTTGCCATAATATTCTAAAATTTTATGGGTAATTAACCCCTGTATATGATCTCCCCGTGAGACTGTAAGCTTAGTCTAGTGTTTTGTTTTGGAGTTGCCTGGAAGCAGAGAGACCCCAAGGCCAGAATGAGAATACAGGTGGTTTACTTGGGAGGTATGAGCACCACCAATAAGAGGGTGACATAGGGAAGGTTGGGTAGCATAATAAAAAGGATTATCAAGACAGATACTATGGGCACTAAAGCTTAGTCGTGTGAGGAAAATTCCGGATATAGTTTAAAATGCATACTTCGGAGTTATCCCAGTTTGGCAAAGGGAGGTACCAAAGGAGGAGGCTGGAGTATTTGTCTGCTTTCATCAGTCAAAACTCTCAGGCTTTCGGAAATCAATAGAGCTCAATGATGAAGTAAGGCCAAAGATACATTGCTGGGACCTCTCCAGTTTGTGTTCTTGTAATCTGCTTAGTTTTTAGTGCAGATTCAAACTATAGCAGTTGTTCAATTAATAGGATTACATATAGGTTTTTTTTTTATCTTTAAATCATAGAATCTTGATGAAGTAAGACCTTTTGAAGATAAAAAGTACTTTGTATCCCAGGAGCTAACATAGTGTCTAGCACAAAATAGGTGATTTCCAAGTTACTGCCATAACTTAATTATGTCAACATAACAGACAAAAGAACAACATAATATTTTCATACTTTACTGCTCTTAGTGCTCTCAGTAGTAAATATTAATTGATTGCCAACTACCCATTTCTAAATAATTATCATACATCAACTCATTATTCCCCGCCACAATACTATATTAAATATACTATTTATTACCGTATCATACCACGGCAAAGCATAAATAGGTTTTTTTTTTTTAAAGATTTTTTTTTTATTTATTTATTAGAGAGAGACTGAGAATGAGAGGGGAAAAGAAGGTCAGAGGGAGAAGCAGACCTCCTGCAGAGCCGGGAGTCCGATAGGGACTCGATCCCCAGACTCCGGGATCATGACCTGAGCCGAGGGCAGTCGCTTAACCAACTGAGCCACCCAGGCGCCCCATAAATAGGTTTTTAAGCATCTTCTTTGGAAAAAACTTATGTGTACATTATGATATTTTCAAATTAGTATTTATAATTTAATGCATTATTTTTATTTCTAACATGGGAGTTCTTTTATATTGGAATCACTTTTTTTTTTTTAAGATTTTATTTATTTATTTATTAGGAAAGAAAGAGTGAGAGAGAGCATGAGAAGGGAGAAGGCCAGAGTGAGAAGCGGACTTCCCATGGAGCTGGGAGCCCGATGTGGGACTCGATCCCGGGACTTCGGGATCATGACCTGAGCCGAAGGCAGTTGCCCAACTAACTGCGCCACCCAGGGGCCCTCACTTTTGGTTTTTAAAGCTGGAGATGGAAGCATACAGAATTTGGTTTGTCTTAGACATCACTATGTTTAACATTAGCTGCAAAATTAGTTGTTTTCTGAAGTATACAATGAAGATATGGCGATGAAAAAAAATCAGAGTTTAGAAGAACACATGGAGTTGGAAAAAAAAATACAACTTTCCCCTTAAGTTTATTTTTCCAAAGAAGAGACCTTTGCTGTCACCACCTACAATACACACTGAGCTCCTAGTAGATACAGCAGATGTGATGCCTACTTTATTTCCTTGACTTTATTTTATTTCATTTTTTTTGAAAAAGAAAATCTTTTTATTAATCACAACATGAAACTGACATCCCATCAGGACTGAGCCAGGATAAAAAGTGCTGTGATAGAATTTACATCCATTTCAGAGGAAAATATTACATTATTAGACCTCTTTTAGAAGGTTTTTATGGAATGATGTTAGTAAACCTATTCTTTTTCAACAGTAAATAGCATATATTTTCAAACTGTGCTAAAAAGCACTTAGTAAAACAACTATAAAATCTACAATCATTAGCAACCGGCAGGACTAGGACTATTCTGTTAAACATTAGAAACCATATTCCTGTTTTAGCTGTTACATCAATACCCCTTTTCATTGGTAAGGCAAACACTTTCTGGGAGGGCCATGATGATCAATCAGTTTCCTCAGTTATGAATGCTTGCTTCAAAACTCAAATGAGTTTCCTCCCCAGTTTTTCTCTCTTTTGGAGTAGAAACAAGTAACTTTGTGTGTTTTATAGAGGGAGGCTAATATTTTGAAATTCAGCTGTTGAGACTTTCTAACTGATAATTTAAAAGAAAAACAAGTTATTATAGGAATAAGTCTGTGAACTGCTCCCAGTTTTAAAATAACAAGGCTTTGGAATAACTTCTCAAACTTACCTTTCCATCCTGGCACATGACTTGGGAATCCTAACACGCCTAATCTGCATTGCGGTAATTCTTCTATCAGCTACATTTTGCCCACAGTAAGGGTTAGAGTTGTGGTTTCAAACAATTTTTGCATAGAAAGCATTTTTAAATAAGTTTTCTTTTCACTGAATTGAGATTTTTTTTCATGTAGGTGCCTGTGGAAGGCAACGTAAACATACACATATATACATTTCCATATCCATGTAGGTGTGTATATATGTCTCTTTAAAGTAAATTAGTTTCAGGGCTCTTGGGTGGCTCATTCCATTAAGCATCTGTCTTCAGCTGAAGTCACTGATCCCTGGGTCCTGGAATCAAGCCCCAGGGCAGGCTTCCTGCTCAGTGGGGAGTCTGCTTCTTCCTCTCCTTCTGCCTCTTCCCACCCCGCTCATGCTCTCTTTCTCTCTCTCTCAAATAAATAAATAATTTAAAAAATTTAAAAAATAAGTTACTTTTACCATTAGAATAAAACTAAACTACAGGGACAACTCTGTGAGGGCAGGTTAGTCTTTCTCACAACTCCTCTAGGTTGAGAAAGGCAGGTACATGAGGTTATGAGGCTGTGGTAAGTCTTTTCATCATCCATCCGTCTGGCCCTGCCAGGTCCCACCACCACAGTGACATGCACATCTGCTTCCTCAGAAGCACTGGCCTCTAGAGCCATATCTGTCAGAAACAAGATGTGGTTGGTTGAGCGCCAATGGCTGCTTGCAATCTTTTGGTAACCCTCTCCACTTTATGTCCAATCTTGATATCAAAATGACCATCACCAAGCTTAAAAATATCTCCCTCTGTAGAATGGCCAAATAATAGCTTCTGGGCCTCTACACTTCCTGAAGACGAGATACACACCTCCATTCCAGTCTCATCCATTTCCTAACTATGGGAACACATCTTCAAAGAACTCTATTTTCATGGCCCCAGCTGTGAAGGCTGCTCTCCATAGACAGCCCTGCATCTGTTTCAGCACTCTGGTCTTCTAGTCCAGAGACTCTGCAAGCATACATTATCCACTGCGGCCTGGATCATCTGGGGCAGGTCATCTGCTCCATTCCCAGATGTGGCAGATGTTACCAAATGGAAACTACTGATATGCTTCTAATTAAACTAATAAAACTAAAATAGATACATTGGGGAAGTGGTTTCTAAAGCTTGTACCAGCATAGCTTGTTCAGCTGATTGTGCACATCTCTTCTCAGGACCCCATTCAATGAAGAGATTTCATGTTGGTCACTTGGAATTCATCATGGCGGGAGTAGTCACACCACAGGAATCATCAGTGTTACAGATGGAGTTGCCCCTTCTCCATCCTGTTGTTAAACAGTAAGTAGCAACATTTATGGGTGTGCCACCACATGGCCAAGACCATGAGGCATCCCAGAACTCATAACTAATTTAATTCAACATCAGGTTTATTCATAGAAAAAACTTAACTTGTGCAATATATAATAATTAGGTGACCGAAGCATTTTGTCTGGAACCACAACAACAGAAACGCCCACATGAATCCAAAGATGAGGTGTGGCTTTCTGTAATACTGGCTCTACAACCTGAGGAAGTGATGATGGAGACTGGGGGTGTATTTTTATTGCGACTAAATCTTTTTTTCTTTAATTCTGGGGCCATCACAATGTTTCCAATTTTTATTTTGTTAATGAAATCACTAAAAAAAATCTCTTGTCATCTCTCATCTTAATTTCAGGACTGAAAGAACATTTAATACTAAGGAAAGTAAAATAAAAATAAAAATATATAATCTCTGAATACATTACAATTCTTCCTAGGAAAGAAAACTTTGCAGTCTTACACTACCATTTACTACATATTAGTACAAGCTTTGTCGCAAGCTGGCTAAGTACTTTGGAACCCACACACAATAATTATATTAATTTTTCTTAACAATAAGTCATCGAAAAAAGAATATTCTGAAAAACAAACAAACAGATAATATTAAGCCTTAAACTATGTCGAGAGCTTTTCAGTTGCCAGGCAGAATACTCAGTTGCATTGACAAAGACCATAGAGTGTCCATAGCTCTCCTAGCTGAGAATGACTTTTCAGATTATCTAAATTTCTGACTTCCTTCTCTAAGTTCACTCAAGTACATTTCTTATAAGAAAACATTTTTTCAGGATTATTTCTGTACACAGACTATAATGCAATCTCCAAACACAAGTGTGTAGTCTCCTTTCCAGTTATCTTTCACTAAAATTAGTAGTCATTTTAATACATCCCTTAGTCTCATGTACATTTCACTGAGTGTGATCCTTTCTGTGTATTGGTAACATGTAGTTTCAGAACGAGCTAAATGAGAACTCTATCCAGAGACAAGGGAAACTAATTCTAGCCTGGCCTGATCAACCTGTTCTCGTAGCTTGTCTCGCATATCCTGGGATCAACACTGTCCTGTGGCCTTCAAACTATGATAAATATTATTTCAGTGTCTTTAAAAATGTTCATTTACTTTAAGTAAGATTAGAGACCAGTATTCCTTATGTCATTACTTCTAGAAAACTACTGTCAATGTACTGAAATATTATTTTTCTACTTCTGAATATGTAACAGAAACACTGTGCATGTTATGTCGCATCTTCTAATAAAAAAAGATACATGAGAAAAAACAAACCATCGTACAATAGTAAATCAACTAAGTAGACACAACCAAGTGTGCACTTGGCTTATTTAACAAAGCTGACCAATAGCTCTAAATTAACACTGAATTTGCTTCTGTAAAGGAGAATTATTATTGACATTTTTCTAGCTTGTGGGGCCACTGAGAGTGAATAAGTTGATTGTTGTTCAATTATTTAATTAAACTCCAGGAAAGATGTGAATCACGAGGCCTACCAACATTAGCACTAAATTATTGAAACAGACCGGTATTGGCCAAAAAGCAGACTGCAATGATCACTGAGAATATGTTATAGATTGACTGTCTTTGTCTGCTAGTTTATTGACAAGGGAACATGTAGAAAGCTAATTTTGAAGTTTTTAATTATAATGACTTAAAAAAAGTATAAGGAATCATGAACAGTTCATTGAGGCTAAGCACATAGGCTGTTTTAGCTTATATGACCTCAGAAGAGCGACTAAATAGGTACAAACATAAAGAGCAAAAATATTCCCAAACCACTTTTGGCCCAGACAACATACTGAGTATTGAGAATAATAAGGTGTCCTTATTAATAGTAAATTGAAATACAATAGTCCCCATTTATTCCTGGTTTTCATTTCCGTAGTTTCAGTTCACTGTGGTCGACTGTGGTCTGGAAGCAGATGGTCCTCCCTCTAGGTCACAATGCCTGTGTCATTCACCTCACTTCATCTCGTCATGCACGCATTTTATCATCTCACATCATCAAAAGAAAGATGAATACAGTACAAGAAGATATTTTGAGAGACCTCACTTGCATAACTTTTATTATAGTATATTGCTATAATTGTTCTGTTATTATTAGTTATTATTCTTAATTTCTTACTGTGCCTGATTTATAAATTAAGTATCATATATATACATACATACATATATATAATGGGTATATATAAGAATATGACAAATATATTTATATAGCATATCATATGATATATAAAAAAGCAAGGAATATACATGGTTTGGTCCTATCTGAAGTTTCAAGCAACAACTGGGATCTTGGAACAGTCCCCTGTGGATAAGGGGGGGATTACTATATTGCCTCTTCAAACTATCATTTGGAGATACAAATGTGGAAACACAAGAAATCCATTCATTTTTCAAGTTTTTAGATTTCTAAACATGTTAAGATGTTTACCATATGTACATTATGAACATAATCCAGCTAGTACAAATGGTAAGAATGTCTACATGGTGAAATTTGGACAGAATATCATATTCATTGCAATAAACTATAAACAATCTATGTAAAATATTTCTTTTAAGGACTAGTGTACGTGCAAAAATTACCAGTGTGAAAGAATAACTACTTTGTTAATTCCCAGTAAGGTATATATGTGTATCTAGTATCTAAATCGGTATCTGTGTCTATGTCTATATATCCTTTATGATCAATTGCATCGATCATAGAATGACAGATGTGATCAACTAAGGAAAAGCAATAGATCCAACACAATTTTAATTCTTAAAGTTTTGGTTTTATACCACATGCCTAAAGTCATTGCTATATTGGGATACATTGCCTTGTTTCAATCACCATTAGGTTTACAATACAATAAAGAGCTATAGGATTACAATACAGAGCTATAGGAATATAGGCAATGTGTTGTATTTGCCCACTGCCAAGTTCAGGTGATATAAGTCATGTTCCACAATGTTAGTTCCAGACCTACTATTAAGAACTTTAACCAGTGACTTTGACGATTGAATCACAAACATGATCATTAATTTTACAGATAAATTATGGAATGACATCTCCAGTACTACAATGAAAAGAATGAGAATACAAAATAACCTTAAAAAATTCTACAAGTTTTCAGAATTAATTATGATAAAATTCAAGAGGAACAAATAAAGGTCATCATATTATTGGAAAAAATTAAAGGGATACAAAAGTGAAGAAATGCTGTCAATGTATAAACATTTTTGAAGAAAATCTGAAGCACCACAGAGAAAGGAGAAGAAAAGTCAAATATTGGTACACAATGTACTTTAACTTTTAAAGAGAGTGAGAGACTTAGTTACTTGAATGAGGTAATAATAACCATAGTATGGTGCGTGGACAAAGGATTTGGAACAGGAGACCTGGGATTGAATCCAAGTGCCATACTTACTAACCTGGAGATCTTGGGTTAAGCCATTCTATATCTCTGAATCTCATTTGAAAAATGGAGATGTTAATAATATCTAGTTAAACTCAATAAAAATAATTGGGGTAATTCGTGTAAAAATACATAGTAAATTTTGAATCACTGTATACTACTGCTGATTTCTGAAAATAATTTTTATAAAGGTAATAGTCTCTCAAATTACAGATATTTTATTCACATTGTATGGAATTTTCAAAAGTTTTAAACATTTTAAGATTTTTAGATAACATACTCTATCAGAAGGGCTTAAATACCATTTCATTTTTTAAAATGTCTTAACCATAAGATCATTTCTAGAACAGAGATGAGAAGTAACTATTTTTAAATTGCTAAAAAAAAAAAAAAAACAAACAAAGTTGCATTTTGTTAACTATGGTATTGGAGTTTTAACTCTTGTTTTAAGCCAAGGTCATTAGGTTCTGGAAGGCTATGAAATTTTTGATTTTCTAAGTTTCAAAAGAAAAATAAAGATAACTATGTTTTCATCAATCTGAGAATCTGAGAATATTCATATAAGGTCTAGACCACAAACAACTTGGATATTGTCTAAAAGATCTTTCAGGGATACCTAGGTAGTGCAGTCAGTTAAGTGTCTGATTCTTGGTTTTATAAAGCTTAGGTCATGATCTTGGGGTCATGAGATGGGGCCCCATATTGGGGTCCGTGCTTAGTTCAGAGTCTGCTTGAAATTCTCGCTCTCTCTCTGCCCCTCCTACTTAGGCTCTCTCTGTGTCTCTCTAAAATAAATAAATATATCTTAAAAAAAAATCTTTTAGATGGCCTTCCTGTTTTATTTGTTGGTCTTTTCTTCCTATTCTTCTCCTCCTTCTTCTTTTTCCTCCTTCTCCTTCTCCTCATCTTCTTCCTTCTTGTTCTCTGTCTCCTCCTCCTCCTTCATCTTCCTCTTTCTCCTCCTCTTTCTCCTAACCTCCCTTTCCTCCTCTCCCTCTTCTTCTCCTTCAATCTGCTATCCCTAATTCATTGTTTTTACTAGCCTAAAGTTTCTACTCTGTTGATCTTTCTAACGAAGTAAATAAATTGTTATATTGCTAGTGTATAAAGACTTAGGTTTTTCTTTCTCCTTTGGTTTTAGACAAAAGAAGGAGACCCTGGTGGAAAAGTCAAACTTCTAGATTGAATGTTGAGAAAGGAAAATAGAATCCCATACAAAGCAATGGCAACCTCTGATTTCCAGGGATACAGATAGCTTTAGGAATATAGCTATAGTGGACATATTATAAGGTATATGCAATCAGAGCCCCAAAATCCTATGTGGGATAAAACACTTACAGAACTAACAAGATCCAGGTATAAGTAAGGCTCAGAGAAAAACTCCTGAGGAAAAGGCAGAGAGATTTAAGCATGTAATGTTAAATTCAATAATTTAAACATTTTTCTTAATTAAAAAAAAAACTTAAGCTATTCATGGCTTTTACTTACTACTGTTCCATGATTTGAACCCCACAGCCTTAATGTGAAAAATCATTTCTCTTGATAAGGTAGTTTAATTTGCTCATGTGGTTCACTACGTACACAGATATTTTACATTTCCTGATTTATTGGTGTGAAAATTTCATCGATCCAGAAGAATTTATATTAAAATTGCATGGTAAAATGAAATCTGTTCAGGAAGATTAGAAAACCATATTATATTCCCCAAAGATTACACTATCATTTATAACAGTTGCATCCAAACTAACTCATATTTACTCAATACAAACATTACATGAACCATTTTAACCCTAAATAAATATGCTATTTATACAAATAATGTAAGTGTTGGGGAAACAAACAAACAAACAAACAAAGATGCCAAAGTCCCTTAGCAACAAGGAGCCAGAATACTTCTAAGGAAATTAATTTCACTAAGTCAATAAAATAACCTAAATCCATTAAATTTATAACTTCTATATTTAATAGATACTATTCAATAATTCTGAAATTATGGTGAAAAATCACCATATTTTCTGCACCTGAAAGGATATCAGGTCTTTTTGTTATTCTTCTTTTTTGTCCTGCAATCAAACTCTTTTTTCTACCAGATTAGGATATCCTAAATCTCCCCCTATTCTCACTATACATCAGTTATGTCCAACAAAAGCATAGCTTTTTACTACTTGTGGTTTCTACAACAATGCTTTTAAGATATTAATGTACAAACCATTTACCTGGGGATCTTGGAAAAATGCAGGTATTAATTCAGCAGATTTGGGGTGTGGCCCCACATTCTGCATTTCTAATGAGCCCCCAAATGCTGTTTATTCTGCTCTCAATAGCAGCAAGGTCTTAGACACATGAAGGTGTATTCCACCAAATCTTTAAATCATCACAAAAGCTTTGATATAAAAATCTTGCAAATCTAATAGTTCAATAAGAATACAAATATGAAGTAGTGGGAATTATGACTGTGTCCTCAAGAATTAGCTAAGGAAACTAAACTAAGGAAAATGACACTAACCACAGAGGTCAATGCCCTTGTATTCCTGTCAAGAGGAAGTCATGCTTTAAATTTCTTGTTAATACTCATAAAATATTTACTAGAGCAACAATGTAATGCACTATAGATGGGCTAGTACTCTATTTTGAGTCCTCTGGTACCTCTCAAGGCTTCCTCTGGAAGCAGATTTTGAATAAAACCTGACATGAATAAATATTCTATATTTTCAAAAATATTACTATTAAAAATCATCATTAAGGACAAACTTGTGAGCAAAGGCTATAATTGATGGCACTTAAAAAACAAATATAACTAATTATAAGATACTAATTATAAGATATATCAAATGAAAATCCCATAAAAATTGACTTGCTAGATTAATATTAAACAATGTTATCTATTTTTGTTATCTTTAATCTATGGAAAGAATAGACAGGTGGAATGAGCATTGGATTAGAGAAGGAGAAGCTCTGAAGTAAAATTATCACTTGGATTCAAAACCTCCATGGCCTTTGTCCTTGAGCAGTTAAATGCAGATAATAACTCACTCATAAAGAGCTAGAACAACGAAATGAGACAGCGCATAGAAGTTCCTTAGCGCTATGCCCAGGGTTAGCAACTGTAATCACTAGCTTCAATCCCAGGGTTAGCAACTGTAATCACTAGCTTCAATCATTATTATTGTTTTTTTAAATTCAATTAACCTATACTGTATTGTTAATTTCAGAGGTAGAGTTCAGTTATTCTTTAGTTGCATATAATATCTAGTGCTCATTGCATCATGTGCTCTCCCTCAATGCCCACCACCCAGTTACTAGTATTCTTAATCTGAGTTTCTACGAAAATTACATAAATGAGGATGAATTTGTAAAGCATCTTTAAGGTGCTACTCCTAATAACCACAATAATAATATCGATTCCACCGTTTATTGAATACTTACATCATATCAAGCATCGTGTGAAAAGCAGTAAATAATCTCTTGCCCCTCACACATGTCCAAAGATTATATTTCATATAAGAAATATCAAGTCCAGAAAAATACAGTGGTTTACATAAAACCCCTAGAGTTTATGCACAGCAGAACTGGCATTTCAGCTTAGATTTGTCTAACAGTTCCACTACAGTGATGTTTGAAACTCTTCCTTTGTGGTTTTATCGCCATCTGTGAAATGCAATTAATAACGTGGACCGCACAACTTGTTTGAAAAATTAAATCAAATAACGACTACTGAAAAGCCAGTACAATGTCTGACACAAAGTTAGCAGCCAACAGACAATCTCTACCTAGAGTTGAGTGATGGCATGGATACAGGTTCGAAGCGGGTTCTGCTTCCAATAACAGCAGCTATTGTATGGTTTTCAATCTTTGACTTTGTCATTGGCTTCTCCTCTACCCTTTACCGCTGTCCATGTAGAGTTTCCATCATGCCATTGGTTCTATCTAGCCAGATATAATATAACATTATTGTGGCAAAATAAACATTCTGCCTTTTTGGGATTCCTGGCAGAATATTCCAAACACAACTTTCCTTTTGCTGATGCTGTTAATTGCACAAATGCTCACGTCATCTTGTTTAGACTGTGGTTTCATCCTGTTTTGACTATCATGTTGCCCTTCAGCTGGGCTCCCTGTTGACAGACTTCAGCTGGTACAGACTGAGCCTCCGAGCCTGATAGGCATCAGCTGCAGCATATAGACAACTTCTGCTCCAGCTAGCTGCCAGACACAAATTTATATTAAATTGTACTTTTAATTCGCCGTAAGAAAATATTTTTAGATTTATGTATGCAAGATGTCTTCCCATCTTGAGCATTAAGAAATGTCTAATCCTCCTTTTTCTCATACGTGCTGAATTAAGTGGCATGAAAAAAACACCGAAGGCCCTTTCTGTTGCATGTTCCTCTGTGGTGCCTTTTATAAAGCTACCATTTATCTTTTATGAGCACATTTAAGGCGGATGAAATTGGATTTATGACATGTACAGTAAAAAGAGAAGACAGGGATGTTCCAATTGTTAATGTTCTCTCCTAACAACCACAAAAAAAAGCCATTGACTGGCCCTCACCCAAACAAATTCCATGAATGCTGGCCAGTTCAGTGCAGCTTTGCTACAACTGTGCATTCCTTATTTTTGTGGTTGTAGCTTATAGGAATTATAAAGACCGAATTTCAGGGACGTTGAAAAAATGCAGAGGAATTCTGCTATTTCTTTCCAGAATACATTCTAACTACTTAAATGCTAGACTTTCTTTTATTCCAGAAAGTATGTGGTATTTTTTATGCCAAATCTCAAAAAGTGGATTTAAGCTAAGGCATTTTTTGAACACTGTACAGCATGGACATTCACATTTCATTAGGTGAAAAATATTCCCTCTTCAGTTTTAAGAATGCTGTACTGATAGTCTGCAAAATCCTCCAAGTTAAAGAACACTAAGGAGACAAGTCAACTAAATTTGAAGTCTGATACTCTAGTGGATTGTAGATGGGAAAAGATGCCAGAAGACATATTATTAGGACAACTGGCAAAATTTAGATACAGACTGTATATTAGATAGTATGGCATGAATGTTAAATATCCTAAATTTGATTACACTAAATTTATTATACTATGGCTATGAAACAGATTATACTTGTTCTTAGGAGATAATCTTTGAATTATTTAAAGTAAGGAGATATGTTTTCTGCAGCTTGCCATCAAATGAGTCAACAACAATAGCAATATATTAATAATATACATGAATAGAGGATGCTAAAATAAGCTTGGTAAAATGGTAATTTGTGAATCCAAGTCAAGGCTGTATGTGAACTGCACTATTTGAAATTTTCTGTTAAGTTTGGAACATTTAAAAACATAAAAAGTTTATGAATAACTGTATAAAATGGTAAGAATACTTTAAAACGGTTTACCTCTTTGGGATATAAAATATTTTCTAAAATATCCCAACCCCTTTAGTATAAATACTTTTATTTATATGAAGAAAATACCTATTTAGATAGTTGATTCTTCTTATTTTCTTGTAAATTGCTTAATGATTAATTCGAAGTCAGCACAGTGAATGCTTTTTATTATATGCATTAGGTAGTGTCTTAAGATACTAGTGTCTTTAGATACTAGATACACATATATACCTTACTGGGAATTAACAAAGTAGTGCCTTAAATATTCTAAAAATCTGAAGTGGTTCAACTATGTATCAACTGTAATATTTAGCGTAAAATAAGATCCATCTTCTTCAACTCACTTTTCCTTGGTTTTATAAAGTTGCTTGAGTGATAAGCTATAGCAAACTATAGTAAAGCACCGTAATAAAAATGCAAAAATCCAAATACAATACATGCAGATGGTAACATACAGATTACATAAGAAAAAGCATTTTGTCGTATAGTAAGACATAACATGATAAATGTAATATACAATTCCCTAATTAGAGTCAGATAATTCATTACCCTGCTCTTAACAACTGATAGAACATTTTGACAGAAAATCACTAAGAATATATAAGATTCAAATAGTACTATCAACCAAATTGACCTAATTGATATTTGTAGAACACTCTACCAAAAGCAGAATAAATACTCTTGTCAAGCATAGAAGGAACATTTATTGAGATAGACTATATCTTAGTTCATAAAGTATGTCTAAATAAATTCAAAATGATTCATGACTTACAAAATAATTTTTCTGACCACAATGGAATTAAATTAGAAATCAATAAAAGAAAAATACCTGGAAAATATCCAAATATTTGGAAATTAAATAATATACTTCTAAACAACTCATGGGTCAAATGAAAATCAAAGGGGGAATTATAAAGTATTTGGACTCGCTAAGGGAAAAGAGAAAGTTATGTGGCCTAAATAAAAATGAAAACACAAAATACAAACAAAAATCTTAACAAAATAAAGCTTTTAAAAACAAAGTCAATATTTCTCCACCCCAAAGAATTTTTTAAATAGTTAAGACTTTAGACTAACAAATTAGCACACTGTTTAAAAGTCATGAACAAAGTATTCAGTTGAGAGGATAACAGTTCACTCATAAAAGGACCAAAGTCAAGAATGTAAGGGGCAGGGGTGCCTGGGTGGCTCAGTGGGTTAAAGCCTCTGCCTTCAGCTCAGGTCATGATCTCAGGGTTCTGGGATCGAGCCCCGCATCGGGCTCTCTGCTCAGCGGGGAGCCTGCTTCTCCCCTCTCTCTTTCTGCCTGCCTCTCTGCCTACTTGTGATCTCTCTCTCTGTCAAAGAAATAAAATCTTTAAAAAAAAAAAAGAATGTAAGCGTCAAAGATGGTGGTGGTGGCAGAGAATATATTTTTAATCCAAGATAGCACTGAGAAGAATGGGAAAATCTCAAAAATACTTAACTAGTAGAAATATATCAGAAATTTTTCATGCCAAACTGAAGCACAGTGGAAGATCATATAGGAAATCCCTCATTGATAGCTACCAGTATATAATGTATTAATCACATCTTCAAAGTTATTTATTCATTCATATAACAAATATATTCTGAATAACTATAATTTATGTTCAAATAAATATTAAACACAAGTAATAATTAAAAACAAATATTCAAATGGTACGTCATTACTAAATATAAGATATAACAGAGATTGTTACTATATCTCATCTATCAAGTGAGGCAAAGCTGATTCCAGAATTAGCCCTGAGTTAGTCTCACTGGTTCCAACTTCAAGAATCCCAAGTGTCTACTCATGCTGTTTCTTAGCTATCTCCTTTTTGTCTTTTTTTTTTTTTGAAGATATTATTTATTTATCTGAGAGAGATAGAACACAAGTGGTGGGGGAGGAGCAGAGGAAGTGGGAGAAGCAGATTCCCCACCGAGCAAGGAGCCCAAGGCAGGGCTCAATCCCAGGACCCTGGAATCATGACCTGAGTTAAAGGTAAATGCTTAACCGACAGCAATATTCATGCTGTTTCAAAAGGACTTCTTAAAAGTTAAAAAGTCAAATGTTATGTGTGCTTTATACTTATAGGGTACACGGTCTTGGATTTTAGAATGTGAGTTCTAGATAAAAACATAATATATTCTTTAGATTAGGAACCATGAATTTTCAAAAACCAGTTTAAATGAGCAAAAGTAAGGAACGAAATGGTAGAACTGTGTAGGAAAAGCTTATCAACACCCTTGACAAAGTACTGACAGTACGAAAAGCTCTACATTGAAAAGCCCTGTATTTCATAAAGAAATTAACACGTTAAAATGCAAATTATGTGGTTCTGGGAGAAATACAACTAATCATTGTAGTATTCGTCAAACTAAATATATACATCAATGATCATCTGCAACAAATAAAAACTGAATATATATGTTGCTGTGTGTGAATCTATTAGTGACTATGACTTATAATGTATTATATATTGTGTTTGCATATACATGTTTATGTGTACATTCATAAAATTTCTCATTTTATTTTTATTTTTTAATGATTTATTTATTTATGTGTGTGTGTGTGTGAGAGAGAGAGAGAGCACATGGTGGGAAGGGCAGAGGGGGAGAGAGAGAGAGAGGACTTCCAGCAGACTCCTCACTGAGTGTGGAGCCTGAACCTGGGCTCAATCCCAAGATCCTAAGATCATGACCTGAGCTGAAATCAGGAGTTGAATGCTCAAGCAACTGAGCCACTCAAGTGCCCCCTCCTTATTTTAAAAATGACTCACTTTATTATCATATAGAATGCAACACTAAAAATTTTTATTTAAGCTTTGTCAATATCACCCTATTAAAAAGCATCTTCTCAAGATTATTTTTAGATTTTTCATCATGTGATTTCCTAATTTTCATTATTTCAAGTAAGTTTTAAGATTTAGATGAAATAAGTATCAGGGCTCTAAACCATCAAGGAAAAAGTAACTTGTAATTTATTTTTGTGGTCAACTCAATAATGTTTCTTGAGTATTCATTTGTACTAAGAAGTTTGCATTGTATACTGACAATCATTGTAAAAATGGTTTCTTACTTATTACGTATAAGATATAATTTCTTTTGCTTTTGTAAAATTGTGACTGTTATAGACTTAGTTGAATTTTTCCAATAGATATTAAAAGTTATTTTCTACAGGTCCATCAGTATTCTGTAAACTGCTGCCACAAATCTCAAAAAAAAAATGTTATTTGTATTTAACAAATGGGATTATCTCAATAATGTGAAGAATGGACTGCTTTAGCCAATGAAGAGATCGCATGTATCTACACACATATATAAATCTTCTCATTGAGGAGGTCATATAATAAGCAGTGTGGACTAAATTCATAAGTTAGATGAATACAGCAACAAAATGACCAGTGGGTATTTGGATAATTCTATCAAGAAGACAATAGGAATAGTATTATTAACTTTGAACACTAAATCTAGCCAGCACAAGGACACAGTGGGCACTTTCATTTAATTTTAACTGACTGAAAGAACTAGACTTATAATTTGTCTTTTCTTAAGAGTGGCTGTGCCTGTGTGTGCATTTACAAGTGTACAAGAGTGAGATGAGGAGAAAGAGGAAAGAGAGGAGGAGATAAGGGAGAAGGGAAGAACTGAACAGGTGTGCGAGAACAGAGGACAGTACCCAAGTGTCTGGGGGTACAAGTGAAATGAGTTATGATAACTTTCTTTGTGAGTTCACTTTTGGTATATTCTCACCAGCATGTCAATGTGTAGTTGACATCTTTATTAAATGTATCCATACAACACCAATCAAGATCTAAATGAAATCTGTTGACTCTCTCAACACTCTTGTGTTTCCATATAACGATATGTCTTCTAAATAGTTTGTTTCTTCATAATTCTCAGAACACTGTATGCCACAACCTTCAGTTTTTCTTAAAATGTTACAATTTTATTGAAATATCTGATAAGTGGTGGCATCACTACATACTAGTCTGTTTTCAGCGGAGGTGACTACATGTGTGATCCTGCCCCACTTTGCCACCTGTTTCTCAATGAGTAAAAGAAGGTGATAAAGAAAATTATTTTGTTGGTGTATCTGACATCTTCAGACTATATATTCAGACCTAATAGAGATTTGAAACCACCTTTTGTTATAAATGTGGGAACTAAAGTCTCATGAGGTAAATTTACTTGTTCAAGATCCCATACCTTGTAAAAGTTAAAAAGTCCTAACCCATTTCTGCGCTTCTTGACTCTGAAACTGATTTTTGATAAGACACTTGCGTTCACACTTTCCTATCACGCTGGATTTAAGAGACATGTGCTTTCTCCCAAAAATTGAACCTTAGTCTCTCTGTTCTGACTGTCCAAATTTGCATGACTTTGACCGATACATTTTTGAAAAACTACTGCTTTGATCAAGTTTTCCTTCAGACGAAGACTGCCCAAATTTTATACTTCTGAAATGTGTCCTCATGCTAGAATTTTAGGTATAACCCATCCTCACCTTAACTATAAAATGCCTTCTAACATTAATCTTGAACAAGGACTTCCCTCTCCAGGCAGCCATCTTGTTCTTTGCCACCTCTCTGTCCCATCCTTCCTCACTTCCACATGCACTCATACTCAACACCTGCCACAATAATTTTTACTTGTTTATCTTTTCTTTACCTCAAATGGGTTTTTCTGCTTTTTTTCTACTTATCCAAATTGTACCACCCTTCCAGGATCATATCAATTCCCAAATGTTTCTAGAACCCTACCTCCATTATATCTAGTCAACAAGTATTTATCTTACATCACCATTCTACATAGCACTTTTTGATGCATTAAATGGTTTCATTTTTCAATCATTCTATGTGTTTAGGTGTGGTCTCCACAATCAAAGTTGTTAATTTCTTGAGGGCAAAGACTAAGGCTTATATAAATTCTGCAATCCTTGTCATTAATAAGTGTACTATAACTTCATATTGATTTTAACAGAGAGCAGGAAATAGTCTGACATAATATCCAACAGTCCTCAAATTCTATGCTTATTTAGAGACACATTAAATTGAAAATTAGTTCAATAAGTCTTTACTTTCTTTCAATATAATATGAAAGTACCTTAATTAATTCATTGACTTGTGTTAAATATTTTCAGTCTTATGTAGAGCATTTCACAATGAAAGCATTAAATGAAGTTGAAGTTATTAATTAATCTTATTGGTGGTCATTGTACTAGTCTTCCCAACATTCATTTTTATTAATTTCAACCTTTCCCTTATGTATAGCAATCATGTAATTTGAAAGGGATTGATTTCCTCTTTCTTCCTCCATGTCATGGATTTCTTTGACTAGTCTAAACAAGAAAGTATTCTTTCCTATTCCAGTAAATTTTAGTAATCCTGGCCTGAGCCAGTGAACATGTGGGATTCCCCTGGCTACAAAGCTGGTTCCATATTGATCCAGTCAACACAAAATTTAGTTAATTTTGCCAAGATAAATTCTTCCCTTTATAGGTACATGATCCAGTAAGTTTTCTAAAAAGTTTAAGACAATTTATGTTGGAATTTCTATGAAATATAACACAATGCATTTTAATGATAGTTCTTATATGTGATGTTTTAAAAGGATAATGAGAAACTATTAATAATTTTTATCTCACATACATATGTGTGCTAAAGAAAGGAAAAAATGACTGAAAATGGAATGATAGATAAAACAAATTTATAAATGTAAAACAGGAGTCAATGACTGCAATGAGCTCCTACAACTAGTTGAGTCTTGGGGAAAAGCTGATGAATTTAATATTATAGATATTTTTAAAGGAACTTAAAATCAAGGTCTAATTTCTTTTCTCTCTAGAAGAAACACATTTTGTAATGTTATACCTAAAAATATAACCCTATACAAATTCACACCTTTAGATATTCTAGTAGATTTTTCACAATAATCCATATTGTTTATGTGTTAAGACTGCCTTGTAGATTTGTTAAAATCAGCAAATGTGTTTTCAAAGTTCTTTAAATAGATCATTGTACTTATCATATTATAAAAGTGCATATTTTTAATTTGAAAATATTCTTTTTATTACATATACAAATAGTATTGAGAGAAAGATTATGATTAAAAATATAATATGCCCCCCCAATTCTTAATAACCGACAAGGATATTTTTGACCAGGATGCTTCTAAACGTATTCAATGTCTCTAGGTGTTCTTTTTTACATAACATGTAGTAGTTAGGCTCAATATCTATTGAAGAGGACCCAAGTGTACTGTGTTGAGTGCTAGCAAGAACAATGACTATAAGATAACGGGGATAATTCTAACTGGGGTATGCCAAGGTGTGACTTTTGATCTATATTTTGAAAGTATGAGTAGAATAAACAGTCAGGGAAGGGAAGCAGCATAAGCAAAATCATGGAGGAGAGAACATTTTTGAGAAATTCTTGGACTGCCTGAAGGACGTGGGATGTGACAAAGTCCAGATTGTGGAAAATGCTAAAAATATTGTATTTTATTATGTAAGCAATAAAGAACAAACAAATGTTTTCTGAGTAGGAGATAATATTAGATATTGCTTTGGAGAAGATATTCTTCTGGAGTTATGAAAGCTGGATTAGAAAAGAAAAAAAATAAAAAGGGAGAACTCTGCAAGAATTAGAATAATATCAGCATGAATCGAGTTCAGGGAATGCAAGTAACAATGTTTCTGAGGTGACTCACAAAAGTGATAGGGACTAGTCAGTTGTGAGGATGAGAAAAAATGAATATTACAATGACTAAGGTCCACAGATACACAAATATTTCTTGCAGTAATCAAGATGGTGAATACTGAAGGAAGAACATGCATAAGGAGACAGATTGAGTTGTGGGTGTTCAGGAAACTATCTTCTGGAAACCATTGGAAAATCTATGCTGGGACTTCAGAAAAGAGAGGCCAGGACTGAAGACATAATATCTGCAAAAGCTCCTCATTATACATGAAAATGAAGATGACTAAGGATGTTGCCATAGGAAACACAGCATCTAAAAGGTGGCAAAGGAAAAAGAATTTGAGAAGAAACCAAGACAGGAATTGATGGAGGAGGAGAACAAGGATAAAGTGCAGGGAGAGTCATGCAAAGGAGTTTTTAGAAGAAATGAAGACATGTCATGAAATGCTGCCAGGACATCAACTAAGATAAAAAGCCTGAAAAGACAGGACTGGGTTTAGCAATAAGTAGCATTTTGAGAGGACATTTTCAGTACTGAACCAAGAGAAAAGAAGATTAGAGCAGGCTGCTCATGAAAGCTGAGGAAGCAGAAACTGCAAATATAGACTAAATGAGTTTGGGGCGTTATGGAAAGATATCAAAAGGGAAAGTGATTTAGGGGATCCGGGATTAAGAAAGGATTTTTAATTGGATGGAAAGGACTCGGGCTTTTTGTGGGCTAAGAGGAGAGAGACAGGGAGGATGCTGAACTAGGAGATGCATGCAGGGAAAGATTTTAAAATGACAGGTTGACTAGAAAAAGGCGCAAGGGAGGAATTCAAGGGCAGTGCATTGTAAGAGGGAAAAGATGATTTGCTTCTTTGTCAGAAGAGGTATCCAAAGTTCTGTATTTTGACAGGAATGGCATGTGAATTTTATTCAAAAGCCATTGGACTCTATAAGGATCAGGAACAACACAGGTGATAAGGGATGATAAGCATATCGACATGATTGCATATACTTAGATATGTTTTGTCAGTTATGTGGAAACAGATGTCCTACAAACATGGATTTTTATTGTAAAAGTGAGTATTTTATGATGTTTAAAAAAGCCTAGAAAATTCTCACCTAATAATGGGAGAGTACCTCTAAGGACCCAATTAACAAGTTAATTTTCAGACATAGCTCACGCCTTTCAGTAATACACACCTTATTATGTGCTATACTCATTTTAGTGTATTAATAAGTTGCATTGTTCACTCTCCTTCCACATTGTACAATGAACATTAAGTTAGTGCTAAGAATAAGTAAAAAAGAATTATACAATTACAAATATAAATATATATTCTATATTATAAATATAGAATATATATTATTCTCTATATAATTATATATGTAGTTATATATACAATTAATGTCCAGTTATACATATATATAGTGTCTAGATGGGAAAGTAATAGGAATCTAATAGTATTAACTTAAATGACTTAACTAATCATAATAATATATGGATATAATGTACATGTTATAAAGTATAAATGATAATATATAAATAGAATAAAATTTAGGAATCATTTACTGAATTTCTACCATGTGCTGGCATTGTGCTAGACGGAGACTTTATATATTATTTCATTTATCCCTCGAAGCCACGCAGTGAAGTAGAAATTGAGACTCAAAGAAAGGAGCACCAGTTTATCCAAAGGCACAAAAACAGGCCAAGACATGAATTCAGGTCTCTCAACATTGCATTCAGGATGTTGCTTTATTATTTTTTTATATTTTTTAAAGATTTTCTTTATTTATTTCAGAGAGAGAGAGAGAGCATGGGGGGGGAGGGTCAGAGGGAGAAACAGACTCCCCTCTGTGCAGGGAGCCCTATGTGGGGCTCAACCCCAGGACCCAGGATCACGACTGAAGTTGAAGGCAGATGCTTAACCGACTGAGCCAGTCAGGTGCCCCCAGGGTGTTGCTTTAAATAAGTCTGTGACCACATCTAATGACATCATTTTACCTTATTCCCTGGTCTAGAGCTGTGGTGAGGGTAAGGGAATAGTTGGTTCTTTTATCTACAACTCTTTAAGATCTTCATCTCACAGTTTATTATTATTTTCTCCAACAAATAAGTCTAATTTCTTAATGGTCCTTAGTCTTTTTTCTTCCTTTTCCTTGATTGCTATTGTCACTTTATCATCTTTCAAGAATCTCTGAGGAAGTCACATCACAGCAGTTTTACCTTCAAAGGCCAAGCATAACGACATTTTCTGTAAGCTTCCCTGTTATGAGCCAGGCAGTGAGAGTTCGTGGGTAGGACCACTAGGAAAACAGTCTGCAACATTAGGCAATAATGTAATAATGAATATGGAGGAAGAGGCTGAATGACGTGCTCTGCAGAGTAAGTTCATTACTCTTATTCCGTAGAGGAGAACACCAGTAGAGAGACTCCTTAAACTGAATTGTGAAAATGATTTTATGATAAAAATACTGGATGGTGAATCTGAACACCAAATCTCATTTAAGACTGTGCCACTAAATGTGACCTTGGCTAAGTTTCTTTAACATTCTTTGCCGCTGTTTACTCAAATTGAGAGGAAACAATTTGTTAAACAATCTTTCCAATTCCACACAGTCAATAAAACTGTCAGATGAAGCTCTATTTATAAAGAACATCCTGGGACTAGGGCTTACCTTAAACTAATGGGTTTTGGAGGAAAAACAGACGCATCACCTTCTTTTGGCCTTTACATATAGACCAACTTCACAAATGGCAAATGATCAGAAGCCAGAAAGAAAGAGCAAAGACTACATGTATGTATGCATTCCTTTCCTACATCTAAAACTCTGAAATACCCCCTTGAACTCAGTTAACTGTGTTAGCCCAAAAGGGTTTTTGTTTTCCGAAGAGGAGTTAAAGTAAAAATTAGCACTAAATGTTTCAGGCGTTAATGCTGCTGTTCAGATGTCTTCATTCAAATCTCTTGTGATTTACTGTCACAAACATTTCCAAATGATACTGAGGCAACTCTACCTAACAAACCACAGAGAAGTCATAACCGTATATTGTCACGTGCGACAAGTTAATGTGGAGCGTTTTCTAGAGTTGCCCTCTCTAAAGGTTCCAACACACAAACATCAGGCGGACTATATTTAAACAAGCAATGTTTGAATTCATTCCAACCTTTCCATTTACAGCAATTTAACACTATTTGTATTCAGGAAACAAAATAACAAGGGACAGCTGTTTCTCTACTTTGCTCTTACTTCCAGGCTATTTAAAAACACTTTGACAAGTTAAAAATGTAAAAGAGCATCATTATAATTTAGGGTATGCGTACGTCAGGTAAAATTATGGAGACCAGCATAAAATCAATAGTTTCCTTTTAAACCAATTCTATAAACAGAGAACTAGCTTATATTCTGGAATACAGGCAATGGGTTGGGTATTTATATGTCCCATATCTTCAATCTTGAGATTCTAGAATGATCCCATACAACAACAGAACCTTACCCATGGGTGGTCCACCATACATCTCGTCCTATAAAGCATGTTCATCTTATTATGGGGCCATATCACTCCAGCACACCATTAGCTGAAGACACTCCAGCCGATACGCACAGACATCACCTCTGTATTCACCACTAGCATCTCAGAGTATAAAGATGTTATATGATAATAAGTGAATGCATCCACTAATTGTTGAAGGGAAATTCTGGGCCGATATGGCCACCACAATCATACCACAAAGCAGTTGGATGACATGGCACCCGCAACCTTAAACTGTCTTTATTGTTACTCAACCGAACAACAGAAGGATGATGGATGAGGGCCTAGGATGTGCCTTATATTATTCTTTCTAGATGGCAGATTGGAACGCCATGCTTGAAGAATTCAAATGTTCAGTGTCGGCAGGGCTATATGCAACCAGACATTTTCAAAGATGATCGCAGCCCATTGGAAATCTACCTTTCAGAACTCTGCATGTGAAAAAATTAGTTTGGAATCAAACTCTAAATTACTACTTCAAAATGTTGCACTATTACAGCTACTTAAGAGAAAAAAACACAAACCCACTGATTGAATGTGCCTAAAAGAATGCTTTTGATTTAAAAAAAAAAAAAAAAAACTAATCAACAGATTTTTTCCTGCTTCCTAGGATGTGTGAGTGTTGCTTCTTTTCCTGAGATGCCACATATGAATATTAACAAAAGAACAGTATGCACAGGAGAAATGCTTTTTTCATAAACTCAATGAGATGAATGTTAACAGTTTTAGGAATATGTTACGGTAAGGGGGGAGGTGTCTATATGCATGTGATTATTTTTAGGTAAGTAAATTACCTTCTGAAGGAGCCAGATGGCTCTAGGAACACATCTGCAGCTTCGGTTTTCGTTTTCTCACTACTCACACTGATAATGACAGGGTCATCAAAGAGATGGTCACAAGCAATCCTATGAAACAGAACCTGCCTTGTGTGAAAATAGGGGATAATGTAAACTATAGATATTTTTTAAGCTAAGAACATTAAGAAGATGGACTTCTCTTATTGTTTAGCGAATTGACAACATTTTCCTTCATGGCTGCTGTACATATGGGTAAGGAACTTGTTGAGGGTTATTATAGTACTTGGGGAGGTAAGAGGGCAAATTCTCAGATCAAAGATTATCCATGAATTAAAAGCCACCTTATTTGGGGGGACTATTTTTGTCTGTTTTTATTGAAAGGAAAACTACAACATTTTTCATCTTATTCAATTCTATAAGGAGGAATTTTGTTGTAATAAGACAAATACCTTCTACAAAATTCCATGGCACATCCATCAGCTTAGTGCCTTTCTACTTCAAATCCACATTTCTTTGCACCTGTTTCATGATACTGATGCTGGATCCTTGAAGCATCTTCTTTTCTAGCTGGCAGGATGGTAAGCCTTTTTTGGTAGAAGGTGTTGGGGGGACACGACAAGAGGAAGGGCTTCTCTACTTGCTTCTGATACAATTTCTAATTCATAGCACATGACTACTGGTGGAGTCGAGGACATCTAGTGGCAATCACATTCCTACAAACTTCACTAGTATCCCCCCCAGGGAAGCTTCCTAGTAAATTTTGTGAACTTGCAAGCAGGCATCTTTCCCAGTAAGTTTCCATGGGAACCTGGCAGACGGTTTCATGCTAGCTGTAGCTTGTCTGTATCTTCTTAACTAACTCTGCTGTCCAGTGTTCACTGCCATACCCTTTCCAACAAAGTCTGACTCTCAGCATTGGGGGACAGGGTAGGAGGTCGGTAATGGGGCCTTTCCAAGTTTGCTTCTTCTTTGGGTACTCTGTCTCTACCTAGAAGTAGTAGCTGCTCTCCATATTTGTTATTTCAGAATTTTTCGGACTTCTATTCACCCCTTAGTTGTTGGTTAATATCCTGGTACTACTTAATCATATTAGTATTAAACTTTCCATGTTCAGACTACTCCTGTGGCTTGTGTCTCTTGACTAAATCTTAACTGATACACTCAGTTAAAATATTCAGGACAGGATGGATAATAAGACATTTTAACTAAGGAAAGGAATGGGAAGCTGAAAATAATAAAGTTTGGAAAAATTGGAAAACATATAGACCAGGAAGGTATGAAAGATAATAGACAAGTATGGCAGAGACTATCAATTCTTTGCTAAAATCTGCCCTTGTGCTCTTTTTAAAAAGATTTTATTTATTTATTTAAGAGAGAGAGAGAAAGCACAAGTGGGGGAGGAGGGGCAGAAGGAGAAGCAGACTCCTCACTGAGCAGAAAGCCCGATCTGGGGCTGGATCCCAGGACCTTGAGATCATGACCTGAGCTGAAGCAAACGTTTACCGACTGAACCACCCAGGCAACCCTGCCATTGTCCTCTTTAATACTGACAGAATTCTAGCCAGGCTCAAAATACCCAGCTGTCCACATTTACTTGCTGCCTTGCAGTTATGTGTGACCATAGGACCAAGTTCTCAGCAACAGAGTGTGAACAAAAGTGACATGTGCCATATCCTTCTCTGAGACCTGACAGATCATGTATGTCTCTGTTATATTCTCTTTCTCCTTTCTGGTCAGAGCACATAAAGAAGTGGAGTGACTCAGCTGTGACCATGCAGATGACAACATTGCTCTAAAGGATGGCAGCGCAACTATCTAGAAGGAACCCAATTCTTGAATGACTGTGAAAAGCAGAGTTGCCCTATAAACCTAAACAGCTTATTTCAAACCCGCTTCATAGAAGGAAGTAGACTTTTATAGTTATTAAGTCACCATAATTGAAGTCTATATGTCTATATAGCAGTTTAGTTTTACTTGAACTAAGGTAACTGCCAGGGAAAGTCACTATTTTTCTTTTGTCTCATGCCTCTAACCAACCTAGATGTTATTATCTTTAGTTGTTCATATATATTAAATTCTTATTCCACTATTTCCATATCCAAATGCATTCAATCCAAAAAATATTATTTCCAATCTATAGAACATGGTCTTGGTCTTCTTTGCTGTATAGATGGTTGAAATATTTTTATTTAAAGAAAAAAAGAAATATTTTTATTTTGTCTATCGTTTCCATGTCTAACACCTTCCATCCCTCAAGAACTATCTTAGCTTATCCATAACTCTCTCTCTCTCTTTTTTTTTTGTTACCAGACTAATTGGAAGAAATCTCCACTTTTTCTAACCATTTAGTGCAATTATTTTCAGAACAAATCACAAAGTCAAACATCAATTCCCAAATTAAATCTCTGCTGTCCAAAATACTTAAAATATTCATTTTTCATGATATAATCTTTCTTGTGTTTAATTTATTTTTTTAAATTCTCATTTCTTTTTTTTTAAGATTTTATTTATTTGACAGAGACAGCGAGAGAGAAAGAGAGAGAACACAAGAAGGGGGAGCAGCAGAGGGAGAGAGAGAGAAGCAGGCTCTTCACTGAGCAGGGAGCCCAATGGGGGGCTTGATCCCAGGACCCAGGGATTATAACCCGAGCCAAAGGCAGACACTCAAACAAAAATATGCAGACACTCAATGACTGAGCCACATAGGCACCCTAATTTTAATCTCTTCAAATAGATTACAAGGTACTTGAAAACAGGACAACTTTGTAACTTTCATAAAGTCCAACCCTAACCCCTAAACAAAGGAAATATTAAAAAGCTTATTGTTTTAATCTAAATCTCCACTAAAAGGTTTCATGGAGAAATGGGTTCACTGTATTGGTCAAGAAATATGAAAGATGAGCCTGAAACTTATTGTCACAGCAGAAAGCAAGGAAACCATTACACTTAACTAGCATGTTGTCAGAAGAAACCCACCGGAAGAGGTTTCTGCTAACCAAAGATAGGGTAATTTTAGCATCAGTAAGCCAATAATTTGCAATAGATTGATACACATATGAAATGTATTTATTTTTCTTCCCAGTTTATGGATAAAGAAAGTTGAAACAGGCACAACTGAAAAGGTAGATAACATGTCCAAGTTCTTGCAGTTGCAATTCTCACTTAAGCACCATTCCCCATGGCTTTATTGGATTGGTGCAGAATCATTAGAAGAAATACATCTCTTTGCCTCTATTTGTTCTAAGAAATAATATTACTGTTACTTTGGGGGTAAATAAAGGAAAAACAAAGAAATATAAAAATAAAAGAAAAAGAACTGAAGTAAAAAAAAGACAGGAAATCTACATTCTAACTTCTTAATCCTGTAAGAGTCCATGAGTATTGTAGAGGTTCTTTCTTTTGACTTTTTAACCCATACTCATTTCTTATTTCTTTAACCGGTATTCTACCACTTTTTAACTTTGCATAGCACATTATTCTGTTCTATCATATTATGTGTAATGTTTCATCATTGAAAGTGATCATTCATGAAAAGGATTTATTTTCTGGAAGTTGGGGATAATAAGTATGACAATTGAATGAGGTTAGACATATAAAGTACTCAGAATACTGTCTAGAAATGTTAAGTCCTCAAGGAATATTAGCTCTTATTATTGTTGGTGGTGTTATTAATTTCTGTTCTGTATTCCACATGTCAATAGCACATGAATTAAAAACTGGGACTCAGGAGGAGGAGCAAGATGGCAGAGAAATAGGAGACCTAAATATCATCAGGTCCCAGGATTTCAGCTAGATATTTATCAAATCATTATGAACACCTACAAACTCAACAGGAGACAAAAGAGAAGAAGTGCAGCAATTCTAAAAACAGAAAAGCGACCACTTTCTGGAAGGTAGGATGTGTGGATAAGTGAATCTGAGGCAACATACAGGAAGATAGACTTTGGGGTGAGGGACTGGCTCCTGGCAAGTGAGAGGGCAGTGGAGCACAAAATCAGAACTTTTAGAAGTCTGCTCCACTGAAGGATGGTCACTCCAGAAGCAAAGTGGGAGGTGGAGCCCTTGTGGGGACAGTGTGGTCTTTGGACGTGTGGGGTCACAAAAAGACCAGGGATGTCTGAGAGTGGCAGAGCTCCCAGGTGTCAAAATGGGGAAGCTAACAGCAGAGACAGAGCTGAGCAGTGGACTCTCAGCTCAGGATTACCTTAAACCATGATCGGAGGCACAGCTGCAGAAATGGAGCTGAGGAGTGACCTTTCAGCTTGAGGTTACCTTTAACCATGATCTGAGGCATGGTCAGGCCACTGCTCTTTGGGCAGAGACCCAATAAGTAGCAGATCTGGGGAGACACCTTCCTTCTCCAGAAGTGGCATGGGAGTGCACTGCAGGAATCAGCTGGATTTGAAGACTCCAAATGAGGCCATGCACCAGAGATAGAAATGCTCAGTCACAGGCTGGGTGAGCATGGAGTATGACCAGAGACCAGGGAGATGGGAAGGATTGACTGCTTTTCTCTGAGAGTGCATTCAGGAGCAGGGTCCTGAGCTCTCAGCTCTTCAGGGCTAGAGATTAGGAGGCCGCCATTTTCATTCCCATTCTCCAAAACTGTATGGAAAATTTTCAGGGAACAAAAGCTACTGAGGGCAAAACCAAGCAGATTCTTAGCCTGACCCCTGGCAAGGGCAATGCGATTCCACCTTGGGCAAAGACATTTGAGAATCACTGCAACAGGCCCCTCCCCCAGAAGATCAGCAAGAACATCCAGCCAAGATGAAGTTCACTGATCATTGAGAACTGCAGAACTTTAGAGGTAGGAGAAAGCAACACATAGAATTTGTGGCTTTTCCCCCATGATCCTTTAGTCTTTCAAAGTTAAATTTTTTAAATTTTATTTTTTTATTTTTATTTATTTCTATCTTTTACAATTTTCCTCTTTCCTATTTTAACATTTTTAACTATTTTATCTAATCAATACCTTTAAAAAATCTTTTTAAATTTTCATTGTTATAGTCATATTTTATCCCTTCATTGCATTTAACCTTATTTTTTGTATACCTATAAGGTTTTTTTTTCTTTAAAATTTTTGAATACAGTGTCTTCTAATAGATAAAAATATCCCCTAAATCTAGTGCATGGCTTTGTTCTAGTCTCCAGCCTGATCACATTCTTTCCTCTTTTCTTTTTTAATTTTTTCAACCAGCTTCTTATCTTATCAATTCCTTTTTTAGAATCTTTCTTGATTTTCATCTTTACAATCATATTCCATCTCTTTATCATGTTTACCCTTATTTTTGTATATATATAAGTTCTTCTTTCTTTAAAATTTTGGGAGGCAGTTTCTTTTAACAGACCAAAATTCACCCAAATCAAGTGTGTGGCTCTGGTGTATTCACCAGCCTAATACATACATATATATCTATAGATATCTATATATCTATATAGAATAGATAATATAGATAGATATCTATATATAGATATCTATCTATATTATTTTTTTTTCTCCCCCTTTCTTCCCCCCTAGTTTTGAGTGTCTTCTGATTTGGTTAGTGTATGGGGTTGTTGCTACTCTTTTAGTATTTTGTTCTCTCATTCTTCTATTCTTATCTGGATAAAATGATAAGGTGGAAAAACTTACCACAAAAAAAAGAACAAGAGCCAGAACTTACAGCTAGGAACCTAATCAATACAGACATTAGTAATTTTTCAGAACTAGAGTTCAGAATGATGATTAACATGGTGCTAGCTGGGCTCAAAGCAAGCATGGAGGATACAAGAGAATCCCTTTCTGGAGAAATAAAATCCCTTTCTGGAGAAATAAAAGAACTAAAATCTCACCAAATTGAAATTTAAAAAACTATTAATGAGGTCCAATAAAAAATGGAGGCTCTTACTTTTATGATAAATGAGGCAGAAGAGAAAATTAGTGATATAGAAGACCAAATGATAGAGGATAAAGAAGCTGAGCAAAAGGGAGACAAACAACTACTGAGCCACAAGGGGAGAATTTGAGAGATAAGTGATATCATAAGATGAAACAATATTAGAATTGGGATCCCAGAAGAAGGAAGAAAGAGAGGGGTAGAAGGTATACTGGAGCAAATTATAGTAGGGAATTTCCCTAATTTGGCAAAGGGAACAAGCATCAAAATCCAGGAAGCACAGAGAACCCCCCTCAAAATCAATAAAAATAGGTCCACACCCCCATTGTCTAATAGTAAAACTTACAAATCTCAGTGACAAACAGAAAATCCTGAAAGCAGCTAGGGACAAGATGTATGTAACATACAATGGTAGATATATTAGATTGTCAGCAGACCTATCCACAGAGACCTGGTAGGCCAGAAAGGACTGGCATGATATATTCACACCACTAAATGAGAAAAATATGCAGCCAAGAATACTATATCCAGCTAGGCTGTTGTTGAAAATAGATGGAGAGATAAAAAGCTTCCAGGACAAACAAAAATTAAAAGAATTTGCAATCACCAAACCAGCCCTACAGGAAATATTGAAAGGGGTCATCTAAGCAAAGATAGAAACTAAAAGCAGACCAGAAAGAAACAGAGACAATATACAGTTAACAGTCACTTACAGGCAATCCAATGGCACTAAATTCATGCCTTTTAGTTACCCTAAATGTAAATGGGCTAAATGCCCCAATCAAAAGATGCACAGTATCAGAATGGATAAAAAAAACAAGACCCATCGATATGCTGTCTGCAAGAAACTCATTTTAGACCCAAAGACACCTCCAGATTTAAAGTGTGGGGGTTGAAAACAATTTACCATGCTAATGAACATCAAAGAAAGCTGGCGTGGCAATCCTTATATCAGACAAATTAGATTTTAAGCCAAAGACTATAATAAGAAATGAGGTAGGACACTATATCATACTTAAAGGGTCTGCCCAACAAAAGATCTAACAATTTTAAATATCTATGCCCCTAACATGGGAGCAGCCAATTATATAAATCGATTAATAAAAAAATCAAAAAAACACATCAACAATAAAACTATAACAGTAGGGGACTTTAAAATCCCCCTCACTGTAATGGACAGATCATCTAAGCAAAAGATCAACAAGGAAATAAAGGCTCTAAATGACACACTGGACCAGATGGTCATCACAGATATATTTAGAACATTCCATCCCAAAGCAACAGAATACACATTCTTCTCTAGTGCACATGGAACATTCTCCAGAATAGATCACATCTTGGGACATAAATCAGGTCTCAATTGGTACCAAAAGATTGGGATCATTCCCTGCATATTTTCAGACCATAATGCTTTGAAAGTAGAACTCAATAACAAGAGGAAGGTTGGAAAGAACTCATATACGTGGAGACTAAAGAGCATCCTACTAAAGAATGAATGGGTCAACCAGGAAATTAAAGAAGAATTTTAAAAACTCATGGAAACAAATGAAAATGAAAACACAACTGTTCAAAATCTTTGGGATGCAGCAAAGGGGATCCTGAGAGGAAAATATATAGCAACACAAGTCTTTCTCAAGAAACAAGAAAGGTCTCAAACACTCAACCTAACCCTACACCTAAAGAACCTGAAGAAAGAAGAGTAAATAAAGCCTACACCCAGCAGAAGAGAAATAATAAAGATCGGAGCAGAAATGAATGAAATAGAAACCAAAAGAACAGCAAAACAGATCAACAAAACTAGGAGCTGGTTCCTTGAAAGAATTAGTAAGATTGATAAACCCCTGGCCAGACAATCAAAAAGAAAAGAGAAAGGACCCAAACTGATAAATGAATGAAGGAAAAGAGATCACAACCAGCACCAAAGAGATACAAACAATTATAAGAACATATTATGAGCAACTATATGCCAGCAAATTTGACAATCGGGAAGAAAGGGATACATTCCTAGAGGGCTATAAACTACCAAAACTGAACCAGGAAAAAGAAAACCTGAATAGACCCATAACCAATAAGGAGATTGAAGTAGTCATCAAAAATACCCCAACAGGGTCCCTGGGTGGCCCAGTTGGTTGAGCGACTGCCTTCAGCTCAGGTCATGATCCCGGAGTCCCGGGATCGAGTCCCACATTGGGCTCCCAGCTCCATGGGGAGTCCGCTTCTCACTCTGACCTTCTCCCTTCTCATGCTCTCTCTCACTCTCTCTCTTTCCTAATAAATAAATAAATAAATAAAATCTTTAAAAAAAAAGATCCATTTAAAAAAATATATATATCCCAACAAACAAGAGCCCAGGGCCAGTCGGCTTCATAGGTGATTTCTATCAAACATTTTAAGAAGAATTAATACCTCTTCTCTTGAAACTGTTCCAAAAAAAATAGAAATGGAAGGAAAACTTCCAAACATTTCATGAGGCCAGCATTACCTTGATCTAAAAACCAGACAAAGACCCCATCAAAAAGGAGAATTACAGACCAATATCCTTGATGAGTATGGATGCAAAAATCCTCACCAAAATACTAACCAATAGGATCCAACAGTACATTAAAAGGATTATTCACCACGACCAAGTGGGATTTATTTATTCCTATAAGGTTGGTTCAACACATGCAAATCAATCAATGTGATACAATACATTAATAAAAGAAAGAACAAGAACCATATGATATTCTCAATTGATGCTGAAAAGCATTTGACAAAGTACAGCATCCTTTCTTGATCAAAACTCTTCACAGTGTAGGGATTGAGGGTACATTCCTCAAAATCATCAAAGCCATTCATGAAAAATCCACAGTGAATATCTCAGTGGGGAAAAACTGAGAGCGCTTCCCCTAAGGTCAGGAAGATGGCAGGGATGTCCACTATCACCACTGCTATTCAACATAGTAGTAGAAATCCTAACCTCAGCAATCAGACAACAAAAAGAAATAAAAGGCATCCAAATCACCAAAGGAGTCAAACTCTTACTCTTTGCAGATGATATAAAACTTTATGTGGAAAACCCAAAAGACTCCACTCCAAAACTACTAGTACTCATACAGGAATTCAGTAAACTGTCAAGATATAAAATCAATGCATGGAAATCCATTGCATTTCTATACACCAACAGCAAGACAGAAGAAAGAAAATTAAGGACTTGATCCCATTTACAATTGCACCGAAAACCATAAGATATCTAGGACTAAACCTAACCAAAGAGGCAAAGAATCCGTATTCAGAAAACTATAAAGTACTCATGAAAGAAATTGAGGAAGACACAAAGAAATAAAAAAATGTTCCATCCTCATTTGGACTAGAAGAACTAATATTGTGAAAATGTCTATGCTACCTAAAGTAATCTACACATTTAATGCAATCCTTATCAAAATGCCATCAATTTTTTTCATAGAAATTGAAGAAATAATCCTAAAATTTATATGGAACCAGAAAGACCCTGAATAGCCAGAGAAATGTTGAAAAAGAAAACTAGAGTTGGTGGCATCACAATTCCAGACTTCAAGCTCTATTACAAAGTGGTAATCATCAAGACAGTATGGAACTGGCAGAAAAACAGACACACAGATCAATGGAATAGAATAGAGAGCCCAGAAATAGACCCTCAACTCTACTGTTAACTAATCTTCAACATAGCAGGAAAGAATGTCCAGTGGAAAAGACAGTCTCTTCAACAAATGGTGTTAGGAAAATGGGACAGCCACATGCAGAAGAATGAAACCGGGCCATTTCCTTACACCACACACAAAAATAGACTCAAAATGGATCAAAGACCTCAATGTGAGACAGGACTCCATCAAAATCCTGGAGGAGAACACAGGCAACAACCTCTTCGACCTCAGCCACAGTAACTTCTTCCTAGAAACATCACCAAAGGCAAGGGAAGCAAGGGCAAAAATGAACTATTGGGACTTTATCAAGATCAAAAGCTTTTACACAGCAAAGAAAATTAGTCAACAAAACCTCAACTGACAGAATGGGAGAAGATATTCGCAAATGACATATCAGATAAAGGGCTAGTATCCAAAATCTATAAAGAACTTATCAAACTCAATACCCAAAGAATAAATAATCCAATCAAGAAATGGGAGAAGACATGAACAGACATTTCATCAAAGAAGACATCCAAATGACCAACAGACACATGAAAAAGTGCTCAACATCACTCAACATCAGGGAAATGCAAATCAAAACCATAGTGAGATACCACCTCATACCAGTCAGAATGGTTAAAATTAACCAGTCAGGAAATGACAGATATTGGTGAGGATGCAGAGCAAGGGGAACCCTCCTACGCTGTTGGTGGGAATGCAAGCTGTTGCAGTCACTCTGGAAAAGAGCATGGAGTTTCCTCAAAAAGTTGAAAATAGAGCTACCCTATGACCCAGCACTTGCACTACTGGGTATTTACCCTAAAGATACAAATGTAGGGATCGAAAGGGGCATGTGCATTTGAATGTTCATTGTGGCAATGTCTACAATAGCCAAACTATGGAAAGAGCCTAGATGTTCATCAATAGATGAATGGATAAAGAAGATGTGGTACACACACACACACACACACACACACACACACACACAGTGGAATACTATGCAGCTATCAAAAATGAAATCTTGCCATTTGCAATGATGTGGATGGAACTAGAGGGTATTATGCTAAGCGAAATAAGTCAATCAGAGAAAGGGATTTATCATATGATCTCTCAGATATGAGGAATTCAAGATGCAGGGTGGGGGGTTGTGGGGGGTAGGGAGGGAAAAAATGAAACAAGATGGTATTGGGAGGGAGACAAACCATAAAGACTCTTAATCTCATAAAACAAACTGAGGGTTGCTGGGGGGGTGGGAGGGAGGGATAAGGTGGCTGGGTTATGGACATTGGGAAGGGTATGTGCCATGTTCAGTGCTATGAAATGTGTAAGCCTGATGATTCACAGGTGCAAATAATACATTATATGTTAAAAAAAACAACAACAACAACCTGGGACTTAGATGTTCTCTTGGTATTATACTAAGAAATTGATACTTTATGACTATTGTAGGACTACATAAACAAGAGAAATTTTTAGACTTCACTGGTAATTAGTGAGATTAAAAAATTCTGACACTTAAAAAAATTATTGAATATGCACCATATGCTGAGAAGCAGGACTTTACTAAACAAATTAGACCTGATCCTTGCCCTTGTGAGTCTTAGAGTCTAATGAGAAAGACAGATATTAAATAAGTACTTAGAATCTAATGAGAAAGACATATTAAATAAATACTTAGAAGGGTTATTTTGAAAAAGAACATCCACTGAATCCTGAATCTTATGAATCCAATGAATTCTGTGTTATTAATTTGAATTTATAGATACATAGTCTTATGATGGCAGGCCATGTGCAATTCAAATATGTCTGCAAAATAATTTACCTGATAAATGCCACCAAATATTGATTTTTAAGTACATTTGATGTCTAGTTTGAGAACATAAAACTAGAGTTTTACCATTCAAGAATTCGAAAAGTATTTGCCTTTCTATTATTTTCTGCAGTTGCATACCCAGGTCACATACCACACACATTGTCTGAGTGGTTGACTCTGGCAAATGGGAGTATTTTATCACTGAAATTGTTTAGAATTGCCAGTACATAGTTATAGTTAAAATTTGACTAACTTTTGGTCAGTTTTACTACTGTTTAAATTTCTCTAACCCTAAAGCACCCAATATGGAAGGCACTGAGGGCAGAACATTCCTAGTGTCCTTACCCCTTGATATGCCACTGACTTTCTGCAGTGATCTTGGAGACACACAGGCAATAACACTATAAACATTAATGATTCTTTTGAGTTTAGATGTTTTATTATATCTTATTATGTTGGTAGAGCACTTATTATACACCAGGCATAGTCCTAAGTGTTCTCAGATCTTAACTCCAAAATCCCTCATAAAAACCTTTTGAAGAAGATAAAAATATTTTTCAAAAATTAAGGATTTTAGTTCAAAAACTATCCAGTTTAAAGAGTCAGTGCTGTTTTGAGCAAAATGACTAACAAAATGTTAAGATTTAAAAATTGTTTTGTGCTGTAAAATTGAGTTTTACTTTGTAGTCTGAAATAACAGCTATTGTCTGAGAGGGAATTAATTTGACCTCTTTGAAATGCTAATTAAATTCTTATCTACAAACCCAATATTTGCACTGTTGAGCTATGTAAAGGAAATATAAAATCCATAGGCTTGATAAAATGATAAAAGACACTTGATTAGCTAAATCATTAAAAAGAAACAATCACTTTTATTCTGGGTATGTGTTCTGTCCCACATCTAAGGATAAAACAAAGTAATACCAATACATAGAAGTATATTACACTTAACTATACAGTAGTGTTTGTTATTTAGGTTGTTTTGGCATTACACAGAGGAATAATTCCTGAATTTTAAAAATTAAACTAAATTAATATAATTTGCACCTTTACATAAACAATCGAATGATTTCAGTTTGATTTCTGTGAACCTAAGAGTTTAAATTTTCACCAGCTTCCAGGTGTTCATTTTTTTTTTTTAAGATTTGGTTTATTTATTTGAGAGAGAGAGAGAGAACAATTGGAGAAGGGAGTTGGAGAGAGACAAGCAGATTCTGCATTGAGCGCAGAGCCCAATGTGGGGCTTGATCTCAGGACGAGGATATCATGACCTGAGCCAAAGTCTAGTTGGACCCTTCACCACCCAGGCATCCCCCCAGGTGTTCATTCTTATAAGTCAAATAGCATTTACTATTTTTTGTACTCTTATGAACATATTCTGTTATGATTTTAATTATAATTTTAATTAAAAACATTCTTGGATAGTAGGAAAGTTTATGGCATAATTTCCAATAGATCTAGTTGGTGGCAAGGGTTCATAATGAATAGATACACAATAATCCACACTACATTACATACTTTAAACAATAACTGCATATTTTCAGACTCATGCTTCAAATCAAGCAATCCTACATTTGAAGTACATTAGTGCAGTGAATTTTGTCTATTACTTACCCACTGGGATTTCCTGATACAAACGAGTTCAGGCCAAACAACTATCATTTTGTGTTCGTTTGGCCATAGCTGAATTTTTCCATTTTTAGATTTTTAAAAGAAAACTGAATATATAGCAATACAATTTTGCCTCTTCATTATGGCCCTACCACAATGCCCATAAATTAAACATAATCATAATAAAATAAGATTGTGTGTTTTATTTTAATTCTCTAATTCAAGTGATAAGACAAAAAGAATAGGCTACACTGGCCTAAATGTAATGGACTTTTGTGGACAAAAAAGTGCATTATTTTTCATATTGATTCAGGCGTAGAAATTATTTCCTATCGAAACTAATGTCATGTCACAGAAAATTTTACAAATAAAATTCTCTCTTCTGAGAAAGAATATGCCTTTTCATGTGTGTGGATGATTAAGAATGCTAGAGGTGTTGATTTAGATGGAATATAATTGTACTTCAATGTCTGATGCTTAAAATCACTGTGAATCAGAATAATGTATACATGGAACAAATCGATCAACAGGCCTTCTCTAATAACTGACATGTTAGTGGGGCTATATTGAACCAGGATTGAACTCAAGTCAGACTGTCACTCATGATTTACCTGGTGGAGCATTTTGTTTGATTGAAAGTGAGTTATGTCTTTGATTAGAAAATACAGAAAAATAGAGTCATCAGATAGACAGAATAGAAATTGACTTGTTTAAAAACTTGTATTGAACCAAACCAGTATTTATCCTCATTCTCCCAACATAGGCTTACACAACACAGACAAAGGTCTCAGCTGAGGCTACAGTATAAAGATAATAGCAGAGCATTTGGTATTGTTTTGAATATAGTTTAAACTGGAAAAGGGGGCATATTGGATTAAATCCTTTTGCTGTTTTTTTGTATACTAGATGCTTATTAATAAAGTGAATGATGGGTTACTTAATATATAGTACCAGTTTTTTGACTATAGAACATTATCTATTAGCCCAGAAGTTTAAAAAGAATCCCCCAAATTCCAATATAAGTGGCTCTCAACAAAAGACAGCCATGTTTCATTCCTTTTAGTTTCCTAGAGATCATCATGAGTGTCTCCTTTTTTTTCTTCAGGTTACACTTTTTTAGTGATGTTTCAGGGGCTTGGAATGAGGAAAGAGGCTTCCAGAGGGTTGAACACCCTATGGGACAGCACTGATATCAAGAAGCACAACTTCCAGATAAAGCCCAGTAGCTTAACAGAAGGTTCAGCTCAACAAGGGATCAGAGAGACAATATTTGTCTAGAAGAAGGTGTCCGAAGAGACAACAGACTTTCTCATAACCTAACCTACCTAAACCCTACTCCCTACTTCCCCTTCCTTAACTCTTACTCATTCCTTAGATCTCAAGTTAAATATCATTTGCACAACCTAACCCCCTGACCTGGTTATACTCTCATAGCATTCTCCATTTCTGTTTGGTACAATTCACTGATACTTATTTATTTATAAAGCTGTGTTTATCTAATTTCACTGTAAATCTCTGTGCCTTACCCATAACAAGCACTCAAAAATATTTGTTAAAAGAATGAATGAATAACTGAGACCAGGAAAAGCAGTTACATTTTATAACGGGCTTTGAGAGAAAATCTGAGATGGAGAAGTTGATTTTGAGGAGTAAGTACTGGACCATTTCCCTGTAACACTTCTTAATAATGTCCTTCCCCTCGTTTGAAGTCACAGCTCTTTGTTTAGTACAAAGAATACAATTATCCCAATGACATCCTGACAAACACAAACATACTTATCTTTGGAGTACACAATCTACAATATCACAATTTGTACCAGCATAATGAATGGACCATGGAACAGCCATTTGAATCTTCTACCCATCCTTTGTTTATGCGTCTAGAGACTCCAAGTGTTGACAATAGCTCTGAATTATTTTTAATAGGCTAATGGTTGACAATGAAACAAACTACACGTACTTGAGCATGACAAATAACATACTAGCAGTGTTGTTAATATCATAACTATCTCTTGTCTTAGACTGACCTTGCACTTAAAAACAATAGCATAGCAATTATGGTCACTGCTAGATTGTTAATTATGTACTTCTCATTCCATGATGACACTTACTCATGGAACATTTCCTGATGATGATTCTGCACTAATTCTATTGCATACTGAAAGGCACAAAAATGTCCTATTGTAAATTCACTTTGATCATCAACTAGTATTGAGAAAAAAACATATTCTTATAAAAACATTGCGTTCTTCTCTGGAGTGCCACTGATAACAAAATTCCCGCTCCACATTTAGTTCTCAAGTAGCACTGTCCTGCCACCACAACGGGGACTTTGTTTTCAATTACTCAGCACTTGGGGGCAGAAATCTTTGCCTTTTCCCGTCTCACTCCTTGTCTGAGTAGCAAAAAGGATAACACATATGAAGCAGTTTAAAATCCTCCCTGGTGTTATCTATCCACAGGCAGTTAGTCAGAAAGCTTTCCAAGGAAAAATCCTTCCCAAAACAGAAAAATATACTTGAATGTTTTGTGAGCACTTTGTAGAGATAGAAATAAATGGAGAAAGCTACAAGCTGTCGAGTTCACTCCCCTAATATGTCTTTGCTGTCATCAGAGTAGGATTTAATTCAAAACTGAACACTGCTCTGGAAATTTACTTTCCTCAAGAAAAGTGCAGCCTTGAGGAGAAAGTAATTACTAAATATGAGTGAGGAAAGGGAACAATGGACCGAAGCCTAAACAGATCATTATAGTTGTTACCAGAGGGTTTCAGAGTCAGGAAGAGGGAAGAAAATGGTATGTACATGTTTGACATTTTAATATTACACTCTCATTAGCTGCTTTCTAAACTCTGAAATGTTTGACATGTAATTTAACTACCCAGAAGAAGGACATTTTCTCTAGCCCTTACAGAATAATTCTGTTTAAAATAGAAAAAGAAGAAAAAGATGGAAAAAGAAGTAGAAGAAAAAGGTAATGTGTGACTGAAATTTTAGAAAGCTGAAGAAAATGATTATATCCACCATTTGGGATTATCGTGAATCACTGCCAATATTTTTTTTAATTTAAATTCAATTGGCTAACATATAGTATATCATTAGTTTCAGATGTAGTGCTCAATAATTCATCAGTTGCACATAACCCCCAGTGCTCATCACATCACATGCCGATATTTTTAATAGAAGTTGTAACTTACTCATTGTTGATTGCATTAATGAATTTTCAATTTTACTGGACATCACTTATTGCTTTTGACTGGGACAAGGTTGAAAATATTTAAATATTTATGCAAATTTACATTTACAATAGTTCTATTTCATGTGTTCCATGAATCTATATCATAACTTACATAAATTCCGCAGAAGCAGGGTGTTGATGACTGAAAATACCTACTAGAGAAGAGGTGATACTTATTATCTTATTCTCTACTGGTTGTTAAGACATTTGGTGTAAAAAATTTTCCTGGATCCTTTATAAAAAATTAGATACTGGTTTTCTTTAGCATAAAGAATAAACAATAAAAATTATTAAGATCAGTAGGTTGACTACCTTATCATATGAGTGGAATTTAATAAGCCACCCAATTTTCTGCTCCTACTTTCAAAGCCACCAGACTACAATGCATGTTTGAAAATCCTAAATGAAGAGAAGGCATGACTATAAACTTCTCGAGTACAGACACATGTGTCTCTTTTTTTTTTTTTTAAAGATTTTATTTATTTATTTATTAGGAAAGAGAGAGAGTGAGAGAGAGCATGAGAAGGGAGAAGGTCTGAGTGAGAAGCGGACTCCCTATGGAGCTGGGAGGCCGATGTGGGACTTGATCTCGGGACTCCGAGATCATGACCTGAGCCGAAGGCAGTCGCTCAACCAACTGCGCCACCCAGGCGCCCCGACACATGTGTCTCTTATCAGAATTCTCAGCTGACAGAATCTCAGCAAATGACGTTTTCTGTTTATCATTTCTGCATAGTGGTCTGATTCAGAAAATCAGAAACTTCTTTGTTACAAAGTTCTTTTTTTTTTTCCAGAATTTTTTTTTTTCCATGTTTTTTTCCAGTATCGGTTTTGGCCCATTGTGAAATAAGTCTATTATAGGGACAGCTACTAGGTGGAATATGGAAAATTCCTTTTTTATTTCTTGAATTACATGGTTCCCGGACCCATCTCTTAGGAACTTATCATAAAATATATTAAGATATGGTAAGTTCATGTTCTGTATAATATTTAATTGATCGGTGGGAAATATTACTCCAACTAATTTAGCTAAAAGAATATACTTATTTTGCCCAAACTAAGTTAAGCTGCTTCCTATTAATCAAAGATTTTAATTTTAGCTCATTCCAGAAACACACGTTTCCAATACAATGGATAAATTGACATGTCCTATATTTCCTCTGAATTACGACTTAGCTGCTGAGGTTTTGCTCTTTTTGGGTGATGGAGACAAAAAAGAAATGGAGAGAAGGAACGGGATAGATCCCTCAGCCTCTTGATTGATTCAATTCTTGTCTTCCTCCTCTACCACGTTCTCTGCACTGTCTCTGGATACAAACAGAATTCATAATTGTCTCCATTTCCATAGTCATCTAGCTTTTTCTTTAATACGTACATTGCCCAGTGTTGGTCACACAGTATCTGTTTATTTAAAGGAATTTACATTCTTATCCACATTGAATGAGAATGCTCATTTTCTCAAAAACTTACTAGACTGATACTTTGTTTTTAATTTGCCAATCTAGTTTGAGAAAATATAATGCCACTTTATGTTTATTTTCCTGATTACTAATGAAATTGAATATTATTTTTACTTATAAAGCATTTGTATTTCTTTTGGGAATGACTTTCTTATATTTTGCCCATATTGCTATTCTGTGATCATTTTAAAATGCTTTATTAGAAGATTAATATATTATAATTTTCTGGTTTCTCATTTAGCTCTTAAATGTGTTCATACTACATTTTATTGTTCTTAAATTACTACAAGCAAACTTTTCATCAAGAATATACCAGATTATGGGGCGCCTGGGTGGCTCAGTGGTTTAAAGCCTCTGCCTTGAGCTCGGGTCATGATCTCGGAGTCCTGGGATCGAGCCCCGCATCGGGCTCTCTGCTCAGCAGGGAGCCTGCTTCCTCCTCTCTCTCTGCCTGCCTCTCTGCCTCCTTGTGATCTCTCTCTGTCTGTCAAATAAATAAATAAAATCTTTAAAAAAAAAAAAAAAGAATATACCAGATTACTTATTTTCATCTTCAATTATATTTCCTATAGAGTAGGCCAAAGGAACTCTGAGAAATACACTTATATGTATAATGGTGAATTACTCCTGAGAGCTATCTGATCAGCCCAAATGAACATAGATATTGGGCTATTTTAATATACCATTGATTTGGGTGTTATTTAGGATATTTAGATGCCTTTCACAAGTTTAGAAATGGTTACTTTACAACATCACTTATCAAGAACAAACTAATTATAAACTAAAGCATCATTTGTCACTATCCAGTATTTTTAAGTTTTCTTAAAGCAAAACCATAACTTTTTAAAATGGAGGCAATTACTCTAGTTTGTACAGAAAATTATTCTTAAATAATTTTTAAAGTTTTAAAAATGTTTGACAAAAAGACAAAATCAACCTAAACATGTCCTAAGTCACAGGTTTATATTTTCTACAGATTAGTAAATTTTTATCATATTTTAACTTCAGATTTTTGGCTAAAGATCAATCAATGTTAAAGTCTCAAAAAAGTAATGTTATTTAAACATGGGAAATAACTTAAAATATAATTATTTGGGCCTTGCATACGAATATGTACTTGGAGAGATGGGCTGCAGGCACAATTTTCTTAATGAGCTATGACAATACTTAAAAGAGACTGTGTGCTATGCTAATTTGAATTTCCCGATAGGAATTGTTTTAATATTCTTCCAAGTTCTAAAGGTTGCCCAGTAAGTGTGCCAGTACAAACAATGAGATGTACTTATTTATTCTGCTCTTTGAGGAGTTTCCTATCCAAGTTGTCTTTTTGTTTTGTATTATATTATATATTTTATGTTTGTATTATATATTTACATATATACATATCCTAGCATAGAAATAATATATATTTTACATATATTTATTATCATATAAATATATATTATTTATATATATCATTTCTATGCTAGGATACTTTTATAGTGGGGAACATATTATATTTAATTGAATTTCTGATCACTATCATGCCACTAATCATTTTTGTGAGAAATTTTCTTCTACACTTGATCTTAGCCAAAAGGCCAAGAAGCGATGAAACTTTCTTCTATAGTAATTTTGTTCTACATGTTTTATAGTTGCATTTCTTATGTTCAAAAAGTGAAACATCAACTGGGTATCAATATTTTATGAATACATTTTAAAAAGCTCTACTGTCTTATTTTAATTGTAACGAGAACTGAGTATTTTGTTTTTAAGGGCAACTGAATATTTTCTGAGAGAAACAAAAGGTTTCATCGAAAATAATTTATTCTCTCCCACATAAAGGTAGAAAAAGACACAGATGATTTGTTCTTTTTTCTTTCTTTTCTTTCTTTCTTTCTTTCTTTCTTTCTTTCTTTCTTTCTTTCTTTCTTAAGTTTTCCTTTTTGAAATTCAGGACAAAGCCTTCTCATTTACTCTAAGCTTCCCCAAATCCCCTTTCATATCTATAAATTCTTCTAATAATTAAGGGCCAAAATATTCAAATACCTATGAACTTTGGGCATGGAATGATCTACTGCAAACATTTTTTTCTTTGAGAGATCTTTTGTCTTAATAATTCATATGATTTAAAAAAATTAACCTGTAATGTATTTATTTCAGTATAATAAATAATGTAGAGCTGAAATCATGAAAATCCTAGAAGAAAACATAGGTGGTCAGCTCCTTGGACATTGGTCTTGGTGAAGATTTTTTTGAACTGACACCAAAAACAAAGAAAACAAATGAAAAAATAAAAAAAGGTGAGACTGCAGGCTCCTGGATGGCTCTGTCAGCTAAGTGTCTGACTCTTGATTTCAGCTCAGGTCATAATCTCAGGCTTGTGAGATCGAGCCCCACATCGGGCTCCACCCATGTTCAGTGAGGAGTCTGCTTCTTTCTCTTTCCCTCTCTCCCTCTCAAAATCAATCAATCTTTAAAAGAAAAAAGTGGGACTGCATCAAACTAAAAAGCTTCTGCAGATCAAAGGAAACCATTAATGAAATGAAAAGGCAACCTACTGATGGGAGAAAATATTTTTGAATCACATATCTGATAAAGGGTTAATATCCAAAAGATATAATGAACTCATATAACTCAACTCCCTTTTATGATTAAAAAGGGACCAAAAGATCTGAAAAGACATTTTTCCCAAGAAGACACATAAATGGCCAACATGCACATTGGAAAGATGTTCAACATCACTAATCATCAGGAAAATACAAGTCAAAATCCCAATAAGATATCACCTTCCACCTACTAGATGATTATTACCAGAAGATAAGAAATAAAAGTATTGATGACGATATGGAGAAAAAGGAACCCTTGTACACTGGTGGGTGGGAATATAAATTGGTACAGCCACTATAGAAAACAGTATGGAGATTCCTCACAATCTTTAAAGTAGAGCTACCATATGATCCAGCAATTTCACTTTTTGATATTCATTTGAACAAAATGAAATTGGTAACTTGAAAAAGATATATACAGCCCCATGTTCACTGCAGCATATTTATAATATCCAAGATAAGGAAACAATCTAAGGATCCATCAATGGATGAGTGAATAAATAAGACATGGTGTGTACATATGTATGTATGTGTGTGGATAATATATTTTATATATATATTATATATATATTTGTTATAATAACAAATTGTTGAGCCATTAAAAAAGAGGAAATCTTGCCATTTACAACAACATGGACAAACCTTGAAGACCTGTGAAATAAGTCAGACAGAGAAAGACAAATACTATATGACCTCACTTTTATGTGGAATCTAAAAAACCCAACCAAACAACAACAAAAAGAGGTCATACGTGCAGAGAACAGACTGGTGGCTGCCAGAGGCAGAGAGCGGGGAGGATGGATGAAATGGTGAAGGGGTCAAAAGATACAAACTTCCAGTTATAAAATAGATAAATCATGGGGATGTAATGTACAGCACAGCAATTATATTATATTGCATATTTGAATGCTATTAAGACAGTAGATCTTAAAAGTTTTCACCATAAGAAAAAAAAAGTTAGGTAGATGTTAACTAGAATTACTGTGATGGTCATCTTGCAAGATATACAAATACCAAATCATTATGTTGCACACCTGAAATTAATATATTATATGTCAATTATACCTCAATAAAAACCGTGTAGGTAAAATACTCAATAAAAAATAAATAATGATGTAGCTCAATTAACATAAAATAAATTCGTTTAGGAACAAAGCTGTTGAATACTGTCCAGATTCCTGAACAACAATGACAAAAAAAGGACCAGTAGTCACAAAAAGCCAGGCAAGAAGTCTAGAGAACAGATACTGAGATAAGATCTTGAAAATCCAGTACAACCTGCCTCTTAGTTATTGATGTGATAAAGTTGATATTTGGTTTTCTAGGTCTAAAAAGCCTGGGTTGGGAGTTGAAAGTGTCTCTAGAGGGTGACAATTCACCAAGACTGGTAGATATGGCTGCGCTGAGTGCAAAGAATCTGGATAAGCTACAACATTTACAACAAGACCCTCAAAACCAAATCCAATGTTCCAAATATGCTCTGACAAGCAAAGAGAATGGTTATGGGACTATTTCTCATGAGCTGTTTAATTTCATCTCAACATTCCAGAATTTCATCAGTTTCAAGATCGTACATAAGTAATATTGTTTCGTTGGTAAGAAAATGGAGCAACAACACACAAAAGAAAAATTTCTTAGTGAATCAGTTGTTTTTTTTTAACCTAAAATAAACAATACAAGCATTTTTTCCAGGTTCTTATACTTAGAGGGCTGCATGTTTACCAAGGACTATATACATCTCATAAACATCTGATCACAAAGGCTAGACTCCTTTCATGAAGCCACTGGATTCTGCTAGCCCAAATATAGTCTTTTCTCAAACTTTGAATATTATAGACTATAAGATAATGAAAATCTTTTTGAAAAAAATGTCTACTTATTAGTCATGCAACGCTATGAGTTTGTCCACCTCATCATGAAGTCCTTATTTAGTAATGAAACGCTGATTAACACTGATTAACTGATAGATCACTGATTAAAATGGTTCATTAGGGAAGTAACTTGCATCTTATTAATAAACAACCAAATTATCATCTCACAAACTGTCATTAAATAGTTTAGTCTTAGAAGAAATTTCTCTGTCCTCCCCAAATAGTAATGCTTTGTCTCTTAATACCTTTTTTAATTTCAGAATGCTCATCTCTTAGTACACTTACAAATGAATTTTTAAAGCTTATTAGATTATTTTTTGTCCTCAGGTGTATCTTTCACCATTCCTGGGTAATGTTGCATAAAGCACTATATCTAAAAACTGCATGTTGAATACTCAGCTAAATGATCATTTTTAATAGTCTTTAATCCCTGTAAACTGTGTCTGTGAAAAGTATTCATTCTTCCTCCTTCTACCTCCAAAATATAAATATGGCCTAAGACTTATCTTATACTGGTTATCTTTCTCTCTTTATTCTTCTCTTGGAGATGTCATCTGATAAATGCCTTATATCTACATGGTAATACCAACATATTTTCCTCGAATACAGCTACCTTCCCAAATGTCATATGTGTTATCTTTGTATCTCTTATTTGTTATGTCTGATATTCTTCCTTCACCCAAAATTCAATACTGGAAGTTCACTGTGGTCTGACAGAAAGTCATTCTAGGCTATGAGTAATCAAAAAAATTGGTTTGGGGTCCTGAACGTGCCCTGATTGTGTGAACTTTGTCAGAGTTGTTGAGTGCCTTTCTCATCTCTAAAACAAGAATTATAGAACTTTTTCTGTTTCTTTACTCTCTGATGTTATACAATGACGAAAACTAATAGTCATCTTTTCCTCCACCCTTTTTGTTCTTTATGAGTCTGCAGTGCTCATGATTTACATCTTTTAATTCTTCCATTCACACAGGCTCTTGAAGTCATTTTAAAAATCGCCTGATATTTTGAACTCTAAATCCTGCCACTCATAATATACTGATAATTCACTTTATTATGATTCTTGCATAGTAATGTCCTCTAAATACATCCCTCGCTTTCTATTTCCAATGTATTCTCCGTGATTCTAGATTTATTACTTCCACTCTGCAATAATTTGTTTTTTCTTGTTTTTCTTATTTCTCCACTTTATCCTTACATAAAAAAAAAAAAAGGATGTGAGGTGATTTAAAAAGAACGGCTCTGGGGCACCTGGGTGGCTCAGTCAATTGAGCATCAGACTCTCAATTTCAGTTCAGGTCCTGATCTCAGGGTTGTGAGATATAACTCCCCCCTCCCATTGGGCTCCATGCTGGGTGTGATGCCTGCTTAGGATTCTCTCTCTCCCTCTCCCTCTGCCCCTCCACCCTATGCACTCTCTCTCTCTCAAATAAATATAAATAAAAAGAACACCTCCTCCCTAATTACTTTTTTTTTAAATATTAGGTTTTTTATTTTATTTTTTTATTTTTTATTTTTTTTTAGATTTTATTTATTTGACAGAGAGAAACACAGCGAGAGAGGGAACATATCTAGAGGGAATGGGAGAAGGAGAAGCAGGCTTCCCGCCGAGCAGGGAGCCCGATGCGGGGCTCGATCCCAGCACCCCGGGATCATGACCTGAGCTGAAGGCAGCGGCTTAACGACTGAGCCACCCAGGCGCCCCCCTAATTACTTTTTAAAGAGTAGAAACAATAAGCAAAAATGGGATGATAAAAATGGATCACATATGAGGTTTGAGATAATAGATGTTTTAAAATAAGTATGTGATCATTTACTTAACAATGGGAAACTAATTAAGCATCATGGGAAACTAATAAAGCATTCCTTTCATTCATTCACTGAATGAATGTTTTACTTTCTCTAAACAGATTGTTCTTTAGAGGGGATAGAATGTCTACTCTCACAACGTAATCATTAGGAGGGCCAGGATCCCACCTGAGAAATGTGACCGAGATTAGTGCTCTTTTTCCAAAATATAGCTTCGACCATTACTTCCATATTAATTTCCCACTCCACTAAGTTATTTGTTCCCTAATCACTGCAATACAATGACCATACCTGGCCACATTGGCTCTACCTTCTATAACTAGACTTTTTACTCATTCATTTCTAATACGAATGATCAGAACCTGATTGTAATTTATCTGCTCAGTTATTTAAATGTTTTTTGTATATTAGATTATTGTAAAACAAGAAAAACCTCTTCGGAGCACATGCAATTTGTGCTCATTCATTATATTATTCTAAACTATATCAGAGATTTTAAGAAGCATCATGCACACAGATTTACAATGGGACTGAAGGTATACCACCTGTTCGTTATTAACACTCTTCATTGTCACTTTACTGAGAAGAGTATAAACACACAGAGAACTCACTCTATTTCTCTTGTAAATTAGTACCAGGGACTAATAAATGGAACTAAAAGATGATGAAGGCATTTTCAATTTTTAATTAGTTATTAAGTTTCAGAGTAGGTAGCAAATAAAATCCATTGGTAGGTGTTCTTATCAGTGAACATATCTGTAGGGAGTCTTCCACATCACGGCCTGTCAATAAATGAAGAAGCCTGAAATTTTTCATTAAATGGAAAATAGGCATTTTAAGAAGGATGTTTATATATGTTATTTTCATGGATGAACACAGTAGGAAATAAAAGTACTGAAGCTGATAACCGATTTGTTGCAGGGAGCTGAACTGCAGCTTCAATTACAAGCAAAAATCTGCAAGTTCAGGCTAATATGAAGAATCTCATTCCTGACATCCTGAGGAAAAATATAATTCAATAAATCATCATTTACAAAGAACTTGGATGCATCATTCCACAATAGAACTGAATGACAGCATATACGACTATTTCACATACATCATATATGAGACTAACCTTTTAAAATCGCAACATTTAAAATCAAGCAATGTAATTCCTTCGTAACTAGAAGTTTAAAAACCTTCTTCCTCAATTTTTTTGAGTATGTTGACATACAATGTGACCTTAGTTCCAACTGTACAACACAGTGATTCATCAAATCTACACATTACATGGTCACCACAAGTGTAGCTTCCATCTGTACCATACAAGGCTACTTGTAGTCAATGATACTACACTCCCTGTGTTGTACCTTCTATTACTGAACTTCTTCCCCAATTTGTTAATGTAGAGAAATGCAGCTTCAGTATATTGAGTCTAATTTCTCATGAATCCATCCTAAAAACTCATGCATAAATCACAAGTCAGTGATTATTCAGTTCTAAGTGTGACTGCACAACTTATAATTTGGTCCAAAGTGTCATACTAAGAAAGCTAATAATATGTCTTCTTATCACGTGCACAAATTAAAAACTTGCCACATAAAGCAGCTAGGGAAAATTTTATACTGAGCATTCGACTCTTAATTTCAGTTCAGGTCATGATCTCAGGGTCATGAGACAGAGCCCCGCAGTGAGCTCAGTGCTGGGTGTGAAGCCTGCTTAGGATTCTCTTTCTCCCTCTCCTTCTGTCCCTCCAACCTGTGCTCTCTCTCTCTCTCAAATAAAAATAAAAAGAACACTTCTTAATATATATATGTGTGTGTGTGTGATAAATCATATCTGTATGTATAATATATTAACATATAGATTAATATATAAAGATATATAATAAATACAGTAGGTAAGGCAAATGTCATTATATATACATACTAACTCAAAGAAGTAGATCACAAACAAATTTTATCATTTGAGTACCAGATGTGTATCATTTGAGTATCAGATGTGGTACTTTAACCACAACTTTCTCTATTGCAGACTAAAGTTCTTCCCCATTAAAGGTTGCTGGGAAATCTACTATGTAATCTTATTTATTTATTTGTTTTTCCTAGTGTGTCATTTTAAATGGCAAATATGCCAAACATGTTGGCTGGCACCTCTGAGACGTTGAGGTGCTTCCTTTCAGAAGACACAGCTACTTTTAAAGTCAGCATTTCTTTTTTTTTCCCAATTATTTATTTATTTATTTATTTATTTATTTATTTATTTATTTGAGAGAGAGAGAGAGAGAGAGGGTAAGAGCACGCAGAAGCAGGTGGAGCAGCAGAAGGACAGGGAGAAGCAGACACTCCCCTGAGCAAGGAGCCTGATGTGGGACTCGATCCCAGGACCTTTGGATCATGACCCAAGCCGAAGGCTGATGCTTAACTGACTGAGCCACCCAGGTGCCCTTAAAGTCACTATTTCTAAAATATTTCCTTTTTATTCCTATTTTCTGGCACAATCCTATTCAGCTTTCCAAGCGAAATTCAAGGAATCATCACATCAAAAACTTGACCAGATAGGATTTCCTAAAATATACCTATTTTATAGACCTCTGTGCACTGAAGTTACCTTATTATTTGAAGAACATTTGTTTACTCGGTAAGATATCCTAAAGTAAGAATAGGAACTCATTTCTGTTCAACTGGGTTTTCAAGAGAAAAGTGGAGAATTTTAAAAGGGGAAAAATACATTTGTGTCTGTATGTGTGTACCTACAACACACATGCACACATACATACACCCAACCAATACCCTAATAACTAGAATTAAATTCCAGGAGAAATAATAATATAGAATGTAATTAACATAGAGACTATGATAAGGAAGACTGTAGACAGTAAATAATCAAAAGGGAAAGAGAAGAGGTTTCAAAAGAAACTTCAAAAGACTAATTAAAATCACCCAGATACAGAGAAAGCAGACCTTCAAGCAGAACCATGTAATGCATTAAGAACACAGACAGCTAGAGGAAGAGGACTAGATGTAATCTTAGTACAAGAGAAACAAGCCTCAATACAAAGAAGGAAATTGATTTCACATCAAGGGAGGGACAGGGGCTCTTTCTTTGGTCTGTAAATGAAAAAGAAATACAGAGGGGGACTTTAATTTAGGATACCACGGCTATGTTTGGAGATGTGCAAGATCCAAGTTTGAAGATGTTCGACCAAGAAGTGAATTAAGGAAAGATTCAATTTGTAGATGTGTAACGCTCCACCACCTCTAAAGAAATATGAAAGGGAAAAAAATGATTTAACCTTCTTACAAATTCCCAGCATACCAAAAGAGGTGCCTGTGAGGTCAGACTTTCTACTGTGTCTTAGGAAACAGACAGGATTTCAGAAAACAGAAAAGAGCCACAGGCCAAATATTTAGATGCAGTCTGTAAGACATGAAAGACACTTATTTAGACATCAATGCCAACAGTTTGGAATACACTTCACACACACGTGCGTGTTTGTGCACACACATACACACACAAGTACGGAAGTAGGACAGCAGAATTAAGAAGCTTCATGATCAAGAAAGAATAGAGCTTACATATTACTAATCCATGATACAATAATAGCTAAAAATTAATATCTCAATAGCTATAAAATACATATATAAGCATATATCTACCCATATACAGAAGGAAATAAAGAAATCAAAGTAAAAGTCATGGTCAAAAGAAAAGATTCTTCGCTCTCTTTTCAAGATATCTTGGTGGCAGGATATATTTTAAATGATATAAAGAAAGCACTCAAGGGGAGGAGTAAAACCAAAAGCTTTAAAGAGTAAAGTAGATATCCCCTGCTATGGAAGGTGTTCAGTGAAACATGTAGTTGGAAAAAAATAATCAAAAGTGAAGTGGAGCAGAAACAGCAAAAATGAAAGTGTAAAGAAAAGACATTTATATTGACAGAGTCAAGAGAAGAAAAGAAGAAAGAACTCCACTTAAAAAAAATTCATCAGCAGAAATTCTGAAGTTTGTATACTCATTCAACCATTGTTTATTATAAGCCTACTATGTGTCAGGTACTATAATAACGAACTTTGCAAATGAATAGGCCACAGCTCCAACTCAAAATGCTCGCAGTATTTTGGGATTATTCCAAGAAGCGCTGTAAGCACAACGCAGTATTTATCCTCCTTGCTCTTCATTGGAGTGAATCGGGTCTTATCATGTTCTAATGGTTTTTTTTTTTCCCTCTACAGTGCTTTGCTAATTAGCACATATAAAGAATTCTTATAAATGTTTCATAGTGTGCTTGTTAAAAAGAGCATATGCTCTGATGTTAGATTCAGGAGTTTTTCTGGCAAGGTTAAAAATGAATTCGCATTAAGACACTGGTTCCTGGTAAGTACTCAGTAAATATTAGGTGGTATTATGTTATTTAATATTCAGATCAACCACAGGAGGTAGGCTTTATTATTATTCCCATTCTAAAGAAAGGTATGAAAAGATGAAGAGAGATTAAGACATTTAACAGTAATGGCAAAGCTAATAATTGACAGAATCAGGATTCAAATCCAAGGGCTGTATGTCTTTCGATGGAGTCTGTGCCAAAAATCTGACCTCCAAGCACAAAGTTACCAATAAATATTAGCCAGTACTATTATTAATCTAAGGATTCTGTTATTTATGACATCATTTCTCAGTCTGTGCACCTATCATTGTTAGCTAACAGGCTGCTATAAATCGCTGGCTTTCTTTCTGTACCGTAAACATACCTAGAGCCTTTTTATGTTTGCAGTTCCCTCTGCCAGAATGCTTTTCTCCCTTCAGATCTTCACACGAGTGAATTCTCCTGAGATTTGGTTCTAAGTGCAAATGGTCCCCTTCAAGAAGCTTCCCTTGAGCACCCCACAGAGTGCCACATTGCATTAGCCAGCACAGCTGTTGGCATGCGTCATTCTCTCATTTTGTTTACTTCTACTGTCTCCCCAGAGAACATGACCACCATGCTCCTTTGCCTCTGTAGCCACACAAGATAGGAGATCAGTAAATATTTGCGAAAAGAGTAAAGTAACTAGGAGATTTCCTTATGTGTAGAATGCACCCCATAAATGTTAGTTCATCACTCCGCTTACCCATCCATATAAGCTGCAACAGAAAATCTGCATTTCAAGCAAAAGCAGAATCTCCTTATAGCTTGGTGTCTTAGTTCCCTTAAACTTGTCATGTGTCAATATCAAGGATCATGCTCTTATATGACTCAGCTAAAAGGGACTCCACCTTCTCTGCTCACCATGTTCTCCCAACTCATTAAAAGTTTTCTCACAAGTTGTTAAAAGCATTCGTAAAATGTGTTTTAGGGTCCAGGTTGGAGTTGAGCCTGTTAAATAAGTTTAAAGACATAAACTACAATATTTGATCCTGTGCAGATAAGTAATTTATTATACACACGAAAATTACCGATTAAGTAAACCTAGAACGCTAAGCAAAACAGCTATAATAATGTAAGAGGAGTACAGGAAGCTAAGGTTTTTTTGTTTGTGTGTGTATTTTCTTCCCCCACCTTCCCTCTTTCCTTCCTCTATTCCTTCTCCTTCTTTTGGGTTAGATGGAAAGAAACGGATGTTTCACTGTCTAGGGGAATCTCTTTTCTTCCAGAAGATATGTTCAAGTTAATCAGATGAAAGCTAATGGTCTTCCCTGAACGCCTCAAGAATAAGCAGGAACGTGAATGACCTAGTTATTACTACAGTCTCTCTTTTATCAAATGGGTGACAAATTAAATATTACTAGTCTTTATTAGTTGTGTCTTTCAAGGTCTTATCAAAACTGTCTTTAGTGGAATGCTTTATGCCTTTATTTCTGTTCTGCCTATGTAAATGAGATCAAAAGATCTCCAAAATTTAAGTATTTATCCATGGTCTTGAAGTTTATTCTCTAGAGACAATAAAGAAAACAGCTCTCCAGATAACTTTCTATAAATCATAGAGTTCCAAGTTCTGCTTCTCTAGGGGCTCACATATCATTTGTTCTTGTCCTTCATCTATGTGGCATATGGGTAAATATTTACAAGGTAAGGGACATAGAGTCCACATCACTACTAAGGGTATTTATTTTACCAATGGCACTCATCCTCTCAAGAAACATTTTTTTTTTTCAGGTCAAAAGAAACTATTGTGAAGGTGGTATCTTATAGTGGTTTTAAGCCCCTCCTCCACGAGCCCAAATAACCTGGAAGGTCAGATACTAAGAATGGTAGATTTATTATTAAATGGATTCACATGACGATTAAAATGCTACACAGTCAGAAGAATCATTTCTTCTAATACTTTTGTATTGGACTATTAGAAATATGCTTACAAAAAAAAAAGAAATATGCTTACAAATAATTCTATAAGGTAGTCATTTCTACTTTACAAATAAGTAAATTGTGTATTGAAAAGAATGATTCGCTTTACCAAAAGAATCATTCAGAATAAAAATCCTAGTGAAAATACTTCAGTAGGTTAGCACAAGGGTGTTACTTTTATTTTAAATAGATTGGCACAGGAAATGCCGCATGTGATTTAGTCTGGATATATTTTATATTGCTACCCACATTTAATAAAGCTGTAATAAATTTTAATGAAACCCATTTGCTGTAGGGTCAAAAAATGGCTTAAAACACAATCAGAACATGATATATAGAAATGAATAATATAGATTGTTCAGATATAGAAAACCATTTTAATGATAATAACCCACCTACAACTTTATCCCAAATTTCAAAGCTCTTGATGTATTACCTTTACATATAGCATATTTATAGGATTTTCCTTTAAAGTTAGGAGTCTTATGAAAGTTCAATAGCTGTTATTATTCCCACATAACAAAACTAACAGAGGGGTCATTATTATTAAAGTGCAAAATGCAAGTGTCTCTAAATTTAGAATAAACTTTACTTTTAAAATTATGGCATTAGGGGTGCCTGGGTGGCTCAGGGGGTTAAAGCCTCTGGCCTTCGGCTCAGGTTGTGATCTCAGGGTCCTGGGATCCAGCCCCGTGTCAGGCTCTCTGCTCAGCGGAGAGCCTGCTTCCCCCTCTCTCTCTGCCTGCTTCTCTGCCTACCTGTGATCTCTCTCCTCTCTGTCAAATAAAATAAATAAAATCTTTAAAAAAGTATAAAAAATAAAATTATGACATTAAAGTCCACTTTGACTAGCTTGCTTAGAATCAACGCTGTTATTTATGTTAAATTCCAAAGTGAAAGTTTCCAGAATGTATATAAAGTAAAATATGTTCTTACCAAAATTCTACAATTTTTCCACTGTTTTTCCATTTGCCTCAGTTGTAAAGGAGCTCAGACTGACAAAGGATAAAAGGTGACTGCTTTTATTGGCCTTTTAAAGGCCAATTAAAGATTCTTACATAAAATTTTAATTAATAAATATCTCACAGCAGTATGATCAACGACAGTATGATCTACAATAGTGAAAAGCAAGAAGCAATACAAACATATATCAAAAGAGAAAATTGGATAATTAAGTATATTTGTATAATGAAAACCAATACACCAATGGAATAAATTAATAATAATATGCAATAACATGGATGAATCTCACATATACTACACTGAATGAAAGAAGCTAAATATGAAAGACTACAGAGTGTATGGTTCCATTATTTAAAATACAGAAGAATGCACAATTAATCTGTAGTTTAGAAGTCACGGTGGTGTGGACCTTTGGGGGTATGCAATGACTGAAGGGGCAATGATGGGTGCTTCAGGGATACTCCATAAATGATTATATTTTAGTTTACATGTAGGATTAACCAGATTGACTAGAGAAAAGGTTGAATAAGAAAGAAGCTATTTATAAACATGCGAAATACACAGCAAGCCATTTTACCCAGGCCCCAGCTCTCTTAATTCATACTCTCGTCAAAGATGATGTAATCAAAATTGGCAATCTCCAGTGTAGTGAGGGCAAAGGAATTCAGAGTAGAGGCAAGTAAGTGAGGAGATATTTGCTGCAAATTGATTTTATGACAGCTTTTAGAGACACTTCATTCAAATATTAAAAACGAATGTGGTTAAATTAGCACCACTAGGAAGGCAATGTCATGATCAGTATTATTTGGAGTTGCATATTGTTAAGATTTCTGAGAATGTGCTTGGCAATTCCCTCATTAAGTCGTTTGCCTTTGTGGTAAATTCCTATTATCATCTTGAAGGTTCATTTTTAGATATGATGTCTCATCTCACGTGGAAATCCTAGTTACCAAGAACACTCCCGGATACCTTGGATGGTTGGGGGAAACAATCTCTTTAGGAGTTATCTTCATCTTTGATTGAAGAAATGATATTAATCTTCAGAAAGCATGGATATTTTGATTGTGCAGCTGAAGGCCAGCCCCAAGCTCTAGGTGAATATGTATACCAATTATTTTTTTAAAGCCATAGATTATAACCAGTTGCTTTAAAATAAAGACTCAGTCTTAGTTTGAACTTCATCATAATCATATAAAATATAGAACTAACAATAGTTTATATGTGACCCCAATGAGGAAATATTTACCATGCAGACTGTGTTGTAAGTTCTTTTCGATTTGTGTAGCTGGGAGTGTGTATAACCTGCAGAGCTATGGTAGAATCACAAGGTTCCTTGTGGAGTTGCTATATATATATGTATTTTTTTTCTGAGCCCTTGACTTAATACATGACATTCCTTTTTCTTGACATTCTATTTCTTAAATCAAATTTGCTGTCCCCTAAATTGGATGGGAAAATCAAGTTTCACTTTGTGTTATGCTCTTTGTCCTTTTTCACTTATAAACTCTACATTGATTTTAGTGAGGCACTCACCACAGCTTATGAACTTGGGCAGCTTCCCTGAAAAGAAAGAAAATGAGTTCGCCTGTGAACCCATTTCCCCCAAGCCCTGCGCAAACTAATTACTGCATCTGCAGTACAATTGCAAGGGGAACAGAACCACGTGGAAGGTTAGGGAAGGCAATCAGACAGCATGCCTCTGTCTGCACAACATCCTCGGAGCCAGGATGCTGCCTTGTCTTGTGATGATTACCGCCGCATACAGCAAGGAGCCACAGTCATTAACTCCTTGAAGAACTTCAAGTGTAATTTGGAGTTGCCAGTGCAGTCTCCTTCTTTATATAATGGCATCCTAGGCCATTAAGGAGTCATTTGTATTGTTCTGCTTGAGAAAACAGAGGCATTGCAATGCTCTTTTTTAAAGAGAGAAAGGGAAAGAGTCATTTATAGACATATAGACAATAGAGGACCAAGGCCGTTGGAAAATCCTGGCAAGCTCAGTGCACAGGGAAATAGCCGCCCTGCATCTAAGGGTATGGGATTCTTTGTCCCTTTGACGCAAAGCAAACTCTGGCCATGCTCTAATGAGGTGCTTTCCTCCTAACCCATGTGAAGCCACTGACATTTGGCATTTTGGGCAGATAGATCAAAAGTGGCCTACAAGCCTGTATAAATGTTTAACACCCAGGTGCTCGACTTGACATTTTCTTGCTATCTAGCAGCTGCCTGATTATTTAGGGATTACCAACAGTCATTGAACATGGAGAAAGGTCCACCTGTACTAATCATTTGCTATAATAGGATCAGTGTTCAACTCTCAGGTTCTTTTGATTATCACTGTTAAACTTTCTCTTAGGTCCCCTTGCTTGCTAGAGGAAAAAGACTTACTGAACTGTGCTATATCAAAGGTCCTCCTATTGAAATAGTAGTGGACATTTTTGTGTCTCCAACAATAGATGTTTTCTCTTCAAGCTCAGATAAAGAATACTAAGAAATGTTTCACTATATAAAGGTGCTCTGTCATTTCTATGGTTATTATAAAATCATACATAAAGTGGATATAATACAAAAAAATCTCTTTCATGTCAAACTGCTATAAAGTAATTTTGTAGTCTAATTTCTTATCATAAAATTAATACTAAATTGGCAATATCTACATTAGGAGATAGGGCTGTCTGTTCTATTCCAGGTGCTGTCTTGACACTTTATGAGATGCATGGACTTCAACAAGTTAACTTCTCTGACCTTCAGTTTCCCCCTAGTAAATCATTTTAATAGGTTTGTTGAGAGAGATAAAAAGGACTTTAAACAATATTTTGGTAGAGTAAGAACTAGGTAGGGCATGCTGAGTTTGCACTCTGCACCATTTCAGGTAGGGACAGGAAGGGATAGAATTTATGAGTATGTGTTGTGCCAGGTGGAGGCGGAATGATCCTTTCCTTTTTTCCCAAATATTTTGCCCCGAGTCTATATTTATTATTCACATTATTGTGTCCTTGGCATAATCTAGGCACTCAATAGATATGAGTTCTTTCTTTTTCCTGACACTTCCCTTTGTCATTCCTTCCCTTCTGTTTCACTGATAATAGAATTAGAATCTTTTAGAAATAGGGAGGATGACTTGCTGAGATAAAAGAAAATCCCGTTCTTTGAAATATGTCCTCTATTTGGACCAATTTAAAACAGAAGACTGATAATTTCTTAGAGTTGTTCTAAGTTGTTTGTCAACATTAGATTTCTTCTTATTGCAATTGAGAATTGCTACCTAGGTGTTCCTGCACTGGTAGCCTGATAGGTCACTGCAGAAGGCAAATGAGAGATGGCTTGTGAAAATACTTTGCTAACAACACGTACAAGAAAAACATATGCTAATTTTTTTTTGTTATTTGGCACCTGTCACAGACCTAAATACTTCAGGGTGGATTTTTAATTTTTTTTTTTTTACATTTTTGGACTTTTCAAATATATTGATTTCACATGTGAGCCAAATCTGTGGCTTAGTCTCTCCTGGCTGCTAGGTGAGTAACCAGTTTTGTCACTTCTGAGAGAGTGACAGTGTGTACTCCGTTTCCCATTTTTTAGTGTATTGAATATTGAATATTGAGTGTAATGGATTTAACACATTTGTGGATATCAAAAGAGGATTTTGCAGTTTGATTTCAGAAAGTCACATGCCCTTTATCATGTGGGAGTTTTGTGCTCTCTCTTTCTACGTGAGGTTTTGGTAGCTCGTGAAACAAATTTAAACAGTATCCTCTGGAGAAAATAACAAAGAATGATATGGTAGGGTTTGGCCAAACTATGGTCCACAGGCCAAATCCAGCTAGCCATCTGTCTTCGTGTGGACTACAAGCTAAAAATGTTTTTATTGCTACTGTTTGTTTTATTTACATTTAAAGGGTCGAAAAAATCCAAGCAGGAATGGTATTTTGTAACATGTGAAATGTACATAAAATTCCGATGTTAGCGTCCCTATGCAAAATTTTATTAGGATACTGCTCTATCAGTTTAATTACATGTTGTCTGTGTCTGCTTTCATGCTACAAGGGTACAGTGGAATAATTGTGACAGAGACCATATGGCCCATGAAGCCTAAATAATTACAATCTGGCCCTTTACAGGAAAAAGTTTTTAAGCTACTGGCCAAGGGTATCTTTTAAAACTTTAAAACAATTTAGCATCCTCCTAGGTCAAATAAAGGTAAAATATATCTCTGTCACTATGTGTGCATTGATCGGAGAGACAAATTGGAAGAATGTACTTTGGATGTGAGAATATGGGAGGCTAAAATCTTGAAACCATTTCCTGGAAATTTATGAATAACTAAGTGGAGAGAGTAAAGTTCTACCTATAAGACATCTGATATAGGTTGATAAATAAATAACATAAATACAGGTTAAAAAAGTAAATTTTGGAGCAGGAAGTTAATTAAGACTCACTGACTAAAATTCAATGGAATAGCTTCCTCCTCTGTGCCCTCTCTAAACCTGAGTTTAAGGAAAATAAAAACTTAGAACAAAAATTAAGTATGAAGCTACCTGTAACAGAGCCATATTAATTTGGATATTAAGGTGTAGAAAAAATATCAAGGAGAAAAAAATACCAGCATCATCATAATAAATAACACTAATGTTCACTGAGCACTTCTCTAGTCTTAAACGATGGTAAGTTCTTATATACACCTTCTCCACTTCATTGTTGCTACTCTCCTCTGAGGTAAGTACTAATAGAATAATTACTATTGCTGTAGAAAAAGAAATTAAGAAACAGTTACAAATTTTGTTAATTTCATATCAGTATCTGAAGTCCAGGAATATTTATTTTTGTGGGTAAGGGAATTTTGACGGGAAATTCTACTCTAGTTTTAATCACTAGGCAAGTGGGTTTGGCTCAGTTGACACTCTTGAAATTTCTGGTGGGAGTGGAAGGGACTGCAGTTTATAACAATATGTGTAATGTCATGTGCAGATAGACATAGCCAAAATGTAATTTTTCTTTCTCTCGAGTAGTTGGCTCTGAGCGTAAGTTATTTCAATTTCTAGAACAATATGCAATATGAAATAAATATTGATTTAATGCTAATTTAATTTAATTTTTATGTTTTTTAAAAAAAGAAGTACCATCAAACCATCCATTGCTATGCCAATTATAAGAAGAACACCAGCAATGTATGATTTGACAAATAAAATATATCCATCCTTGGTGTATGTATTATTAGATGAGCTATTAGCATAAAACTGTGCATTAGGAGGACATGCTCACAGATGAACTTGGGCCAAGCTTTCTTAACAGCTTAACAAGATAGCCCTAGTTCAGTGAAGCCTCTAGCTGATTGATTTTCAGATCCTGAGGATTCCCAGCACATAAACAATTAAAATACAGGCTATTTATTATACAATGCTCTGCCAAACTTGAACCTCAGTTTTAATTTCCTGTTGAGTCTAAAATAGTAATGGAAGACAAAAGCAAGAGATGGGTGCTTTAAAAGGGATTGAAGCTAAAATCAGCCAAGAATAAAGAGGACAAAAAAAGAACATGTGCTAATGAAGAAAATTTCTTCACAGTGTCATAGACTAACACTGGAATCTCTGGGGTCTTTTCTTCAGGATTCAGCTTGGGATGATAGGAGGGGCATGGAGTATAGAGCTGAAGAGACCTGGGTCCAAATCCTTCACAAGGCACCTGCTGGCTCTATAACCTTGCACAAATTAACTCTCCAAATTTTATTTTCTACAAAAGTAAATTGGGAAAAATACCTATCTAGCAGGATAAATGTTAAAAAGAAATAATGTGTGAAGTTTCCAATGTAGTTCTTGAAAATTAGGTGAAACAAATACCAATCCCTTGCCTTTTCTGTGTACAGCCCTTTTAATGTGTGTGTTCTCTGAATTTTTTTTCTAGTCTCAGGTCTCCTCTTATTCGCTCATATTTCTATTGTCCCTGAACTTAATTATCTAAATCCAGCCATTACAAAAGCTAATAAGAGAACTCTTGATCAGTAATAAGTACTCCTCAATCTCGACCAAAGAAATAATGACCATTATTTCTGTATAAATAATTCTCATGTAACATGTCCACAGTGTAACTAATGAGATTCCTTTCCACGCTAAAAGTACCTCTTAGAATTATTAGTTACTTAGGATAAAAAAGAAAAGAAGACAACATTGCCTCCATAATCATTCACTTTTTAAAATCAACAAATACTTAGTAAACATCTACTTTGTGCATCAGAAATGAAATATGTTGCGAAGGAACTTATAACAAAGTGACTAAGACAGGCATCAGTGAAATAATTCTTTTACTGGGGCACCTGGGTGGCTCAGTCCATCAAACAACAGACTTTTGATTTTGGCTCAGATCATGATCTCAGGGCTATGAGATTGAGGCCCCTGTCGGGCTCTGCACTCAGTGGGGTGTCTGCTTGAGATTTTTCTCTCCCTCTCCCTCTGCCCCTCTCCTTGCTTCTGCTCTCTCTCTCTCTCTCTCTCCCTCTAAATAAAATGAATAAAATCTTCAAAAAAATAAATCATTCTTTTCCTAAATGTAAAATTGTAACTATACTAACTGTTGTAAATGGAAGTATAAATAAAAGTTTTATGGGATGTTGTAAAAGAGAAGAGGTCGACATAGAAATGTCCAGAAGGCTTTACTGAGTCAGAGACCTCAGCTGATATCTGAAAATGAGGAGGAGTAAGCTGAAAGAGAGGGGCCAAGAAACAAAGAGACACAATGTTGGTGAGAAGATGCAGGGAGGACCTTGTGACAGGAGCAGAGAAATGAGATGAAAGAGGTAAATGGGAACTTTGCTCATCTTTTATGGAATGCTAGCCTGGACTTGAACTGGATGGTTGACTGTAACATGATTTGAGAAGTACTTAAAGATACTACTGTTAGAATTCTCTCCAGTTTTTTACCATTCATTCATCCATTTGGTTAATGAACTATTTCTAACCAGATACAGGCAATCTTTGCTTTGCATGTTAGTGCAGGACCATAAAAATGATGGTGCAAGTGGAAACCATGCAAAGCAATTGTAAAATCATTGGGAAAAACTGATAATTCTGTGATTTCAGAATTACAGTTAAAACATTAAAAATTTTCTTATTCTCAGTTTTTAATGTATGGAGAAATAAAAATATTAACAGTATTTTTTATTTAAAACACTGATTTAAAATATTGGAAACATTGTTAATGGAGGTATATTATTTCTTTGTTAAAAAATGTATCAAGATTGGGGGTGCCTGGGTGGCTTAATCAGTTAAGCATCTGCCTTCATCTCAGGTCATGAGCCTGGGGTCCTGGGATCGAGTCCCATCTTAGGCTCCCAGCTCAGCAGGTAACCTGCTTCTCCCTCTCCTCTCTGGATGTGCTCTCTCTCACTATTTCTGTCTGTTTCTCAAATAATATAAGTAAAATCTTTAATATATATATATATGAGTGGCTTGAACAGTAGTTGCTCTCTTATCATATAACATACGATATGGTATGTAGTGCTGATTCTTTGCTTTGCCTTGGTGAATTGTCGCACTCGTTTCTAAGTTTGGATCAGTTTCCAACATTTTATCTCCACACCTCCAATGTTGTGAAATTTCTCTGAGAATCCCTTTATGTCAAGTGTTTTGTCAAAGCACTTCCTCTGGGATATCTTCAGCTTTTTTGTCCCAACATTCTCCCTAATTTATGTTGGTAAGTTCCCCTTCTCTATTCCTCCAGCTGCATATCTGGAATCCCTTGAATGGCGACAGTGATACCATTTCCAGGCTGACCTATTTCATTTACATTTAGTTTGTTTCACTTATAGCATTACCACTTTTTATTCCTCCACTGTAATTTCATCTTTGTCAGTCAATTTCCTCTCAGTTAGCCACTTTTGCAATAGGTTATCACTGGGAGTTAAGGAGTCAACATGAAGACATGGGTTGCTGTCTGTGTGCATCTTGAATAACAGGTATGTGGTGACCAATCACCGACAGGCTTTCAAGAAGTAACTGATTGGTCACTGATTAGATACATCTGTATCTTGCATATTGAATAACAGATGTGTGGTGACCAATCACCGACAGGCTTTCAAAGAAGTAACTGATTGGTCACTGATAAGATACCTCTGTATCTTATAACAAGATTTTCAGGTATTTATAATGATCAGGCAAGGTTGGAGCACACTGCTATGGACAAGCACAATAGTGGGGAAGAAACGCTACAGGGAAAACACACAAGAACCTTTCAGAATCTTACACTTACGTTGATATAATTGATCTTTGTCTCCAGACCAACTAAACTGCCATCAATTATCAATAAGTATGCTCAATCCTTATATAAGAACCAGAGGCATGAGTATCTTCTACACCCAATTAATACAAATCCAGTCTAAGGCATGTACATGCATTTATTTTCAGATCAACCTTTAGGAAGAAATAAAATATATAGAACATCACTAACAATTTATATATAACTATTGAACAAGCAAAGGTGTACATAAAAGGTTTTGTTTTATGTTTCCCATTCAGTGTCCATTACATTTCGAAACCAGCTTTGATAATTCTGCTCAATTCAGCAGAAATCTCATATACACTAACTAGTATTTTAAAATTAAAGTCATTTATTCAGCAGATGAGAAATTAGAGTTATTACTTATCTCATACATAATTCTACCAGTCATCCTGGTAGCAATCATTTCTCTCCATAATATCTCCTTAAAAAAAGTCAATAATCTTTTCACAGCGGATAATAACTTACACAGTGAATGTGAAAAGAGTGTTCAACTCCTTTGTGCAATCAACCCAATGTCTTTTGTTAAGTATGTATGACTTCAAATCAGTGTAAAATGGCAGTCTAGCAGTTAAACAGTGTGCATTGCTGGATCTAATTAATTCTACTATTTTATGCCAAAAATTCCATTAGTTTCCATTAAAGGTCTTGATGTAGTGCAGGCTCCTTTATGTTTTGTAGTTAAAACAATCAAACTTCATTTCAAATTAAGGATTATACTGCAGAACTGAAGGAATTCTAGGGTAGCTCCCTAGCATTGAGTAAGTTACTCACTTTTAACAGGATATTCAGAACATGAGTTAACTGCAAAATGGTTACTTCAGAATAAATACATCAACAGAATATTTAAACCCACAGGAAAAAGGCAGCTGGGAAAAGGCAGTTAGGAGTCTGCCCTATGTGCTATAATTTTATGGTAATATTATAATATGCCATTGAAAATGAAAATTTTACTAGGGTTACTGGAAATATTGGAAGCAACAGTGCAGCCAAATTTAATATTATTATCCCCTTGAGATTTACACTTTTGCTATATATGCTCCTTTAAAGATGCCACACATTAATAATTCATTATACAGTTTTACAACCCTTCTTTTGGTTGGTAAATAATACTTATCATAAACCCACTGTGTGTGAAGAATCATCATCACTATGTGATGGCAAATAGATGACTGAGTCATGTGGGAAACGAACCATGACAGAGTGAAATGGCAGATCTTCATCAGCTCCCAAAGAATGGAAGAACCCAGGACTCTTTTCTAGTAAATAGAAAGAATGTTTCCTTTCTCTATTCTACTTTTTCATGATTGATACCAACTTACTTTTTACTTGGTTTGAAGATCAAAACCAATACTTGTTGGGGCACCTAGGTGTCTCAGTTGCTTAAGCAGCTGACTATGTTTCTGCTCAGGACATGATCTCAAGGTAATGAGATGGAGCCCCAAGTCGAGCTCTGGGCTCAATAGAGAATCTGCTAAAGATTCTCTCTCTCCCTCTGCCCCTCCCTGCACTCCTCACCCCATGCTCCCTCTCAAATAAATCTTAAAGAAACAAAAACAAAACAAAACGTCAATACTCGTTTATGTGAAATAATCACATTTATAATCCATAATAGATAAATTTTAGTTCTCACTTAAGGACTTTTTTTTTTAGAGAGCGAGAGAAAAAGAGGGAGTGTATGTGCACATAGGTACGGGGGGAGGAGCAGAGGGAGACAGAATATTAAGCACACTCCTCCTTCAGCGTGGAGCCTAAGGGGCTAGATCTCACAACTCCAAGATCATGACTTGAGCTGAAATCAAGAGTCAGTGGCTTAAATGATTAAATCACCCAAGTGCCCCAGGACTTTTTAAATACAAATATCAATACAAGTGCTTTACATGTGTTTTCGTTGTTGTTGTTGTTGTTTTTACTGCCATCGGCTTATTTTTTACTAATCAATTACTTATCATCAAGCATTACTTGAAAACTCACAATATTAGTAGTGGAGCTAACACTAATATAAAATATAAAATTAGTTGTAATTATTATGCTTCAGGTGTGAGGAGTTTATTCTAAAGTATTTTATAACTGCAAAGTCCAAAATTTTGAAAATTTTTGCCTGTGCCCATTTACACTTTTCTTTTGGGGAGATATTCAGAGCTTTGGTCACACTCTTGAAATTTACATTCTGATAAGCCTGAGATGTTCTTCTGGATAGAGGGTGATGCTATGTATCAGAAGAGTTCACACTAAGATTTCACACTAAGAGTTCACATTGGATTACATGAATTACATAGAGATAGAGGGCAAAAGTTCAGAAAAGGCAATAATGTTGTGGACTGCAACAGAAAAGAAGAGCTGCATGGACGACATGCTTAAATGCACAAATAGAGAATAGGTACTGCATCCCTGTTTTCTAGGTATATGGAACTAAATACATTTTCCATTAATACACAATAGTGATAACTAAAAATCCTATTTCAATTTTATATTTCACTTAGGCTTAAACTCTTAAGCTACATAAAATAATTTGAAGGCCTAGATAATATGACTGAACAATTAAATAGCATCAACATACTCCACGAAATGGATTTTGTCAAGCAATCAATATTTCCATCGATACTCCTTTCTGAAAAGATGTTAATGCTATGGATGAAATTAGGTTCAATTGATTCTAAAGAAAAAAAATCCTAGGGTATTAATAATTTCTATATCCAGTATTTTCTGTGCAACTCTCATAAAACCAACTTATTCGTTGTTAAGTACAAGTTACTGACAATAAACAACAAAAGACTGAAATATATAACAAATTAATTTTTAGATTTCATTTCACATTTTCTTCTGTCCACCATTTTTTGTCAATTACAGTCTCGGATAAAATAAATCTAATACTTAATAGCTTCTTTAAAATTCACAGCTATAAGCTTATCTATAATTAATATGTCATATTCTGCAAATTAGGGGAGAATTGTTTTGAAGATTTTAAAAACAAATGCTATTTCTTTCTTGCAGTCTTTATGAACAGGAAACTATATATATACCTTGAAGAACAGTAATAAACCTAAATAAAACAATAAAACTTATTCTCTTCTCATATATGCCAGATTAAGTACTAGATATCAAACAGAATCACATACATAGTTACATGTAGTGGGAAAATTTGTTTCCTAATCTAATAACCATAAGATTTAAAATTTGTTTTCATCTTAGAGAAAACATTTTAGAATATATTTAGAAAAAAAATGTTTAAGAAAACTTTGGATCCCTTTGTGGTTTTATTCTAGATATTATTTTTTATATCAATTCCATTTGTTCCATAAATTGGATCTTGATCATGAAGCAAGACCCCAGAGAATCCAACTGATCCCAAAACTCCTTTGGATAAATCACATCCTTTGTATTTTGAATCTTTATGCCAAGATTTGCATCAAAAACTATCTGTCAATTATTTCAGAAAGTTTTTAATTCATAATGAAAGAAATATTTAATTTTACAATTACTACCTTTCAGAAAAAGTATTCTAATTTCCAAAATTTTTCAATTTCTAATTGAATGCAAAACTATGGAATTCAAGCAGCCATGAGAAATATTGTCTGTTGAGAATATAGGACATTTCTTTCAAATCAAGGTAATTACTCCTTGTCTTCATAACCAAAAATAAAGCCTACTTTCTATTTACCATTGGTCTTGACCTTCCTTCTCCCTCCCCTTACTCCTATTAATTGAAGGTGCCTGGCAATTTTATAGCCTGTCTGTTAGAGAGGGCCCACAAGCACCAATTTAAAGAAATCAATAAAATTCATGGTTTATATCAGGTCTATCTTTTAAAATTTTGATTTGCCCAAAAATAGATTTAAACTAAGATATCCTATGAATTGAGCCAAGAAATAAAATTATTTCTATCAGTTTGACCTTTCAAAAAAATAAGAAAGGGTATATCAGATGGAATCTTTCTCTCATTCCTGATATTCTGTGATTTTAAATTATTCTTGCAGTTAAAAACAGAAGAGCTAGAGGAGGAGCAAGACGGCAGAGGAGTAGGAGGCTGAGATAGTGTCAGATCCCAGAAGTTCAGCTAGATAGTTATCAAACCATTCTAAATGCCTGCAAACTCACCAGGAGATAGAAGAGAAGAACAGCAATTCTATGAGCAGAAAATTGACCACTTTCTGAAAGGTAGGATGTGTGGAAAAGTGAATCCAAAGCCACAGGAAAAGAGACCATTGGAGGAGGGGCCGGCTCCAGGCAGCCACAGAGCAGCAGAAAACAAACTCAGAAATTTTAGAGTCTGCTTCACTGAGGGATATCATTCCAGAGGCTAAGCAGGGGGTGGACCCCTCTCAGGGACAGTGTCGTTTCAGGACATGCAGGGTCACAGAGGGACCAGGGGTGTCTGAGGGTGGCAGAGCCCCTAGTATCGGACTGGGGAAGCCAACAGCAGAGACAGAGCCGTGCAGTGGGCTATCATCTCAGGGTTACCTTACACGGTGATCCGAGGCACAATCATGCCACTGTTCTTCGAGCAGGGACCCCACAAGCAGCAGCTCCAGAGCCACACCTTCCTTCCTCCTCCAGAAGGAGCAGCGAGGAAGCACGCAACAGGAATCTGCTGGGTTTGGAGACTCCAGACGGGGCCTTGTGCCAGAGACAGAAACGCTCGGTCACAGGCAGGTGATCTCTGAGCGTGGCTGGAGACCAGGGAGACGGGAGTGATTGACTGCTTTTCTCCAAGGACTCACTGAGGAGTGGGGCCCCGAGCACTCGGTCCTAAGGACCAGAGACTGGGAGGCCGCCATTTGCATTCCTGGCCTCCAGGGCTGTACGGAAAGTGCTCAGGGAACAAAGGCTCCCTAGAGCAAACCCGAGCAAATTGCTTGGCCCGGCCCCTGGCAAGGGCAGTGCAATTCTGCTTCAGGCAAAGACATTTGAGTATCACAGCAACAGGCCCCTCCCCCAGAAGATTGGCAAGAATATCTAGCCAAGACCAAGTTTATCAATCAGTGAAAACTGCAGAACTCCAGAGTTAGGAAAATAAAAAATGAAAAACAAAAAACACAGAATTCATAGCTCTTTTCACCATTATCCTTTGGTCTTTCAGAGTTTAATTCTTTTTTAAATTTTTTTTCTTGTTTTCTTTTTTTAATTTTATTTTCCCTCTTTCCTATTTTGGCGTTTTTTTTTTTTTTTTTTTTTTTAACTAGTATCTTATCAATACCTTTTCAAAAATCTTTTCTAATTTTCACTGTTACATCCATATTTTATCCCCTCATTGTATTTAACCTTATTTTGTGTGTGTATATATATATATATAGGCTTTTTTTCTTTAAAATTTTGGGATACAATTCCTTCTAATAGATCAAAATATACCCCAAGTCTAGCACACGGCTTGGATCCAGTCTCCAGCCTGAACACATTCTTTCGTCTTTTATTCTTTTTTTTCTCTTTTTTCAACCAACCTCTATCAATCCCTTTTTTAGAATTTTTTATATTTTCATCTTTACACTCATATGCCATTCCTTCATAGTGTGTAGTTTCTTCTAACAGACCAAAAACACCCAAAATCAGGTAATCAGGTCTGGGGCTCTGTTCAAATCACAAGCCTATTATATATGTATATATATATATATTTTTTCTCTCTTTTGTTTTATTTTATTTTTTTCTCTTTTTTCTTCCTCCCCCCTTTTTTCTTCAACCCCTGCTTTTGGCTCTCTTCTGATTTTTCTAGGGTCCTTGCTACCTTTTTAGTATTTTGCTCTCTCATTCATCTATTCTTATCTTGATAAAATGACAAGGTGGAAAAACTCACCACACAAAAAAGAACAAGAGGCAGTACTGATGGCTAGGGACCTAATCAATATGGACATTAGTAATCTGTCAGAAAAAGAGTTGAAAATGACAATTATCAAGGTGCTAGTTGGGCTCGAAAAAAGCATGGAAGATATTAGAGAATCCTTTCTGGAGAAATAAAAGAACTAAAATCTAATCAAGTTGAAATAAAAAAAACTTAATGAGATACAATAAAAAATGGAGGCTCTTACTGCTAAGATAAATGGGGCAGAGGAGAAATATTAGTGATATAGAAGACCAAATGACAGAGAATAAAGAAGTTAAGAAAAAGAGAGACAAACAACTACTGAGGGGAGAATACGAGGGATATATGATATCATAAGATGAAATAATATTAGAACAATTGGGATCCCAGAAGAAGAAGACAGAGAGAGGGGAGAAGGTATATTTGGAGGGCCAGGGCCAGATGGCTTCCCAGGGGAATTCTACCAAACATTTAAAGAAGAATTAATACTTATACTCCTGAAATTGTTCCAGAAAATAGAAATGGAAGGGAAACTTCCAAACTCATTTAATGAGGCCAACATTACCTTGATCCCAAAACCAGACAATGACCCCATCAAAAAAGAGAATTACAGACCAATATCCTTGATGAAGACAGATATAAAAATTCTCACCAAAATACTAGCCAATAGGATCCAACAGTATATTAAAGGGATTATTCACCACGACCAAGTGGGATTTATTCCTGGGGTGCAAGCTTGGTTCAATATCTGCAAATCAATCAAGTGATACAATACATTAATAAAAGAAAGAACAAGAACCATATGATACTCTCAATTGATGCTGAAAAAGCATTTGACAAAGTACAACATCCTTTCCTGATCAAAACTCTTCACAGTGTAGGCATAGAGGATACATTCCTCAACATCATCAAAGCCATCTATGAAAAACCCAAAGGGAATATCATTCTCAATGAGATCAGGAACACAGAAGGGATGCTCACTATCTCCATTGCTGTTCAACATAGTACTAGAAGTCCTAGTCTCATCAATCAGACAACAGAAAGAAATAAAAGGCATCCAAATTGGCAAAGAAGAAGTCAAACTCTCACTCTTTGCAGGTGATATGATACTTTATGTGGAAAATCCAAAAGACTCCACTCCAAGAGTGGAACTCATACAGGAATTCGGTAAAGTGTCAGGATATAAAATTAATGCACAGAAATCAGTTGCATTTCTATACACCAACAGCAAGACAGAAGAAAGAGAAATTGAGGAGTCGATTTGAGGAGTCCATTTACAATTGCACCCAAAACCATAAGATACCTAGGAATAAACCTAACCCAAGAGGCAAAGAATCTGTACTCAGAAAACTCCAAAGTGCTCAGGAAAGAAATTGAGGAAGACACAAAGAAATGGAAAAACGTTTCATGCTCATGGATTGGAAGAACAAATACTGTGAAAATGTCTATGCTACCTAAAGCAATCTACACATTTAATGCAATCCCTATCAAAATACCATCAATTTATTTTAAAAAAATGGAACAAATAATCCTAAAATTTATATGGAACCAGAAAAGACCATGAATAGCCAGAGGAATGTTGAAAAAGAAAACCAAAGTTGGCGGCTTCACAATTTCAGACTTCAAGCTCTATTACAAAGTGGTAATCATCAAGACAGTGTGGTACTGGCACAAAAACAGACATATAGATCAATGGAACAGAATAGAGAGCCCAGAAATTGACCCCCAACTCTATGGTCAACT
>CM052799.1:169504764-169598552 GCA_028533885.1 Nasua narica
TGACAGAATGGGAGAAGATATTCGCAAATGACATATCAGATAAAGGGCTAGTATCCAAAATCTATAAGGAACTTCTCAAACTCAACACTCAAAGAACAAATAATCTGATCGAGAAATGGGCAGAAGATATGAACAGACATTTCTGCAAAGAGAACAATCAAATGGCCAACAGACACATGAAAAAGTACTCAACATCACTCAGCATCAGAGAAATACAAACCAAAACCACAATGAAATACCACCTCACACCAGTCAGAATGGCTAAAATTAGCAAGGACAGGAAAGGACAGATGTTAGCGAGGATGCGGAGAAAGGGGAATGCTCCTATAGTGTTGGTGGGAATGCAAGCTGGTGCAGCCACTCTGGAAAACAGTACAGAGGTTCCTCAAAAAGTTGAAAATAGAGCTTCCCTATGACCCAGCAATCGCACTACTGGGTATTTACCCTAGAGATACAAATGTAGTGATCTGAAAGGCCATGTACACCTGAATGTTTATAGCATCAATGTCCACAATAGCCAAACTATGGAAAGAACCTATATGTCCATCAACAGATGAATGGATAAAGAAGAAGTGGTGTATATATATATACAACGGAATACTATGGAGCCATCAAGAGAAACAAAATCTTGCCATTTGCAATGATGTGGATGGGACTATAGAGTATTACTCTAAATGAAATAAGTCAATCAGAGAAAGAGATTTATCATATGATCTTTCTGATACGAAGGCAGGGTGAGAGGCAGGGTGGGGGTCATTGGGAGATGGGGGAGGGAAATGAAACAAGATTGGATCCAGAAGAAGACAAACCATAAGAGACTCCTAAACTCATGAAACACACTGAGGGTGGCTGGAGGGTAGGGGAGGAAGGGATAGAGTGGCTGGGTTATGGACATTGGGGAGGGTATGTGCCGTGGTATGAGGGTAAGTGCTGTGAAATGTGTAAGCCTGATGATTCACAAACATGTATCCTGGGGCAAATAATACATTGTACATTAATAAAAAAATAAAAATAAATAAAAAAATAAAATAAATAAAATGAAAAAAAAACAAAGAAAAACAAAACAGAAGAGCTAACAATTTCATTGTCACTCCAGGACCAAGGAATCAGACCTTGTGAATTAGAACATTAAACTTAACAGTACTTTTCACTGATTATTCAGAACCACACTGGAAATACAAAGTTGTCTCATGAATTCCAAAATTATATCATGAGCTATATAACATATTTATTGGATGAAGATTCATTCACTTCAAAGAAGATACAATGATCTAAATAGTGTTTATGTTTTAGCATCTGAAGAAGTTTACAGCTTTCTCAATTATTTGATGCCTTGAAGTGCCATGGAAAAAAAAGAAACTACATCAGCCACTTGTCTCTAAAAAGGAGCACATTTATACCAGACTAGAAAAAGTCTGGTATTTGTTCATACTTAACATACAAAATATCCAATGGAACAAATTTCAGTTTCAATGAATCAATTTGTAATTCATTATTCTTGTTATGCTACTTCATCTTTGATTTGTTTGAAGACAAAATAAATTCAGCATGTTTATATTCTCCCCATAGTTATTTTGTAACCCTTTAAAACCCATTCTTTTCTGAATCCTTTTAAAATACTGCTATTTAAACAGAGGGTCTGAATCTGATTCATGTATTCAAAAAATATTCGATTAAGACTATGTATGACATACTAAGACTATATAGGACATACATGAAAGAATACAACTATAGATAGACAAATATATAGGGGTAAATGTGTGTGTGTGTGTGTGTGTGTGTGTGTGTGTATTTATATATGAAAGTTCACTGTGCTACAAGATTTTGAAAAATTCTTCTTAAAAAGAGAAAAACCTCAAACTTTGAAGCTCATCACAGATAATAAGATCTGAATAATGACTCAAGAATGTCTTTTGCTGATGAAGATGCAGTCAAGACCAAGGAAGAAAAGTAAGTTTATACATATGAAAACTTCATCATTAGGTGCAGATAAAAGCTACTATATGTGAAGAAAGAATAAAACTTATATGTCTGATACAGTTGACTGACCTGATCTTGGAAGATTTCAAGAACAGGTTATTTATGAAATCACAATTTTATTTAAAAAAAAAAGTACAATAAATACAATAGTCTTATAATCTAATCACTTACATTTTTTTTAAGAAAAGAATAAAACATGCACCACAATAAAAAAAAAAAAAACCTTCAAGGCAGGTATAATCGTGGTATGAATAATGTTGCATTTTATTATTGATTAAAAGGATTTGACCATGACATTTCATACATCAGATTACATTGCTCATTACATGAAGACAATGCACATTTATCAAGTTTATGTGTAGCTTCTCACATTTATGTTTTCTTTGAATTCTCTCTTTGCCTTCAATTCTGATGGTCATAGTATTTATTATGACTTTTTATCAGAATTGTAGGCTCTCCTCATCACAGTCCTTTAGATTTTCAGCCTATTCCAAAGATCTTCAAAAAACTATTGTGAAATGGAGTGTGTAAACAGAAAAATTTCCACTTCATTCATTATTATATTAATTCAGATTTCTTTGTCTCAGTTGTTGACATAAATATAAATCATTGACTGTTAAGGACATGGATTCCCACTAATGAAAATGGAAACCAATTGAATTCTCTGGAACTGGTACAAATCATTCATATGATTCAGTGATAGTCCTCTGGCAAATCACTATGACATGATGATTACAGCACCCATTGAAAGGTAGTAAATTGTAATGCATGCACTACTTTGTGCTATCTTCACTTCTCCACTAATTCAATATGTCCACTAATAACAATGTCAACTGAAGATAAGTCTTTAAAAAATAAGAGTGAATAAGAAAATCAAGTTCTACTTGCTCAACTTGGATACCCAAAGATAACTTAGAGAAATATAAGTTATAATCTGAAGCAATGAGGACTACACTAATGATGGAAATATTTACCTAACAGGTGTTCTTAATATGTGTGTACATATGTGTATATACATATATATGAAATATAGATTTTCCTTATTTTTCATCATTGTTTAGTGACTAATAAAATATAATCTTGAGAAAGCACTTTACCTTAGTCTTTTTTAAGATATGGCTATTATAGATTCCGTAGAAAAATATTTAATTTTTTATAAGATTTTATTTATTTATTTGACAGAGGGAGAGAGATCACAAGTAGGTAGAGAGGCAGGCAGAGAGAGAGAAGGAAGCAGACTCCTTGCTGAACAGAAAAGCCTGATGTGGGGCTCAATCTCAGAACCCTGAGATCATGACCTTAGCTGAAGGCAGAGGCTTTAACCCACTGAGCCACCCAGGTGTTCCAGAAAAATATTTTAAGTTAAATATAAAGAACTCATAAAAATATAATCTGAAATCATTGAGTAAGTCTGCCTCATAAACAAAAGCCACATTATGTGAGGCAGTTTTGCTGTATCAAACACCAAGACTCCAGGAGAAGGCCCAGAACAGACTTGCCTTATGCTGATTTCTGTTTACTAAATAATGCTGGAAGAACTCTTCACTCTACTATGATTAAGGACATGTGTTAATATGTTAGGGGCAATATACAGTGTTTGTGAATATAGCTAACATTTCCATACTGTAATTTTTAAATCAGGATTAAAATATATTTTTAAAGTAAGAGTAAGAATTAGTGTTATAGTAACCATTTATGAGTAAAACAATACTAACTATAAGATAAGTAGGAAATACCTTTTAAGTTTCTTTAGTATTTTTAGTTTTTATATCACTTTTCTCCTCAATTTTATACTTATTTTCAAACAAATTTTTAAAAATTTATAGAAAGCATATAATTATTTTGCACAATATTGATTAATATTTAAGGTAAGGAAAGAAAAACACTTCTTTATATTTGAACACTTCATGACACTTAAGTATTTAAAATAAAAAGTAGGTGTTAACTTTGAATTTGACTCAAATACATAGTCTGGGAAAAATAATTATTATTTTGAGGTTTTTCTAAGGTTCCAGGTTGAGGAGTTATTTTAGCATTCAGATTAATTAGGAACAAAGATTTCAAAGGAGAAAATGATATTGTACATTACAGAATAAAAGAAATGAGCAAAACCACCCTATAGCCTGTGCTGCCTAAAAGAAATACCATGTGAGTCACATATATAGTTTAAAATTTTCTGGTAACTGTATTAAAAAGAGCAAAATGAAACAGATAATTTTAACAATTTTAACAATATATCTTATATAACCCAATATATTAAAAATACTATCATTTCAAATATAATCAACCTAAACAAATTATTAATGGCATATTTTCTACTCTTTCTTGTATCCTAAATCTTTAAATGCTGGCCGCGTTTTACATTAGCAGCATATCTCAATTTGGACATATAGGTAGTAGTCACTGTACTGAACACAAAGCCTTGGAAGACTGATTTGTAACCCTCACGAACCCTGCCTTTACAAGAAATCTGCATTTAAGAAAAGTGAGGATAAAAATGCATAGGAGATATCAAAAAATAGAAAATATCACAGTATAATAAGTTTAATATTTTCCCCCTTGAATGTGAAAACATACCAGTAGAATTTTCCACAGAAGTGTAGTCAAGGGCAAGAAAGTAGGTCTGGAAGAACAGCTGAAGGAAGAATCGGAGCATGCTTCTTTTATCAACGTCTTGTATCCAAAATGATTGCCGCCATTAACTTGTAAGACAAATCACCTCGGCTGGTGGTACCGAACTGTATATCTCTTACTCATATAGCTTCTATTTTTAATTTCTTTGGTTTCGACATATGGTTTTTTAAAAAATATCTATATTTTTAGAAGGATGATTTTTTAATACCCATGTGTTTTAAAGTTAATCTTTCCCCTCTCTTCCTTGCATTCTTTGTTCCTTTGTGGCCTTTGCAACATGTGTCTGCTAAATAAATAAATAAATACATGTATGTTGGGTGTAAGGGTGCATATTTATGAGAAACAGGCATGTGGGAAGTCAAACTGTGAAGAGAGCTTTGCTCACAGAGCCCCCTGACCCTTTGAAATACCCTCAGCTGTTCTTAAAACCACAGGAAACCTATTTGTTTATGGAAGTGTGCCAGGTGTTTCTTTTTCATAAATTTGTAATTGGTTAATCATCATCATCTAGAAAAAAGGGCAACACCATGATGAAAGACTGTATTTTCATCTGTACATTAAATAAATAGAGTTTTTTGAATGAGAAATGATGAAAAGATAAGGAGGGAAAGAGGAAGAGGGAAAATAGGAGCACAAAGTTAGACATGTGGCTTTATAATTTAATCATAGAGTCCCAAGCCCTTTAAATGTTACACCTACTTACCGAAAACCTGCAAATTGACAAGTCTGTGAAAATTTTATTTTAGAGTTATGTCTGATTTAGTTATTTTTTCAGAATAATGCTTTCAGTCAAAAGCAATGAAGTATAGTTGCATGATCATCATTTTTAAAATGGCTATATTTATATAATATCAGATAATGTTTTATTAAAATTAGTTGTGAATAAAAGAGAATGCTGACACTAAGTGAAAAAATACATACTTGTGAATGGCAATATTCTGTGGAAGCTTCCAAATTTAATTAAAAAATGGAAAATGGTCATTTAAGAGAGATGGCAGGAATGGAAAGAAAACTGATAGGAGCTAGGACACTAAACCAAACCATGGAAAAGGTGAATGAGCATAGTAAGTTATAAAGCAGATCTTTTCTAAAGCCAGATGACTTGAAATAAAGAACATGTGCCTGTAGTGGACAGTAAAGGAGAATAATTTACCAATCTGCTGTGCACTGAAACATCAGGAATGAATTTTAGCAAGGCCTGAGCTCTATGGCAAGAGGCAACAAAGGAATTACAGATGGGAAGCTCATTGGAAACATCACATTTTGAAGAATACAAAGTACGTACTAAAAGTTAATTTGAAATATAACTACAAACGATCACTAGTTAAAAAGAAAGGATCATGTCTTCTTACCTTACACTGTAGTTTTATCTGGGCTTTGTTCTGAATTATGATTTACAGATAAACATTTCAGAATAGTGACAAAATAGTCCAATGTAGATCATTGTATCAATGTAGATCATAGCTAGAGTCCTAAGTTGTACAACTGACCAACTAGATAAACCAAAGTACCTGTATGTTGGTACTGCTCAAAGTGTGGTTCATGGAATATCATCATCATCATCATCATCATCATCATCAATTATCATCTGAGAGTTAGTTAGAAAGGCATAATCCCAGGTTCCACTCCAGACCTACTGAGTCATGATCTAAATTTCAATAAGACTCCCAAATTATTTGAAAGTGTATTAAATGCTGAGAAGTGCTGTTCTGGAGTAGTATGCTCCTCTATCTTGTTATTAAATGCTGGAGTTTCTGAAAGCCCAGTTAAAAAGCCCTTTTCTTGATCCCAGAGGCTAGAAAGATGACAGAGTAAGAAGATCCTAAGCTCACCTTGTCCCAAGAATATGACTAGATAACACTCACATCAGTGTAAATAACTCAGAAAACAATCCAAAGACTGGCATAACAAATTCCATGCTAAAGGCAGTGAAGAGGCCCCACTGAAGAGGGTAGGAAGAGTGCAGATGCAGTGGGTAGGGAAAAAGGAACACAGCCTTCTGTAGAGGGGGAGGTAGGGGGAGCCCTGGGCATAGAGAAGGTAAAACAAAACAAAACAAAACAAAACAGACTTTGACACTAGGGAGTCTGTATGAGGAAGACAAATTCCCTTAGTATTTGGCTTTAAAAGGAAGAGGGGCCAGATTTTGTGAGTTCTTACAACCAAAGAGACTTAAATCTTGGAATTTTAAGAATCAGTAAGCTGGGTTCTGGGAGAGGGCAATAGGAATCCGAGTACCCACACTTAAAGAGAGAGCACTACAGACAGCACATGGAGATACAGCATAGAAGCAGTCATTTGGGGGACAGGGAAAGTTTTGGTGCATTTGGGGAAAAAAAAGCTATTTATTCATCTCCAAACAGAGCCCAGAGAGATGCTTCTCCAGGAACAAAGGAGTTGGCAGGTGACATTTCCCTCCCTTGCCCCCAACATAAACACACAGCTACTTACAGGAACCAACACAGAGCTAACACTCGCTCCCTAATTTATCTTACACCAAGGCCCACCTTCAACATTTTGGCAGATTTGCCTTTTTCAGTCACATTTGCCTTAATCCTGGCTTTGTGTTTCTCCCCCACTAGAAAACCAGCAAAACCCTTGCCAACACCTCATCTCTTGACCAGTGTGTTTTGCAGGGCCTTGCTCTCAATGGGAGCAGTGATGGTGGACCCTGCAGAAGACTAAGACATACCTTGTTAAAATTGTGCACCCCACCTGTGCAGCCCTGTCCCTGAAGCAGCAACTGCAGGTCTCATTTTGCAAGCACACTTGCCCACACCTTATTAAAACTGCTTGCCCACCCCAGCCTGAGAATCAATCCTATATTTTGCCTATATCAGGCAAAGAGAGCCTCTGCAGACAACTGGACTGAAGGAAAAGCAATCAGGACAGGATAGCAGGATAGCAGGATAGCACATGCAACACACATAGGAGACAACCCCTGAAATGCCAAGTTCTGGGGAATAAGGGACATTGCACTGCAGGGCACTACAGGGCCTCTTCATAAGGCCATTACTTTCAAGAGCAGAAGTAGCTGACTTTCCAAATACACAGAAACAGACACAGATGAATTAAACGGAGACAGAGGAATGTGTCCCAAATCAAAGAACAGGACAAAATCACAACAAGAGACCTAAGTGAAACACATATAAGCAATATGCCTGATAGAGAATTTAAAGTAATGATCATAAAGATACTCACAGGACTTGGGATAATAATGGAGGACATCAATGGAGCCATTAATGAAGAAATAAAAATAGAACCAATCAAATGTGAAGAACACAATAAATGAAATTAAAAATACACTGGTTGGAATGAATAGCAGACTAGAAGAAGCAAAGGAATGAATTAGCAACCTGGAAGATAGGGTAGTAGGAAGTAATCAATCTGAGTAAGTGAGAGAAAAAAAAATTATGGAAAATGAGAATGATTTAGGGAACCAATGACTCCATCAAGTGTAATAACATTCTCATTACAGGGATCCCGGAAGAAGAGAGAGAAAAGGACAGAAAATTTATTTGAAGAAAAGTAGGTGAAAGCTTACCTAATCTGGGGAAGGAAACAGATATTCAGATTCAGGAGGCACAGAGATCCCCCAGCAAAATCAATCCAAGGAGGTCCACGTTAAGACACATAGTAAGTAAAATGGTAAAAAATAGCAATGAATAAAGAATTTAAAAGCAGTCAGGAAAAGATATATACAAGGGCATATAGTTACATACAAGGGCAACCCTATAAATCTATCAGCAAATTTTACAACAGAAACTTTATAGGCCAGAAGAAAGTGGCAGATATGTCCAAAGTGCTGAAAGGAAAAAAAAAATCTGCAGCCAAGAATCCTCAATCCAGGAAGGCTATCATTCAGGATAGAAGGAGATATAAAGCGCTTCTTAGACAAACAAAAACTAAAGGAGTTCATGATCCCTACACCAGCCGTATTAAGAAATACTAAAGGAGACTGAGTGGAAAAGAAAGACTATACACAAGAGTATAAAACACAAAAGCAGTAAAAACAAGTATATCTGTAAAAATCAGTCAAGGGATTCACACAATAAAAGAACATAAAATATGATATCATATGCCTAAAATATGCAGGAGCAGAGAAGTAAGAATGGGTTCAAACACAAGTGGCCATCTACTTAATATAGATTGCTCTATGCAGAAGATATTATATACAAACCTAATGGTAACCACATATAAAAAAATAATAATAAGTATGCAAAAATAAGGAGACAAGAACTCAAGCATATCACTAAGGAAAGTCAGCAACCCATGAAAGTGAGCAAGAAAAGAAAGGATCAGAAAAAAATACAAAACAACCATAAATCAAGTAACAAAATGGCAGTAAATATATATCTGCCAATAACCACTTTGAATATAAATGGAGTAAATGCTCTAATTAAAAGACATAGTGTGATCAAATGGATTAAAAAACAAGAGCATCATTTTATACCTAAAGAGACACGCAGATTGAAAGTGAAGGGAGAAACAGTTATCACATAAAGCAATGTCAAAAGAAAGCTAGGATAGCAATACTTACATTGGACAAAATAGACTTTAAAATAAAGACTATAACGAGACAAAAGACATTATATAATAATAAAGTGGACAATCTAACAAGAAGATATAACAACTGCAAATATTTATGCACACAACATGGGAGCACCCAAATACATAAAACAGTTAATTACAAACATAAAGGAACTAACTGATAGTAATACAATAATAGTGGGGGACTTTAATACCCCACTCATATCAATGCAAATATCATCCAAACAGATCATCTGTAAGGAAATAATGGTTTTAACCACACACTGGACCAGAGGATTTAACAGACATATTCAGAATATTCCATCCTAAAACAGGAAAATACAGATTCTTTTCAAGTGCACATAGGACATTCTTCACAACAGATCTCATTTAGCCTATAAAACAAGCCTCAACATATTTTAAAAAACTGAAGTCATACAATGCATCTTGTCTGACCCCAAAACTATGAAACTAGAAATCAACCACAAGAAAAAATCTGGAAAGAACAAAAATACATGGAGGTTAAATAACATGCTACTAAACAATGAGTGGATCAATGAATAAATAAAAAATAAAAAATTAAATGAAAAGAAATGAAAATGAAAACACAACGTTTCAAAAACTGGGATGCAGCAAAAATGGTTCTTCTAAGAAAGAAGTTTAGCGATGCAGGTCTACCTCAAGAAGCAAGAAAAATCTAAAACACCCTAACCTTACACTTCTAGAAGCTAGAAAAAGAACAAACAAAACCCCACACTGGCAGAAAGAAGGAAATAATAAAGATTACAGCAGAAACAAATGATATAAAAACTAAAAAGTAAGGGAAGAGATCAATAACCAGGAGGTTGTTCTTTGAAAAGATCAATGAAATTGATAAACTTCTAGCCAGATTTATCACCACCACCACCACCAAAACAACAACAACAAAAACAGAAAAAGAGATAAATGACTCCAATTAAAAAAAAAAAAAAAACAGAAATGAAAGAGAAGAAATAACAACTGACACCACTGAAATACAAATGACTGTAAGGATATTATGAAAAATTATATGGCAATAAATTGGACAACCTAAAAGAAATTGATAAATTCCTAGAAACATAAAACCTATCAAACCTGAAGCAGGAACAAATAGAAAATTTGAACAGACCAATTACCAACAATTAAATTGAATCCATAATCAAAAAACTTCCAACAAACCAAAAGTCTGCGACTAGGCAGCTTCACAGGTGAATTCTACCAAACATTAAAAAAATAATTAAAACCTATTATTCTTGAACTATTCCAAAAAATAGAAGATGAAGGGAAACTTCCAAATTCATTGTATGAGATCAAATTACCCTATACTAAAACCAGATGAAGACACCGAAGAGAGAGAGAGATAGAGAACTATAGGTCAATATCTCTGGTGAACATAGTTGGAAAAATCCTTGACAAAACATTAGCAAACAGAATCAAATAATACCTTAAAAAAATCATTCACCACAATTAAGTGGAATTTATTCCCAGGATCCAAGTGTGGTTCAATATTTGCAAAACAATCAATGTGATACATCACATCAATAAGAGAAAGGATAAGAAACATATGATCATACCAATAGATGCAGAAAAAGCATTTGACAAAGTACAAGATCCATTCATGATAAAAAAAAAATAAACCTTCAACAAAGTAGGTTTAGAGGAAACTTATCTCAACATAATACAAACCTACATGTAACATCATATTCAATGGAAAAAACTATCAGGTCAGGAATAAGACAATGATGTCCACTCGCACCACGTATATTCAATATAGTACTAGAATCCTAGCCACAGAAATCAGACAAGATAAAGGAATAAAAGGCATCCAAATTGGTAAGGAAGAAGTGAAATCTTTAATATTTGCAGATGACATGATATTATACATAGAAAATCCAGAAGCCTCTCTACCAAAAAAACTACTAGGACTGATAAATGAATTCAAAAAAGTTGTAGGATACAAAAATCAATCTATAGAAATCCACTGCATTTCTGTATACTAATAATGAAGTAGCACAAAGAGAAATTAAGAAAACAGTCCTATTTATAATTGCACCAAAAATAATAAAAAACCTAGGAATAAACTTAACCAAAGAGTCAAAAGACCTGTATTTTGAGAACTATAAAAAACCAATGAAAGAAACTGAAGAGGACACACACAAAATGGAAAGACAATCCGTGCTCACAGACTGGAAGAAAAAAATTTGATAAAATGCCCATGATACCCAAAGCAATCTGTAGTTTTTTAAATCTTTATTTTTAATGGCGGGGGGGAGAGAATCTCAAGCAGGCTCCATCTCATGACCCTGAGATGGTGACCTGAGCTGAAATCAAGAGTTGGATACTTAGGGGCACCTGGGTGGCTCAGTGGGTTAAAGCCTCTGTCTTCAGCTCAGGTCATGATCTCAGAGTCCTGGGATTGAGCCCTACATCAGGCTCTCTGCTCAGTGGGGAGCCTGTTTCCCTCTCTCTCTCTGCCTGCCTCTCTGCCTACTTGTGATCTCTTTCCTCTCTGTCAAATAAATAAATAAAAATCTTAAAAAAAAAAAGGGTTGGATACTTAACTTACTGAACAACCAGGTAACCCCAGGAATGTGCAGATTTAATGCAATCCCTATGAGAATACCAACAATATTTTTCAGAGAACTAGAACAAACAATTTTAAAATTTGTATGGAATCACAAAAGACCCTGCATAGCCAAAGCAATCTTGAAAAAGGAAACAAAACTGGAGGTATCACAATTCCAGACTTCAAGTTATGTTACAAAGCTAAAGAAATCAAACCATTATAGTATTTGCATAAAAATAGATTTAAAAAATCAATGGATCAAAGCAGAAAGCTGAGGGAAAAAACCCCACAATTATATGGTCAGTTAATCTTCAAGAAAGGAGGCAAGAATATGCAATGGGAAAAACACAGTCTCTTCAGCAAATAGTGTTAGGAAAATTGGACAGCTACATGAAAAGAAAGAAACTGGACTGCTTTCTCACACATTGCACAAAAATAAACTCAAAATGGAGTAAGGCCTGTACATGAAACCTGAAACAATGAAAATCCTAGAAGAGAGTACAGGCAATAATTTCTCTGACATTGATTGAATCAAGATCTTTCTAAAATATATCTCTTGAAGTGAGGGAAACAAAATCAACTATAAATAAAATAAACTGTACTATTGGGACTGCATCAAAATAAAAAGCTTCTACATAACATAACAAAGTAAACAATCTACATAACATAGGAAACAATCAACAAAATTAAAAGTTAATCTGCTGAGTGGGAGAAGATATTTACAAACGACATATTTGATAAAGGGTAAGCATCTATAATATATAAAGAACTTACACAACTCAACACCAAAAAAACAAATATTCCTATTAAAAAAATGGGCAAAAGACATGAACGGATATTTCCCTAAAGTAGACATACAGATGGCTAATAGATACATTAAAAGATGCTCAACATCACTCATCAAGGGAATGCAAATCAAAACCGCAATGAGATATCACCTCACACCTGCCAAATAGCTAAAATCAAAAACTGAAGAAATTAGTGTTGGTGAGGATGTCACGAAGAAGTTATCAATGCCTTCTATATCAGTTCCATTGAGATAAAAGCAAATTTAATATTATATTAATATGCCAAATTAGGGCGACCCTGTCGGGACCCCTCTCACTCCTGAAAGCTTTTTCTGTATCTTCACTTAATAAACTTCTATTGCTTTATTCACACACACACAAATTATATTAATATGCCAAATTAAACAGGTATTTCTTTACTTGCTCCCAAAATATACTGTCCCTTTTGCCCATCTTCAGTGAAAATCTATAAAAGTATATTCCACATTCATAATTACAATTTAATTAATGTTATTTGATAATGCGAACAATTTACTGGCATCTTGTATATATGAATTGACATACATACATGTAGAACCGGAGGCTAAACTATCTATGTGATATGCTTTTTCTATACTCATCATACATACATGCCAATATGCTACATTGCTTTAAAAGTAGAACAATGAAAAACTTAATTCAGAAAAACAAAAATTACCTATGTTATACCCTAAAATTTTTTTATAAAAATCAACTTTGAATGCATTTTTCTTTATGAAGATTTCTCTGATCTAAAAGGGTCCAAATTAGTACACAAAAGAGAGATAGAGATTATGTTTATTCTTTGTAAAACTTAAAACAAATTTTTAATGCCATTTTTATAACCTTAATTAGGATGTTTAGCATTTTATGAATCTATGTCACTGATACATTGTAAATTACAATGTCATGATGCCTACTTTAAATCAGTCTCGGAACATGAAGATGTATGATTAAATCAATTAATTGCTAGCTAATTATTTTATAGATCCTGACTTGCTAACTGCACTAATCAACAAACCTTAATAAGTTTTTATGTAGGAGTTAAATATTTTGTTTTTTTTTTTAAACAGCAAAGGCAGTAAAGTGTAAAAGTCATCCATTCTTAGAAGATAATTGAAAATATCAGCTTTAATGCATGAATATTCTGAACTTCAATCACTTACTAAAAGGTTTTTGTCATACTTGTTGATTGATAAGAGCTAATACAAAGAAGATAAGCTGAAAGCAGAAGTCTAATGATGCCAACTACTTTAGGTGTCTTTAAGCACTTTCGTTTTAAGGTTAGGTTAACATAATTTATTGTCCTATATTTATCATTCATAGGTAACTCAGCTTTTTTTCTATGCATTGATTCATCTCCTTATAAATTCTATAAACAATGGGAAATGTGAATAATTTTCACCTTGTAGAAATCCTTCCATTTCTCAAGCTATATATGCTCAGTTGCTCTCCTATTGTCACTCTGCAAGTCAATATTAGAGTCAAGATACATGGCCTGTAGTTCCCTAGTCCTATATATGTCCTCAGAATATTCAATTACACACTAGGGACCAATGGCAAATATTAACAGTGATTTATGGTAAATCGTTAGCTATTGTTCCATTATCCATTTATCCCAATGAGAGCTTTGCCTATTTAGAAATTACTGCACCTCTACCTCCACTTTATTTTTAAGGAAAAGATCTATTGAGGATATTAGTAAAATCATGACAATTCAGGGGTTTGGGCAAGCACATTGTCCAAAGTAGAGGAATGCATGTCATATTTCCCATCATAAAATAACAACTGGAGAAAATGCTACTGCTTTGCTCTATTCACCTTTTCAGTGAGTGTTCCCATCAGAATCATTGCTCATCTTTTCATTTCTCAAGCAAATCACTGCTTAAATTTCTTTTCTGCTGTTTTCTTCCCTATACTTCACAGAAACACTCCATTTAAAAAAGCTGCTAGCCTCAATGCTCACATTGTTACTCTCTCCTCTGAGTTCATAGGTTAAATGAAAAAAAATATTATTAGAATATTATAGAATCTTGGAAAAATAGAACTACATCTGATGTTAGAGGTCATTCATTGAATCAGTAATTCTCATCTATAGGTGAAGTGGGGCAGAGGTAGGAGTATATGCAAATATGTAGTTCACAGTTTCCTTGGCTGACAAAGAACTTGGAGTAAGGCTTGGGTTCAAGTTCTTATGTGGCAAAAGCCACCTTTGAGACTTGAGGACACAGTTGTCGAGATGATAATGATAGCCATTCCATCTGCGAATTTGTAAGTATGATAATGTCGATAAAGGTATTTTGAAAATGCAAGTTATTACTGTTGATAACTACAAAGAGATTAAATGAGACCGAAAGAAAAAGGATGACTTTCTTGAAAGTAGAGAGAGAGAGAGTTGGGACCTGAACATTGGTTGGGACTTATGATTAGTTCTGGTTACTACTGCTGTGTAACACACTACCCCCAAACGGAGTGACTTGAAGCAATTTTTTTTGCTCCCTAGTTTGTGATTTAGGAATTAAAGAACTCAGCTGAGTAGTTTGCACTTGCAGCCTCTTCTGTAGTTGTAATCAGATGTCAGCTGGAACAGACTCAGTCATTGGAAATATAGCTTGAACAGGACATCTGAGATGGCCCATTAATGGACAGCAGTTGATGGCTCTTGGTTAGGATTTCACCTGGATCTGTCCATGCAAGTGCCTATGAATGGCCTCTCCAGTGTGAGGGTCTCAGGCTAGTTAGACTTGCATGGTGTATGGCTCCCCTCAGAGTGAACGTGTCAAGAAAACCAGAGGAAGTTACATGACTTCTTATGAACAAGCTTGGAAGCACCCAGTATCATTGCTACCAAACTTCATTGGCCAGAGCATTCCCAATCCTACTTAGATTCAAAGGGAGGTGACATAAACCCCAGATCTCAGTGGTAGGAGGGATGAGGAATTTGTGATCATTTTAAAAACCTACCATATTCTGGTTTGGGTCTGGTGTGCACTGTCATATTCTGTCACTCCTACTGAGAAACTATGAAAAGTTATCATTTCCCATATCACTATGAATGGCCAGATACATATTTCTCATGGTAGAAGTACAGTGGACCTGAAAATGAGAAAAGTGTCATATTTCATACATTTAAAATTTAGCAAAATCATTCAACAGAAAATCAACAAAATGTAACTGAGTATAGCTGCATAAGACTTGAAACCTAGGTATTAGAAACACAACAAAACAAAATGCCCTCAAGTTTAGCAGGAAAGGAAGAAAAGTAAACATGAATTAAAAACAATGTTGTTAAGTTGCTACAATAGAAATATGCAGTTTGGGCTCTGCAAGGGCTTTATTGCACAGGAGGTTAAAGAAACTGTTGCAGAGGATTGGAATTATCTGGAGGGATCCTTGATCAACAAAGTGGACAGACCTCTCCCTGTCCACAGACATGGCATTCCAGATACACATACATTTGAGAAGCCAAAAACTATGAACAGAAAATTCAAGTTAAATTTGATAGGCTATGGTGTAAGACAAAAATGTGGTCATTAAAGAAAATGAGTCTCGGAAATTAAGAAAGAGACAGAAATAGAAGTCTCTTCTATCATGGTCGGGAGTTTGTATATAAAGATATATATGGTCATTTAATAATAATGTAACTCAAACAACTGAAAAGTGTATTAGCATTATTAGATTCCTTTGGGGATACTTTCAAACAATGGAAACAGTGTGATTAAAATATTTTAAAGTAGTGAAAATTGCATGAAGTTACAACTGAATTCAGAACGAGGAGGAAGCATACTTAAACCATAGATGTTTAATATAAAGCCTATATGAAACATAAATGAAACTGGATTGAAATCAGGTGTTGACTTAATTTAACTTTGTCACGGTATGTGTCGGGTTATGTTCGAATCATCTAGTATTTGCATTTACATACAGTAATCAAGACAGAGCAAGCAACAAGGATAATAGAGTCTATATTTTAATTCTCCAGGGACAAAACACATGGTCCTCACTTCAATTGGCTCTTGTGATTTTACTGTATGTGAGCTGGCTAATTGAAGTGACTGAGATTTCCCTCGATCAGGTACAAAACAAAGATCCTTTGTGGTTAAAATTTTCTGCACATGGAATGTGTTAAAGTTAGGATAAATATGCCGGGTATTGTTTACAGCTCAAAGATTTAATTATTTGTAAGGAGAACGCCTGTTGAAAATAAGTGGGATGCAGGACAATAATTTAACAGGAGTAACTGGGGCTTCAGTGCACAGCTCAGTGCCGTAGAACAGAACCTTGCTCCCCAAAGTGGGTTTTGCAGAACAGCAGCATAGACATCACTTGGGAGCTTGTGAGAAATGCAGCATCTCAGGTCCCAACAAATCAGAATCCACCTTTTAACCAGATTCCCAGGTGATTCCCATGGGTGTTAAAATTTGGGAAACCTAAAAAAAAAATTGGGAAACCTAGATAATGGGTACAGAACACTGTAGGTTTAGGATAAACCTAAAGGGTGAAGTATAGACCTTTTGTATTTATTTTCGTGAGTTCGTTTAAATGAGTTAAGTCTCGAACGGGAAGAAAACACATGAAGGAACATACAAAGATGAGAAAAAAATTCAAAAGCAATGGTGATTGAACAGGTCATTAAGAAAGGATAGAAGTCATGAGTATAATTACTTTACATATATGGAGAGTGGGATTAAATAATGGAGAGTTAGAAGCAGTCTAACTACTAATAGAATAGTCGGCTATCCAGTGCCTACGACATTGGTTGGCACGTGGTAGACATTCAATACCAATATTAATTGAGTGAAAAGCTGTACATATATCACTGTATCACATAAAGTGATTTTGCATACATTATTGCACTTTGAGTCTTGCAACATCCCCGTGAAGTAGGTAGAATGGGTACTTGGCATCATTAGACAAATGCTTTCAACTTGTCTACTTTGTAATAACTTAAAATCAACAGGTATGACAAAACCTTTTAGTGCATGATTGATGTTAAGAATATTCATGCATTAATGATAGCATTTTCAATTGTCTTCAAAGGAGGATAATTTTTACATGATACTGCCTTTGTTTAAGAAAGACTAAGATAGTTAACTGCTATATAAATGCTAACTTTGTTTTTTTTTTAATGCTAACTTTGAATAGCAAATTTACTCAGTTAATTAATTTTCCAATTTGTATCCTACTTTGCTACTGTCAAGGATTTAAAGCAGGCATCATCAACAATGTAATTTAAAATATGTATGGGAGATAGGTTAGAGACATAGCCTACTTTGTCATTATTGAGAGGAAATTGAAAAGGACATAATATCATAGGTGATTCTGGAAACCAGGGGCCACCTTTTGCATTTCTTTCACCTGGGTGCAGAATATTTGGTCATCTAGGCTCCTTTAACATAAGCATAGAAAACAGAATATTGAGAATGTTGAAGTAAACATCTGAACTGGATACTAATCTCTGGAATCAAATACAGTCAACCACATTATGAAGTTCAACTTGTGTTGAACTCTACCAAACTACTTAGTTTGGGGAGATTTCTCTGAAGATGAAAAAGAAACTGTTTTACTCCATTGATACCCATAGAGTCCACTTAGGTTATCCAATAAAAAAAAATTAATTATAATTGCTACCATATTTTCTACACAACCTATGCGCAAGGCACTCTCTTGGGCACCTGATACACGATGTCTCAATTCTTACAGTCATCATTCTAAAAAGTGTTATTATCCTCAAATTATAGAAGAGGAAATGGAAACTTAAAGAAGTTAAATTTGCCAAAGGGCACGACTCAGGCTTTATTTCAGATACTGTGTTCTTTTTACCATGCTGCCGGCTTATTGCATTATACAAAGCACAACTTCAATAAAATAGTATTTGCATTTTCAGGGGATCACAGGGCTTAGCATATCTGTAAATCTCTTAAGAAGACTCCTTTAAAGAAAAGGAATAACAATATTATTATACATTAATACACAATAATTATACAATTACACAATAATGTAATAAAATCTAGTTCTGAGAAAAAAGATGGGATATAATACTTAATTTTGGAAGAAATGGTAGGGAATTTCCTCATTTTAAAGTTAGCTAGGGCAATTAACTTGTGGAATGGTTATATGGCATATGCACAGTGGTAAAGACACTATATATTTTATTTTTTAAAGCAGAAACCTTTTGAGATTGAAAAGGAGTAAACACCAGATAGATGGTTGGACTGCAAACTTTAATGTTACTATCCTGGGCTAACTGGAATGTATGGTCATCCTATACACAGGAAGTTATAAATGTTGATAAAATTGAATTGGTGAATAAAAGAGAGCTGAGACTAACCTGAACTCTTCCTCGAAGTATTTTTTCTTTAAGGCTTGAATTAAGTAATTGTATATACCCTATGGAATTTTTTTCTTCTGGAAGAGGTGTGCCAAATAAGGGCTTGGAAGGTTTGTCTGAAGCTATTTATTGCTCCCTAGTTATAGGGTGATCTTATGTAATTAATTACCTTTGAAAAAGGATGCTTTAAAAAAGATTAGAGACTATCCCAGGTTAGAGAAAAAAGGGGAGTTAAAATGCAGGAATGATTCAGCCTTTTATGTCTTTCTGATTCAGAAGCTATATAATTTCTCCCTTAATCAAACTGCACTGTTCTTAAATCAGATATTTAAAGCATTCCATTAAGTATTAAAAAAAAGTTGTAAGAACAACAAATGGACCACATAAAAAATAAATCGGCAAATACTAAATAATTTTCATTGTGTTAAAAATAATTTATATAATTCTAAAACTAATAAAATTGAATTGACTATTCAATAAATGGGATTTTATATCATGTTTGTTATCAGCTAAATAATTCATTATTCCATTTTATATACACACTCTTTAATTAACTTACTGACTCAGAGGTAAGATGCTGCTAATCCATTCATTTCCCCAAGCCCACAAAGGGAAAAAAAAGTATAAAACATGTGTGAGTATAAGAGCAAAAGGTTAGGACTTTAATATGAAGGAATTTTTAATCAGAGGAGAAAGCAGCTGGTTGAGGTTCTCTCTACCTCCAACTGGAGATCCCAGATTGCATGGTGATTAGTGACACCTGTTTCCTAGTAGCTTTTTCCTGAATCAGGCAAAGCATGAAGTTGGCTATGAAAGTGTTCTTGGCATTTTGTTGTACTTTATTTTAAAAACCACATTTTCTTTAAAGTCAGATATTTATTTTTAGCCATGGTGTGTGTATTTAAAAAAAAAAAAAATTAGAGGTTAAATTTGCCTGCAGGTAATAGGAAACTATTTTACAAGGGGAAAAAGGGAGAATAGTATTTTAGTTTTTTTTTCCCTTCAGTAATTTGGAAAGGGTCTATTTTAGTATATTTATAAATGTCTTAAAGTTTTTAAAAGATTCACCTAACACTTACCATTCTCAATACTATTTTATTATCAGAATCATATTATCTACATGGAATCATTAAGAGAACTAATAGCTCTGTATGAGCACCACAAGTTCACCTTACTCTTGATTCCACTGTGGTTTCATGACTCCTTTGTTTCATCTACCACTTCCTCGGAACCTGTATTCATTTAGTTTCCTCTTTCCACATGTCAGAGTTGGAATGGACTTAAAAGACAATCTGGTTCAACTTGGCCATTGCATAGGTGAGAATTTTGAGGCCCAGAAAAGGGAAGTTACTTAGTCAAGATTCTACATCTTAAAAGGGGCAGAGTTGAAACTAGGGCGTGGCACTTTGTTATGGCAAACCAATACAAGGGACTAGGTAAAGCTAATCAAAGATCAGGGGATCTATGGAATTAATCATGGGATCAGTTATCCCACTGATTTCAAGTTCTTTATGAAGTTTACCAAATTATGGCCCAAGGAAGAGGGGCCCCCTCTCTAGGTTGTTACAACAAAGAGAGACTAGAACCCAAGTTCTCAAACCCCCAGTTCAGATGACCACTTTCTAAAGCCCCATGCCATGTTTCATGCACATAAACCCCACCACAAAAATAGCCTGTAGAAACCCTGGGTCCCAAGAGATAGACCTTTCAGAAGTTATATTTACTGCTTATGTTTTGGTCCAATACATGATTGCTTTTCATGTTTCTGCATCCATGGAATGAATACATTTATTTAATGACTTTTACAGAGCTCCAACTATGTACTATGAACTGTGTCATAATTAAATATTTACCTATAAGCCCACAACTGCATCTACAAATTTAATCACCTATTGCCAACCTGAAATATGCATTAAGACATATGTAAGTCTAGCACTCCTAAATTTTAATAGCACATTCCAAAATTTAAAAAAAATCCACATTGCACTAGTAACTCATGATTAAAAAGAAGCAGTGGTATAGGGGAAAAAGCACTGAAATTATTGTCAGAAAATATTTTAGTCCTTTATTGTTCAAATTCTGACATTTAATTAAGTCATATCATCAAACATGAGCCAAAGACTTGACTATATTTTAGGGACAAGGTAATATTTTTAGCATAGATTAAAGCAAAAAAAGACATTATTAGAAAAAACATAGGACTAAAAATTATAAGAGGACTTCCAGTTTTAACTTTTCTATTTACTAGCTTTGACTATGGCCAAACACAGTCTATCTGTTCTTCACTTTCTTTATGTGCAAGTAAGAAAATATGACTCATCATTTAAGATTCTTTCTAGCTCCACCATGATTGAGATTTGAAAGAGTAAATTTAATTTCAAGCTATGATCAAGTTAGTCAAAAATTGCATTAAACAGAGGATAGCTCAAGAGATACAGAACTATTTTGACATCCACTTTATTTTTTAAAAAGATTTTATTTATTCATGAGAGACAGAGAGAGAGAGGCAGAGGCAGAGGGATAAGCAGACTTCCTGCTCCCCAAAGCAAGACTTGATCCCAGGACCCTGGGAAGGCAGATGCTTAACTGACTGAGCCACCCAGGCACCCTTGACATTTACTTTAAAACCATATGTGTGCTCTGTCCTTACTACATGTAATGGAATGCAGGCACAGAAGTCATGTGTGTATGTGTGTATGTATGTGTGTGTATGTATATGTGTGAAATGTAGTTATATGGGGGACTGTTACATATATATATGGCATATATTTATATATATATATATCATTCCCATTTTTATATTTACACACCATTACCTTTTAATAGAAGCAAAGAACATGTGTTCATACAAAGCCTTTTCCACTAGAATTCCTCAGTGTGTGATATTCATTTAAAAAAAAAAGAAGAAGAAATCAATGGACAATAAGGTCTGTTGGCAGCAACACAATGGTGTATTATGCTAGTGCTTTTATCAATCACATGTCTGTATCCCAGCTTTTACCATGGAGGTTTCATTTTCCCAACAGAGAGCAGGATAACCATTGCAACTAATGAGAAGGTGACTGATGGGTGCAATTTTCAAGAACTAGTAAGTAGAGGTTCAGCTACTTAGGGAATTTCTGGAGCCTCAAGGACATTACTTGATCTCTCAAAGTACCGGAGCCAGCAAGGGCACTTACATGAAGAGCTGGAAAGATGAACAAGAGATATGGTGGTCAAAGGCAAAACCCAAGAATATGCATTGGTAGGCCATGTCTATGAACCTAAATGGAGCCATAGTTCTCACCTTTCTAGTCAGATTCCTTTCCCCTGAGGAAAATTTCTCTGTGCTCGCTCAGGCCAGTCTTGCTCATCTAGTCCCGAAGGTCTCCTCCAACATCTTTGTTCTATAGAAGACATTCCTGATAATGACTTTCAGAAGTATTAAAGGTGAAGAGTGCTGTAGAAATGGATATTCTCTTTTCCCCTTGAAACAAAATTATGCAGTTTTCTTTGTCAATGTCAATTTTAGGTGCCTTCACCGCAGATGATTTAAGAAGCTGTTTATTTGTGTTTGCATCAAGTGATGTTTTATATTTCCTTTTTTAGTCTGCCTTTAATGAAATATTAGTGTATATCTTTATCCATTATTTTAACTTTTGAAGACTTAATCTGGACCAGGCAGTATGCAAAATGCTGGGGACACAATGCCCTCTAGAAGGTTTACAGGAGGCAAACAGAGAACTAAATAGAAGACAATGAAATTAAGTTGGATAGAAATTGCTCAATTAGCCATTGGGACAGGCATGGGTGGTAGTGTTAGATGAGTCTTTCTAATAAATGTGATTAGATGATACTGAAAAAAAAATGAGTGAGGTAAATTTAGTGGGAAAAGAAGGTGGGGAAAGGGGATGAATGGACAAAGAATGAAGGGATATCTTCATTAGAATTTCTCTATTTCTTTCTGCTTTTATAATTCTGGTTCTTTCTTAGAGGTACCTTATTGCTATCCTTATACAAATCATGTCTTTTACAGAAAATTTTGTTCCTGAAGCCTTACTAGGGAAAAAGCTGATGACTCCCCTAACAACACTGGTGCCTCAAATTCTAGCCCTAACCCTCTCTTTGTCATTCCCATTGAGTGAAATCTCTCCATGGCTTAGAAGATCTCATCACCTTTCTCTTAGGATGAGTACAAATAACTCATTCATCATTTATTATGTTTGTTTCCTTCTTCTTTCTCCCGAAAATTGAAGCACTCTTTTTGTTGTTTCAGAAAAAAACAAAACAGGACACCTGGGTGGCTCAGTCAATAAGCATCTACCTTCGGCTCAGGTCATGATCCCAGGGTCCTGGGATCGAGCCCCGCATTGGGCTGTCTGCTTGATGGGAAGCCTGCTTCTCCCTCTACCATTCCCCCTGCTTGTGTTCCCTCTCTCATTGTGTCTTTCTCTGTCAAACAAATAGGTAAATAATCTTAAAAAAGAAAAAAGAAAAAAACAAAATGATAATGGTATATTTTATTAACAAAGCAACTTGTTACCTGGTTTTAAACATAAACTATTTTTCTATAAGTGAATCCCTATTTAGCTACTAGAAGGGGCTATTGTTATAAGGTCAAGATGAATGATTCTCATAACTTTGTGGCATTAACCAGAAATTCAAGTCAGGCTAGGACCACCAACCCTACCTCTAAGCAGTAGGAACATTAACCCAACGCCGTCTTTCTTTTCCTTGGTGACTAAAAGTGGAAAAGGACTGGTACGATTAAGGATCTGAAGTTACATACACTCTTTTTTTCCTTCCATATAAGTTGGTCCTATCTTTATTTCTGGTGAACAACTTATGAGTTCTATGCCCTGGTCTCATGAAATTTCTTTTTATAGACTTGGAGTGTATGAATATAGGATTAGAACTGTAAGACCTATAATGAAATCCCATTTTATTTACTTCTTCCATGAAATTGAGTTAAATTTAATCTCTCTATCTCCATTTTCTTATCTATCAAATAGGGACAATCACCGTATCTCCTTCACTGGGCTGCTGTATGCATAGCATGGAAAAAAGCATGGCCTTAAACATGTCACAAAATCCAAGATACTGTAAAAATGTCAATATTTGCAATTACTTGAGATTTTAGGAACCATAATCTCCAAGATCTCTGGACATCAATGCGATTAGGCCCAAATTATATACCAAGATTTCCTACCTACTCATCACTAATAATTTCTTCACTGTCTTCCTTTCCACTTGGATATATTCCATGTATATTTGCCATGCTCTTGTTTTAAATTAGAGAATTTTATGAAAACCTTCTCTGGTGCATTCAGTAAGACCACATGACCTTAGAAGATAGGACCTTATCTTCCTGCAGATATCATTACTTGGGATGTAACCAAGTTATAAAGGTCCCTGGGAATAGGTTGGCACTGCTATTGGTTATAGATGGAGTACTTTTGGTCACTATCCACTAAGAAAACAGACTAGGAAAAGTAGGTAATTAAAACTAAAAGATCATGTTAACTCTAATAATCACCTCACTTTGTCAAATTATTATGGAAATTGTAGCAACTATATAAACTTCATTTTTTTCCTTTTGATTCTGCAAACATTTTTAAATGACAGTATCACATGCCTATGCAAAAGTAAGCTACTTTTTCATTGGCCTTTTGAAAAAATGTATTTTTTTTTCACCCTAAATTCATTCTTACTGCAATGGACTGTCTGGAGTTCTGACAATAGATGTACTTAATTCTAGTTTAATTTAAAAATTTCCCAAATCCAGGAATGGGGCATATTATAAAATAAGTCATCACTGCAAACTAACTCCTGTACATTTTTTTTTTAAGATTTATTTATTTGTTTTAGAGACGTGGGAGGGGCAGAAGGAGAGAATGAGTCTTAAGCAGACTTGGTGATGAGCGTAGAGTCCCACGCAAGGCTGATCTCAGAATCCTGAGATCACCACCTGAGCCTAAACCAAGAAACAGACTTTTAACGAACTGTGCCACCCAGGCGCCCCCTCCTGTACAAATATTTTATAAATATTCTGTTATGGATAACTATTTTTGTGATTACTTTCTCATGATTTCAATTCTTTCTCATATTGGTAACTGGGACCTTTTATGTTTTATAGGCAGAAACATTTCAAAGAATAAATATAACCCAGTAACACACTTCATTCAGGGATTTCTTCTTGAGCTTGGCCAACAGACCATGAAGATTCAACTTATAGTTTCACAGTATAAAACCTACAACTACTAGATGAACCTTGTATTATTGTTAGAACTAAAATTTCACATATTAATAGCTAGTTAATAATTGATGCTCTGTATAGGGCATTTTAAAATAAAGAAATTCTCAATAACGTTACCATAGGTTTCTTACTTCCTGTAACACTAGGTAAGTGAGTAGAATGATCATATATATTCAAGAGAAAGGGATACAACGGTTGACTTAGGGAGTTTTTATATTCCACAATGCTTTGAAATCTTCAGGTCTAATCCGAGGCGAATTTAAAGAGAAAAACTGATTTTCCCACAAATGATATAGAGATAGGTTAAAAAAAAGCATAGTCCAATCCAAAAAGGAAGTTTGAGTACACTGGAGATGGGGTTTCAAGAAAGCAAATCTTTAGGCTTAGTAAAGATGAGATGATAGTAGAATCTGGGTTAGAACACATAAAGAAGTAGGACTGAGTCTTGGAGTCTCGCTAATTTTCTAACATCATTTTATTGATGCTTCAAGTATCTTGTTCTTTCTCTTAATCTGATTATTGTTAGCATTCTTCATACATAACTTTTTCTCAGGATAAAATCTGAAAATACACTTACGACATAGCTCAAGTACCTATGGTTACTGACTCTCACTCTGAGGTAGTTGTCTTTTAACTAGTCTCCTATAACACACTCTGGATACTTTAATTACAACACTAACAGGTTCCAGAATAACACAAGGACTGAAAAACTCCTCAAAGGTAAAAAATGAGCCTTATTTGAATGAGCACTTCTAGAATCTAGAAAGTGCCTGTCCTGTGGAAACTCCATAGTAAATATTCAATGAGTGAATGAATGAACACTGGGCACCAGAATAAATAGATTTTTATATTTCTGAGCATTTATTTTATGAAAGATTAATTTAATAAATAATCTGAATATAAAATGAAAAAGACCAATTATCACATTATTTCCAAGAAATATAAAATTAAGTTTACTAATCACAGAATTTAAGTAATTACCTCATGAGTGGATTTGATGAGTGTACAGATAGTTTATAATGTCCAGAGATACTGGTGATAGATTGCACGGAATGTGAATACTTGGAGAGCATTTGTGTTTTTCCATTGATTTGATTTTCCACTGATATGATTTGTTGCATAGAATTCAGACTGGACACATGCATACCTGATATTTTCTCATTAGCTTTTAAGATTTTTGAACTTCCTTTGTAATTCCTCCCTCACTTCCCCATCACACAATAGTGCCACAAGCTGATACCCAAATGCATGCGTGTAGTGACAAAGTGCCAAACTCCCTAATTAGTGCGGAGCCTCAAATTTGATGATCTCAAACACGTTATTAGCAATAACCTTGAGATGTCTATGAGTGAGTTATTAAAAGGGAGGTCTTATCCAGATATGATTTGGGTACCTGGAAAGACTTAATAACATCTGATCAGTAGTATAGTTCTTAATTGGAAATTATAAAAGAATCAGCATTATCACCAAGTAATCAGGCTTTCTTAGTTATGATACTTTAACATCATAAGATGGGTGATTTATTCAACAAGTTGGAGCTTTTCCAGAAAAGCTGGAACATAAATAAAACACAGAACAGCAGCTAGACCGGGAAGTCACAGTGCAGTTTAGGAATTGTGAAGAAGTTAATTCTTCCCCCACTCCCCACACCCTTACAAGTGTAGCAGCCTTAATACATACAGTGCAGTTAGCCTTTGACAAATAAGACTTCTACGCAGACACTACTATGCAGGTTATTTCCTTATCTTGCCAAGATGCCATATCATATCCTCAAATGCCATTTAAAGGAATCTGTCTTACATTCGAGTTTCTCCAATGACCTGGAAAGAAGAACCTTGATAAAAACAAAACAAAGCAAAACAAAACAAACAAATAAAAAAAATACTAAACTGCTTTTTGTGTTATTGTGAATTGTCCTAAGGAAAGCTAGCTCTTATTTGAAATCACAACTATTAATGAAAGTACATTTTCTTTCTCCTTCTTGTTATTTCTATTAAGAATGTACAGTATATCTTCTGAACATATATTCCCTAATTTGTCTTTCTCTTGTTATATCTATACTAATAAAAAATTTTATAAAGATTTGTAAGATGTAGTGCTATTTTCACTAATTTATATGGACCTCATATATTGGAAGCCTAAAGACAAAGTGCAAAAGAAAAAAAAAAGGAATGTTTGACTGGAAAAAGAAAAGACTGGTAGTTTTACTATAAAATGTTCACCAAGCTAAGTGTGTTTCAGTTAAATTCAGAATGAGGACTGAAAATAATTGAACTACAGAGAAAATTAGTTTCCCTGTAATGCTAAGAGCAGCCCCTGCTGGTTACTGTCATATAATTGAGACAAGAGGAATTTTAATGAAAGAAGAAGTTGAAATAATAGAACAGAAGATGTTGAAGAGTCATTTCTTTTTCAGTAACACATGATTTCTCCTTTGACACTTTTTCATTATGTGACCTGCAGTGTTTGCCACAAATCGCATACAAATTATCAAATATCCATCAAAGTTTTTTTTTTCCCCTTTGAAGTAATCATTTCAAGAAACAGTTCAACCAAACATCCACTTGACGGAGAGTTTGCCCCGATAACCCACCCCCCACTAACTCATTGATTATAAGAGGAAAACTAAGGCGCATTATCATGGGTATGTAGTTTAAACTGAAAGTATAACTTTATTAGATTCACATATTATTAGATCGTTATTTTTTAAATGCATAATAGAGGCATATTAAAAATAATAAAATAGCATATAAGCTTCTAATTATGGCTTTATAAATAAAACAGAACATAAAAGTTGAGTTAAAATATTTAAAAACTACATTCCTTTTTGCTCTCACACCCTTTTTTTTAGAGGTTATAAGAAAATAATACCAAAAGGAGTTAAAACAAACTGAGATCATTGTGTGCTTTATATTTTTCCTCTCCTCCCTTGATTTATCCTTGCAAATACTTTGTACTTTATTTCAGCACAGCAGCTCTCCGACCACTTAAGTCTTTGGCCATTAGCTTTTAATAAATGATCTGTGTGTGCATACATGTCACATCTACTTTTTAAAAATTCTAGAAATTTTGTTTAACTCTTTGGAATAACTGACTAAACCATAAACATCAGTATATTTGTTTAATTTGATGCCATTACGAATTCTTCATTGACCGATGCTGAATTTTCAAATTTTCCTTGTCTTTGCATTCTAAGCATTTTGCAAAGTGTCTTCTGTGGAATCATAATCCCATAAGATATTCCTTAAACAGTCACTAAAGTCTTAAAAATTATGCATACTTTATTTTCTTAAATTCAGAATGCAATTAGGATATTAAACTCTGATACATCCGTTAGTAGAGGACCATGCCTCACTTCTTTTAATTCCGTTTTCATAAAACTTTTTTGGTGACAGAGAACCCACTTTCAAAGAAAACCTATCAAATCTTGAGGAATGTATCTCTTAGGGAAACGTGCTTTGTGTAACTTAATTTTAATTCTTTAAGACTGAGAACTAAGTGTATTTTAATGTCAGTCTTTAGGTCACACCTCCTTATCTTTAGGCATATCAGAACACATAAAACCGATCCAGGAGAAGAAGGTATCATATCAGTCATATCATGACTGGTATTGCTATTCCCCCCAGCGCTGTGCCTTCTTGAGCCTGCCTCCCCAAACCATTCCGCAAGGACTGCCAGTCACTCAAGCCTCACTATCACATTTTTAATGCCTATTGACATGTCTAATGACATGTCTATGACATGACATAATGTCTAATGACAATAATGTCCCATTATTGTCTATGGGATAAATTCCAACCATCTAGCCATGTACACAGGTTGGTATATGCCCTGCCATCAATATTTGTACACTCAATTACGTATTTATATAATAAACCAAAATGTATTTAACTAGCAATATATAGATTTTAGATTTTTTAAGGTTTTTTCCAATGTTACAAATCACAATATTTTAAACAACCTGATAGACTTATATGTGTATATCTATGATTATCCCCTTAATACAAACTCTTAAAATTAGACTTGCTGGATCAAAAGATATGCACATTTCAAACACATTTTAAAGTATTTTAGAATTGCTCTTTAAAAAGTTGTAACAAAAAAAAATAAAATAAAAAGTTGTAACAATTTAAAACCTTACCAGTATGATGATTTCTCATACCTTATTAACACTGGGTATTAGTGATTATTTACTAAAGAATAAAACAGCACAAATAAATACCATAAATAAATAAATATGATACATTTTTAAAAATGGAAATGTACACGTTTTATTTTGTCTTTGGTTACTAGTGAAATTAAATCATTGTCATATTAATTATATTAATCTATATATTTTGTTATTATTTTAACATTTTCATTTTATTGGTTTTTAAAACTTTTTACACATAAAGAATTGTTATATGAATTAAATAAATATGCAGCTTTTTAAAAAACTCTTTTAAAGATGATTTTGTGGCATCAGGTAAGTCAATTAATATTTTCTTTTGTGATTCTTTTTATGCTTAGAAATACTATTACCAACATCACAGAATATTAATCATCACTTATATTTAGTTTTATTATTTTTGGTTTTTAATTTTCAAGCAAAGAATATTTTAATACATATTACTTAGAAATCATGCCACTGAGGTGGGAAGAAAATAAATAATTGAAAAATAATTTTCAATTTTAAGACATTCTGTTAATTTACTAACAAAGGTTAGGGCAAATATGCTGCCATGTTAAATTTATATGGATTAAAAAGTATCACCAAGTTTCAGAAATAATAAATTGGGATCAGTGGGAGAATCAAAATGCTATTTGACAGCCCTTTAGTAGCCTGTGTAGATAGAGATTAGGACTTATTCTTGTAGCCATTAATTCTCTCCTATTATAATACAGAATGGAGTTTCCAAACAAACCCTTAAATCTATAAAATGCTTTTCATTTTTCCCCTCCAAAAAACAAATATTAAATTAAATTGACACCTGGGTTGAATTAGAATCACAAATCATTTCAGGGGAGAAGTACATGTTTAACTTATTCAAACTAGATCTAAAGATGTTTCAGTATTCCAGTTGTTTGAATTCAACTATTTTAAAAAATGCATATTTACAAGCTCTTTATACAGGATATAGATAAGGACTGAAATTACATTTTCTATAATGCTTAAAAATTTGCCAGGTTTTACTCATGTTTTAGAAAAGCTCCTTGATAGTAAAATTATAATAGCAGAGATCAATTATGAAGAGCTATATTCAATGAAATAAGATCTATGATTCTTTTTATTTAAAATTCTTAACTATATTTTAATTTTTGAATGTAATCAACCATCATTCAAATGCAGTTTTGTCCACCTATTCATGTCAAAATGTAAAAGTAGATTTCTCTAAGTTATAATATTAATACAAACTCCCTCCATTTTCTTTGGCCAAGCCTGAGTTTTCATATATTATGATTAAAATCACAGTTTTAAAATTCTATGAAAGACAGAGATAATAGCAAAATATATACATATATATATTTACACATACTCAAACAATGCCATTATTAAGAAAAATAGACATAAAAATTGACATAAATTCCCTCAGAGTTACTGATGGCTATAATATGGAATTATTGCTTATACTGTTCTATAAATCATTTTGTTGTTTAAATAAACTGAGCAGTTGTTTGTTTTTACATATATTCCTGGGTAAAAACAAATAGACATGTTTTCTGAAGGACCTGACATAGATTTGAGAGTGTTGAAAGGACAGTTTCTCAGAGTTGGGGGAGTCTACAGAAAAAGCAGAGAAGATGCTAAATGAAAGCTGTAACTCTCATTACACATATAAAAGAAGAGGCATGGAGATATAGACTGGTACATGCCACCTAGTTGCTGTAGCACACAAAGACAAATTATAATCAGGAATAGAAATAAGAAGGATTCTACACTGAAATGAGCCAATCTGATTTTTATTGCCAAGTTATCTTTTTAACAGCTCAGAAGACACACACACACACACACACACACACACACACACACACACACATTATTCCCTCACCTTCCCCCTAGTAAGGAAAAACATTAAATGATCCAAAACAATTAATCAATTAATTCTGGGTGGCTATAGAGTACAACTCTGTCCTTGAATCTTATTACAGTATGTTCTTATTGCTCATATATAATAAAGAGATGAAGAGGTATAGTACTGAAAACCATGCCGACTGTTGAATCAAAGAACCTGGGAAAAAGTTAGGCACTGAAAACCTTAAGAGGTAGAGATACAAATACAGACAGAGCTACAGAAATAACAAAAACCAGGATTTTCAGTGACTTACTTTATATTACACCAATCTGTATCTTTTTTTTTTTTAAAGATTTTCATTTATTTATTTGACAGAGAGAGAGAGATTACAAGTGGGCAGAGAGGCAGGGTTGGGGGGGGGGAGGCAGGCTCCCCGCCAAGCAGAGAGCCCGATGCGGGGCTCGATCCCATGACCCTGAGATCATGACCTGAGCGGAAGGCAGAGGCTTTAACCCACTGAGCCATCCAGGTGCCCCAATCTGTATCTTTTTATTGACCAGTCCATCTATATACCTATATAGCAAAATCTATGTTCATAGAGAGTTAGTGAAAGGGAGGGAGAAATCATTGACAGAGAGATTTTGGAATGGTAGGTACCTATTTCCCTTCAAAACATAGCTCAACTTTAAATTATTAGAATCCAAATAAGACTAATAGCATTAAGATTAATCCTCAAATATATTCAAGGAAAGATAAATCTTTTCAAAGTCATGTGCACTTTTGATTTCTAATGTAATTTGAAAGGCAAGGGACCTTTTTACAGAACATTCATAGAATTAGAAAAGGTCATTGATCTTAATTCTTTGTCTTCTGGCAGGGAAAGTTAAAAGTAAGTACACAATAAATCATGTATTCAGGTGAATACTTTCAGAGGAAAAAAAAATAGCACCCTTTGATTAGGCTAGAATGAACAGATGTATTTTTTTCATAACATGATTCCATCCAAACTAAAAAATTTTACTTCTTTTAGGAAAAAAAAAGGTGGGACAACCAATTATTTTCATTTAAAATTTTCATTTAATTGAATTTCTAAAATATTACATTAAAACTCAACTTGTTACCCTACAAACTTCTCTCCATTAATTTATACTTAATAATTCAGAATTTACTTAGTTTCTATTGTATGTCAAGCAACACAGGTGCTACTAGAGTTATACAGCATAAGAGAAAAAAATGGTCCATGAAAGAATAAAAGTCTCAGAAATAATGTAATATTTCTTAAAAAATATAATCTAATTCTTCTCTGTTTACCACCTCATTCTTTTGTTTTATTTATTTTGTGTTCACATAATTCTCATAAAGTAGAATGTAGTTTCACTTTATGAGAAAACTAAAACAAAACAAAACAAAAAAACAAAACTATCCAGAGTAGTTCAGATATCAAAGACAAAATTTACATGATATAGTTAGTTGACCTGATCCATTCTCCCCTCTGTGAGTTACAGCTACTCAACTTCGATTTCATTAAAGTTTTATTCCATTATTCTCCCCAGAACCTTATTGCCTTGGGATGCCATTATATTCCAGGGTTGGGTTTACCAAAGCTCAGGCCTTGATTTGGGCCTAAACCAATTAGTGAAATTCTTAGCCCTAGACTAAATGATTGGGTAAGGGACTGGCATTTGACTTAAGATTACCCAGTCAGAATGAAGCCCAGGACTTGTGTTTAAAATTTGAGGGGAAGCAAAAATTTAGGGGAAAAATTGCTTGGCCTTATACACGAGCTGAATTGCCCCAGTTGCTCCTGGCAGACATTTTGTGAAATCAAAGGGTGCCTTTCAGAAAGCACCTGATACAGGATTTTCCTAAAAGAGTGTATAAGTAAAAAGTACATTATCATTTGCTCATGGTTCAGCATAATATTGTTGGCCATGGAGCTAATTTTATTTAATTAGTATATAATTCTTCAATCTCATCACAGGGTTAAATTAAAAAGTTAAAATAATGTCATGATTTGACAAATAAGGGATAGTAACTATGTGGGAGTGTGTGTGTGTGTGTGTGTGTGTGTGTGTGTGTGTGTTATAAAACAAATTATTTTTTAACAAATAAAAAAATGCTGAGTTTAAGTTCACATTCTTATTTGGACACAAAAATAAAATAATAAAAAATAATATAATAAAATAAGATAATAATAAACCAGGATAAATCTGATGTGGTGTGATGTTCTTATAAAAAGCTAACTGATTTCCAAAGGCTTACCTGAAAATCAGTCCTAGAATGGTAATTAGCCACATCAGCATATAGATTTATCCATGTCGTTTTAAATCTTTATTGGAAGTGGGGTAGGTGAAATTTGGACTTATCTCTTCTATGAACTAAACAGAGCATGAATGGGGCCTTGGGGATATTTTTTAAAAAATTTTATTTAAATTAAATTAGCCAGCATATAGTACACCATTAGTTTCAGATGTAGTGTTCAATAATTTATCAATAATTATTGTATTATTGTGTTATCAATAATTTATTGATTTACAGCACCCAGTGCTCATCACATCTCATGCCCTCCTTATGTGCATCACATTCCCACCCAATGTGCATCACCCATCCCCTCCAGCAACCCTCAGTTTGTTTCCTATAGTTAAGAGTCTCTCATGGTTTTTCTCCCTCTCTGATGAGTTCCCATTCTGTTTTCCCTCCCTTACCCTATGATCCTCTGCTCTGTTTCTTGTATTTCACATATGAGTGAAACCATATAATAATTGTCTTTCACTGCTTGACTTATTTCGCTCAGCATAGTACCCTCCAGTTCCATCCACATCGATGTAAATGGCAAGTATTCATCCTTTCTGAAGGCTTAGTAATATTCCATCGTATATATATATGTATATATATGTATATATATATATATATATAACACATCTTCTTTATCCATCCATTCAATTTTCGATGGACACCTTGGCTCTTTCCACAGTTTGGCTATTGTGGACACTGCTGTTATGAACATTGGGGTAAAAATGCCCCTTCAGATCACTACATTTGTATCTATAGGGTAAATGATGCCATTGGTGGGTAATTGGTAATGCCATTGGTGGGTCACAGGGTAGCTGTATTTTTAACTTCCTGAGGAACCTCCATACTGTTTTCCAGAGTGGCAATACCAGCTTTCCTTCCCACCAAAAGTGTAAGAGGGCTCCCTTTTCTCTGTATCCTCACCAATATTTGTTGTTTCCTGTCTGGTTAATTTTAGCCATTCTGACTGGTGTAAGGTGGTATCTCATTGTGGTTTTGATCCTAGGTATATTTCTTCACATGATCCTTTCAACCTTTATTTTCCATTGTGTGCATGCTTTCAAGTTTTCTTGCTATGTATTTTGACAGAGTAATTTTTTAAAAAGTGACTCTTTTGTTCAAGTGAAACAAAGACAGCCTTCTACCCATGGAAACATTTACTTGCCTAAATTATAAGAATTCAGGATTTAATTCCAACTGAGACCTGACCATCAACTAGCCTTCATCTTTTAGAAGTACAAAAAAATTAAGTGGATAGGGAGTATTATCCATTTTTCCACCTGAAGAGTGCCTTATTCAGGTAAAATATACATGTTTCCCACAGTATCAGGTAAAATATACATGTTTCCCACAGCATCTATTGTAGTAAATATCAGCCACATTTACTGGCAAAGGAATCTTTACTTATGGTCAAAGACTTGTAGAGTTCATCCGGTCATTTTAATAAAGTGAAGATTAGAAACAAATAATTAAAATCTGGGTACGTAAAATTAAAAAGTTTGGAAATCCCATTTGCTGCTTTCATCACGATGAACATGTTTAATTTATTTTACCTTCTCTTTATAACTTTAAAAATTGAAAAATTTCTTTTTTTTCTTTTTTTTTAAAAAATTGAAAAATGTCTTTCTGGATTTGAGATAAACACATTTGGAAAAAGTAGATAAACAAGGTATTTGTGGTGGGAGACCAAAGTGCATTTCAGATATATCCTTAAATGTCAGAGCCTATAAACTGAGTCCTCACCAGAGTAAAGAGATTAAGAATGTCCTACAGACAGACCAGGCTAAGAGGCTAAGAACCAGCTAGAGAGGATTATAATAAACACCAGAGCATTTATAAAATACTGTCAGAAGGAAGCCATTGGTTTTTCAATAGTTCAAAGTGTGATACTTACTTAGAATGACCAGTATAAGATAAGGCAAGAATATTTATAAAATAAAGATGCCATAAACACCCAAAACAAGCATAATACTTTCTGTCCAGGTAGTTACTTAATTACTTTCTCTAAAAATTCCAAATTACTAAAGTAAAATATATTTCAAAGAGATTTTAAAATGCAGTCTTATAATCACATATGATTTATAGTAAGCTTTATGTTAGCAATAATTTGGTATTTTTAGAAACCACTATATTTTAGTTTTTCTAAAAGCCCTGGTAATTTAGTCCTCAAAGATTTTCCTATAAAAGGTAACCTAGAAATATGGGTAAGATACAAAATGTCACTGTCATAGCAATTAACATCCATTAGTCATGAATGTCAAAGCTTTTTATAAATGTAAATATGTTTCATTGTTTCAGGTCAGAAAATAAACCAACTAAAGATGAAATCAGGGTAAGAGAATTCAAAACATTGGTCAAGCTTTTAAAACAAAGGTCAAAGTGAACATTTCCTTAATTTATGTTTAGTTCTCTTGGGCGTGAGTTACTACTTCCTAAAGAATGAGCCACTGGTACATACGTCTCACAAAATATGTAGGCCAGAAGAGAGGGTAAGGTAACATAGCAGATAGATTACAGATTTCTTCCAAGTCTGTGATAGAAAAGGAAATAATTTACTTTGTTTTCAAATTCCTGCATTCATCAACACACTGAATAGTTTGAGGTTTTTCTCACTGAGAACATTTTCTCCTTTTTATGTTATTGAACTTGTACTAATGTATCTTCTTTTGTATCTTTTATGATTTGAATCAATAAGGCCATATAAAACTCTAAGCAAATTGACTTCAAGTCAGAGAATATATTGATTTAATGATAAAGTTGTTCCTTAACAATAATTTTCCTTATACTATTGCTACTGTTTGGAATGCAGTGTTGTATAGGCAAAGAAACCCACAAAAATGTATTTTTTCCTAAATTTTGAGAGGGAAGACTTAAGTAATATTTTTCTCGTGTGCTACAAGCATATAACTAATAAAAATATTTTGGCAAGAGAAACAGAAATAGGAATTATATCTAATTTTACATAAAGTATATTATTCCAGCAATAAGATGTATAATTAGGAGTATGTTTTATTTAAGGCATAATTCCCAGAGCAGCATCAGAGGACTTAACAGAGAATTTCTGGATTCTATCCATTTTTTATGCAGTGAAAACAAAGCTGAACTCTACTTTTACTACCTGCAAAACCTACCTTTGTCTTTTTTTCAGTGGATGACTTTGCTACCTACTTCAATAATAAAATACATCGCCAGTGCTACTGTTTCCTAAATCTGAGCCCCAAATTTGTCTTTGCTTTGCTATATTGTAAGAAGTGTTTTACCAAGTCAGCTCCTCCACTGACAGATTGAATCCTCACCTAGCGACCTTATAAGGGGCTGTTACTTCATTTATTCTCCCTATCCTGCCCCGACTTTTCTCACCATTATCTCACTCAACCAGTTACAAACATGTGGTAGCAATTCCTGTTTTTACAGACAAAAAACAATCAAGAAATAAAAATAACCCAAACAGCCTCATTTGATGCCACATCTACTTCTAGCTTTTGCACCATTTATTTCCTCCTCTTCAGAGAAAAATATTTCTCTGGAGAGCTGTGTCCATTTCTTTACTTCTCATTCCCTCATTCACATCATTTGGATAATCATTTCCAGAACCACGGTTCAAACTCTGTTTATCAAGGTCATCAATGATCTCCAGCTAACTACCTAGAAAGATCAATTTCTCTCTTCATCTAGCCCAGTGGCTTTCGCTGGGGACAATTTTGCCCCCTGGCACCCCCACCATCCTCCAGAGGACACTTGGCAATGTCTGGAGGCATTTTTAGTTGTCAAAACTGGGGATGTGCTACTATTCGCATCTAGTAGGCAGGGATCAAGGTTGCTCTAAACATCTTAACAGTGTACAGAATAGCCCACCCACCAAAACTATGGCCCAAAGGTCAATAGTGTTGAGGTTGAGAAGCCTGAGTATCTCAACCTTCAACAACATTCATAGTTGTAAACACTTGTTTATTATCTGTAAACACTTGTTTATTATCTGTATCTCCCATGAAGAACATAAGTCTAATGAGGATCGGGCCTTAACGTGTCTTGTTTTTTATTGTATTCATTGTGTGTAGAAAAATTACTTGTCCCAGATCAGGTGTGCAATTTCTGCATTTCATAAGTAATACTTCTCTCACATGATTATTACCTCATTTAGCAATCTGCTTAGATCTTATACTAATGATAAGACAGACTGGTTTTACCCTTGTGGAAGACTTGACCTAACTACAACACTTCACAGTACAACTTCCCCAGAGTAGCTACATGTGAAGTTCTTGTCTCTTTCCATCCTTCCTTCCGTCTACATGCTAGGAGATACTCCAGGCTTTCTTGGAGGAGAAAACTCCATGTAGCTAAGGAAAACTACAGCTCAAAGTAGCTTGGATTTGGGTCCGTTATTGTTGATATTTATGAGCATTTTACGATATTACAAATATGTTAAAGTAAATAGGCCTTTTTCAGCTGGTCAAAAATCTTCACCATTATTTGACATTGTAAATTCTTTGCTAATTTCTTCCAGTGAAGAAGTGCATTCTAAGTCTCAGAAAATAACTTCCAAACAAAATTGGGAAGACAAGAATTTTGGACTCTGAGAAAAAAATATAGTAGAAACTACGACAGGAAGGACCAGAAAGAAGGGCACTTGTGTTGAGCACCTGGTGTTGTATGGAAGTGATGAATCACTATCTTGAAACTAATATTACACTGTATATTAACTAACTGGAATTTAAATAAAATATTGAAAAAAAAGGAATTATCTGAAAAAGAAACTGATGAATAATGAAAGGATCAACATTGATGAACTGTATTCTAGATGATAAAAATAATGTGAATTTTCTTCTCACTACAAAATAATACAAATATAAATAATACCTGATAAAATTATTCATACATAAATTTCATCTATAGGAAGAAAATTAATTGTATTTCAAAGAGAAAGAAGCCACAGTAGTAGTTTTAATATGCAAGACATGGTTATAATAATCTCAGGGAATAATATTTAATTCTTGCATTAAATTTTTAAACCTATATTAAGCTTCATTCTCTGTCATTCTCAGTAGCCACTCAGAGCCTACTCCTTAGAAAGAGTTCATACTTGCACATCTTGGGAAAGTACATAAAAGCAGGATGGAGTACGTTGTAACAAAGAAATACTATCATTCCTTTCTGCCTCACATATTTTAGATTACCATTTACTGTCAATAATAAAGGTTCTTTGTTTAAACAGTAAATTTTAAATTCTCACTGAGAACAATAGTAAACAGTAATGATTTTACCTTCAACTTTATCAAAAATTTTCATAGATTCGGCACGTAAATTATATACTTTAAGTTCAAAATAAAGTAGATTAAATCACATTTTTAGATAATGAGGTTATAGGAGAATGTCCTCAAGTGAATTTTCAAAGCCCAGTTTACATCAAAAGATGGGCAGGTTTCCCCTGAATCTGAATTTCTATTTGTGAGAATTATTTATTACTGAAGATTTTCTTTCAGCAATTCTAAAAGTCTTTCTAACTCTATCCACATTTATTAGTGAAAAAGGGAGTTTTTGTATATATGTATGTTCCGTTGTGTGCATGAATTTGCCTCTGTATTAGAGCACTTAATAAAATTAGCTTTCTTTATCACTGAATGAATTGAGCATTTTCAATGTAAAAACGCCCAACACCCCACAATCTAACACTAAATTTTACTCAACTAACATTCAGTGTCTCCTGAAATGTTTGCGGAGAATTTTTGATTTGTGTTGTTACTTATTCCAAATAGCATTAGCCACAAAATTGTCTGGGCTTCTTGAGATTCATCTAATTAATGAGGAAGGATGGAGTAGATGAATTCAATCAAGGGTTTATTTTAAACCTTATTCATACACTTTCACAATATTTGGGGGCTGATCTCTATTTATGAGGTACTTAAAGAGGCGATGTTATGATGTCTTTCCTAGAGAGTCAAATCCTAATTCCCACTAGATAGAAAGTTTACTTATTGAAGTGTCTGGAAGTGATAAAGAGTGACAAAGCAAAAGAACTTTTGCATGACTTGTTTCCACTGTTTTCCTTTGGAGGAGGACACCTGAGGAAAGTTTCCTGCCCCGTCCTGAGGACTATATCTGAGCCCTGTGAAGAAAGGAAAATCAATTTGCTCAAAAGAGTTTTGTCAAATGGTTAGTTTTCCAAAGGAATGTCACCAAATTTATGAACTGTGGGTTTACACCTTTAAAAGCTCTGTTGTTGATATGTAAGACCTTTAATTAAGAAGTTTAAAAAGTTTAATAGCATGGGGACCAAACACACCAGTTAGCCTGGTAGGGTCTAAGTTCAAACTTTTTCTTTGGGTAATTATTAATAGTGCCCTTTTTTACTTTCAAAAGCATCCTCAGCTTGGAAGATAAGTTATATGGTCATCCTATTTAACAGAAATATTCAACTTCTGTTACTGATGGAAAAAAACACAAAACTTTTTCCCCAAATGTTAACATACTACTTGAGAAATTAGCAAAAGAAACCTAAAAATTCTAAAATGTGAGCAAATAAGTGCATTTGTTTTGCATTTATTAATGCAAAAATTCCCAAATTAGATATTGGCTTTTTCAATTATGGATAGTGATCATTATTAAACATTCTTGTTATAGACATTATTTTGTTTTTGTTTTCTTGTAATTAAACCATCTACACCATAGCTGAGTGGCTTGGATCTGTTACTTAAGATCATCTGTGAAATGGTGCTAGAAATAGTGTTGTGAAGATAAAATGAGTTAGTTTACATAAACTGTTTCTAATATATGCCTGGCACATAGTGCTATATAAGATTTAGATTTATAACTGTTAATCATAAATTGGTAAATTTGGCAAAATCAATGAATTAATCTTTAAGATTAGGAAAAATGTCTTCTGGCAACTTGATTTTCTAATACTTGACCTGCAGCATATGCTATGTATCCCCAGGGATTCACATAACTAACCGTGACAGAGGTCAAGGGAAATGGTAACTGTACAACCAGCACATTTGAATTTATATAGCTAATATAACCTCATTTGTTTGTTATCTGCAGTACTTTGAGGTCTAGGGAAATTTGTATTTCTCTTTTGTTCTTCCGGGCAGGCACAAAAGCCTGGATAACCAATATTCAGAGACTATTCTTCCATGTTCATGGGTATTTTGTATCTGATCACCTCTAAGCCAGTATATATCTCTCTTTCTCTTATGGGATAAGACTCCTGAGCATTTCCCCAAAGATTTTAATTCAGAAAATAGAGTCAGAATATGCTTCTAGTTCCCTGGGAAATGTTTCCTTTCCATTCAACGACAATGTCATCAGCAACGACAATTGCTAGAAGTAAGCAATTCAGGACTAAAATGAGGAATAAACAACTACTATTATGGCCAGCTATGCAATATCAGCTCTGTGCATTAGACTTATCATAAACTTCAGAAAGCATGTGCCAGGGCATATTAGGAAAAAAAAAAGTAAAAAGATACTCATTGGCCATATGTACAGAAATGAAATCTGTTGGCTAAATTATGGTGCCAGTCCATCTCCAATCTGTCTTTTCTGGCCATCCTACAGTTGATATGTCATTTCAGTCCTCATCATTACTCAGCCAGACGACTCCATCACTTACTAAGGACTTCTTTCCTTCCTTCTCTTCTTCCCTCCATCAACCATCAAAGACTAAGTGCCTTTGTATAGCAAGCATTATTCAGGGACAAAAAAAAAGTCAATAAAATTGGGTTCCTCTCTTGAAGAATGTTAAAATTCTATTGGAAGAAATCAGGAATGTCAAAAACTGATCAATTTCCAGCTGGTTGGTCAGCTCCTGTTCCCATTTTCTGCACACGGTTCCAACACCAACCATTATTTTTCTAAAATGCATCTCTGTCCTCCCCTACTTATAAACCTCCAGTGATTCCCCTAGAGGCTTCAGGATAAAATCCAAAGTCCCCATCACAGTATAAGAAGCCTTTTCAATCTGCTTCAATTTATCTTTCCAGCGTCAGCTTCAGTCACATCAAACTATGTGCCAATCTTCACTCTTCTTGCATGTGCTCTTTTCTTTTTCTGCCAATCTGTTCCTCCATGATTTGTAAAATGATTACTCATTCTCCAAAAATTACTCTTGGTCACTTTATCACTAAAGCTTTCTCTGATTCTCCCAGTCACAATAAAGCATTTGTTGTTTCAAGTTTCTGCTGACAGTGTATACTTTCATTAGAGTATTCAAAATAACATATGATTTCTGGGTGATATAATCTCTGACAGAACTCTGAAAACTAAGAATCATGACTTGCTGTGGGGAAATTTGTTGCATTTCATTTCTGTTGCACTATTAGAAGACAGTAGATGATCAATAAACATTTGTCAAATAAATTAATGAATCCTACTCAAGTTTCAAGCATCAACCATGTTTTTTCCATGATCCCTTCTCCTCTGCTTGATATGGAATCCTCATGAACTTGAGACATCACTCATTATTCTCTGCTAACAATTGTTCACAAACTATTAGAAACAACTATACGAATACCAGAAAGTGATATATTGTTCAAGGTCCTTTTACTAGACAATAGTGAGGTAAGACTAGATTTCAGAGCTCTTCTTCCTAATACTCCTGGGCTTATATGCAGTAATGAAGAATAAAGTAATGAAGTCCCCATCTGTCCAATAGGAAAATTCCCCCAAACTGATCATTCAATGCCAGGCAACAAACAAATTATACTAACACTGTATTCCCTTGAATTACTATTGAGAAAGGGCTTGAGAAAAATCATCTTGTGGCCCAGAATTGAAGGTTTTAAGAAGCAGGATAAGGTCACAATAATATCCTCATCATACTTTCCAAGGGAGAAAGTATAATAGTCTTTCAGGGAATTCTAGATCTTGCAACAGCAATGAAAAAGTAAAATGAAAAATAGTTGCCTGGTACCCAATACTTTCCCTCAGAATTCATGAATTGAGGGAAACTTCCAGTAAACTGGACACTGAGCCCAAAATATATACATTGCTGAGGACTCTTACGGCCTCCAGAACAGATGCTGATCTCTCTCTACTTGACTTGGTCTTTCTCTTTCAGCATCTTCTCCTATTTCTTGCTCTCCTTCAGTATGGCACCTCCCATTTCATCTCTTCTCCCATCTACTTTTCCATGTCCAGGAAAGTACACCATATTATTTTCCTAAAGGCTCCCTTAACTTTCATCAAAATAGCTAAGGAAATCTACTGGAACATTCAAATGGTTTCATTAAATCATATGTGTAAATATGTTAACTAATTCGGCAATATTTCCATTTATACTTAGATTTTTTTTTGCATTTAATCATTTTTGAACTTTTATTGAAGATGAACTTTGATGGTTCTCAAATATTTGTTTTATACGCCCAGACTATGGAAAAAAGTCAAATACCAGGTTCTAAAACTCCTGACTATACTAATGGAGGTGTTTTAGAAAAACATATGTACTCCACAAGAAAAACACACACACACACACACATTTACAATGTTTAAACATAAATATGACCACTCAAAATAGCATCAAAATATATCAAACATTCTTGTTCTTTTCTTCAGTTTATTGTTTCATGGCTTAATCTTATGATAGTCATAAAACTATGGGTATATTAAACCTCAGCTTCCATAGATTTGCAGAATAATTTTGTTTTAATAAACTTCAACTATTAGAGCAGAGAGTTTTCACAAAAGGGGAGAGAGTACTACCATATTGCTTTCAGAGTCAATTTCTAGGATAATTTTTATACTACATTCTAGAATTTGGCTTTATTTGAAAATGATCAGAAAACCTTGGCAATTGTTTTGTTTACTTGTGTTGAAAAAGACAGTTACTCTGGTATTACAATCAGAATCCATTTACAGAGTCTAATCTGTTTATTGGGAGCTAAAAATACCTCTATATAATGAACAAAGTAATAAACAAATCTCTGACAGGGAATGTTATAGCTCTAGTTGAGGAGAGTCAAGACAGAAATCATCACTGAAGGACTAACAGAGTCAATATTTACTAAGACTGGTAAGAAAATGCTCTAAGTCCTCAAAAAGAAAAAAAATGGTGGGGTTGGAGTAGGGAGAGAAAAAAGAAAAAATAAATAAAAGGAGAAAAAGAAAACGTTATCTGTGGTGAATAGAATATTTTTAACAATGCTGTTCTATAAACCAAAATCTTTTTAAAGTGAAAAGGGAAATGTTTTGAGCAAAACGCCTTCTGACACATTTTTACTTATGTAAATAATGGATTTCACATAAGTGTATTTTACTGTGGGGTTACCATTTCTACTTTGTATTCACATTTTAGAGGTAGAGTAAAAGATTGTAGGTTATAGGGATGAACTTCTAGACAAAGGTTGACCATAAAACCAGTTAACTGTTTTTCCAATAATTACTGGCCTCTAGGGGGACATAATTGAAATATATGAATTTCTAGCATCGTGGTTTCCAATGAAAGCAGTGCTTTATAGAACTGACAGGACTAAATAAAAAGATACACTTACAGCAAAAGAAGACTTCAATTTTATGATTTAGTAATGTTTTAAAACAAATAAATAAACAAGGCTTAACAATACAATTTGCAATCACGTTAAATATTGTAAGAATCAACTTCAGGGAAAGATACAGGTCAATGTTCAGGATATTTAATGCACTTATTTCACAATTTCAAATTAACTATAAAACAAAATCTTGCTTATTTTCTGAAAGATGAAATGTGTCGATCCTTGGAAACTCCAGATTTGATGCAGTAATGGAACACAATTACTATGCTAGGAGGGGGAAAGAAAGGTAATATATAAATAATGTATAAGACAAATTATGTTTTATAATATATCTTGGGCATATATTAAGGGCACATGACTACAATTAGGCAGTTTTCTTTTAGTATCTGTCTCCGGCAGTAGGCCATATGCCCTCATTTTTTATTCTTAGCACATTAGAGTTGAGTCCATAGTAGGGATCAATAAATATTAGTTGAATGAATGAAAAATGAATGCAAGAACACCACTTAAGAGAAATCAGTCAAATAAACATGAATAAAAGGAACTTAGAGCAGCAGATCAGAAATGAGTAATTTTGAATATTTTCATATGATGTTTTTGTCTTTCTTTTTTCCCTCTCTTTTTGTGTCCATTATTTTTCCTACTTAAGGTCATCCTAACTTTAAGTGGTGGTCTCAGGACCACCCAGACCAGAACCCAGATCTTCAGATTTTGATTAACTTTATTCTTAGAGCCTAGAAGCCTAACATCATGGATGGGGACATATATAGGGCATATATATTTGTAGAAATATATAGTGTAGCTTTTTCTACATTAAAAACACTGATGTTTTACATTCTTTGAGACTGTGAAAATGTGGTATATGCAATATTCAAAAAAGTTGATATCCAATTCTGACATTATTTCAGTTTTTAAATTTAACATAGAACAAAGATATGCTTGAAGAATTAAACAACTCAATCATTGAAAATATCTTTTCCATTTTATACATGCTACTCATACATAATTCATTGTATAATAACCTACATTTAAACATTTTTTCTACTTTCAAGAACAAAAGGCCTAAAAATTACATAAGCCTCTTTTCTGTAGTTGCAAGAGATATCTTTTGCTTATAAAATAATACATAATTTTCTTTGGCTCTGGAATTTCTCTTTTTCTTCCTTCCTCCCTTTCTTCCTTTCTTCCTTCCTTCCTTCCCTCCTTCCCTCCTTCCTTCCTTCCTTCCTTTTCTTTTTTTCTTTCTTTCTTTCTTTCTTTCTTTCTTTCTTTCTTTCTTTCTTTTTCTTTCTCTTTTACCAGATTTTTTTATAAATAGTCAATCATGCAGTATGACAGAAATGAGACTTCCACATATGCAAAATACATGGTAAGCACTCCCTGGAAGCTTACAGACTTGGTGGGAGTGCAGGGGACTCCTACAAATATCTAAAATGCAGTATCAGTAAAAGTATAAGATGTCAAGAGTTTAGCTAAGCTATTCTATAATATTGCTGCTTCAGTATCCATTTTGTGAAGCCAAGCAGTCTGTGGGGATCTTGGACTGACAGCAGCCCTTCATGAAAGTGCACATCCTGGATGGCAACCACTGAGTCACAACAAAATGCAAGTCCCTGACAGCCTTGTAATAACAGTCTCTCCTGTATGCCAGGAAAGACCTGTATGCCTTCTGAACTCCTGGGGGAGTTATCAAAACCCTGCTCTTTTGGTTTGAGTTGACTAATTTGGTCCCATCCTGGGAACCTCAAAGCCCTCTACATATGGATCCTAATTAAAAAAGTGCCCCAGGTCCTGCCACTCTCTCTGCTTGCACCTTGCCATGACATCTCCAAAGGACACCTTACAGTGCCCCTTCTATCTCCTCTAAGACCTATAGGTATTAGACCTCTCTACTTCAATTTCTCTTGTGGTCTTTTGTTGAACTGTGGTTCACCATCCTGTAGCCTGTACTCCAGTAAGCACATGTTAATTTAACAATGTCATAACATAAGGTTATAAACTCAGAAAAGTGAAGACAGATGGGAAGAGGAAGCTAAGATATGAGAAAAATACAGTAGCTCCACAGAGGATCTATCTCTTTAGTAGAAATCTGAAGAATTAGAAAAAAATATTTCGGTAGGCAAATCGGAGAGGGCAAAGAAGTAGTTATATGAGGAAAGAGTATAGTTTCCTTTTTTTTTTTTTAGTTTGAGGACTACTATTAATTAAATATTTCGGAAATAGCAATGGTATGGTGAGTGAAAAGGTAAACAAAGATCAGCATCTGCCCTGGAGGCCGTAAGAGTCAACAATGAGCAATAGGTGTTCTGTTTGAAAGATCAGCCTGGACACAGTGTGAAGAAGGATATGAAGGGAAGACAGAGCAAAAAGAATAATGTCTTCAAATTTTCTGTGAGGTAATTTACTTTAATTAATTGAGGAAGAACAGACTGATGTATTTGTGTGTGATGTTAACTTTTATCACACCCTAAGGATGGTTCATTGGTATTTGAAGGAACCCAATCTGAAACATACATTCCAGAGGAAGCTTTTACTAGTACTTCACACATCATTTAATCAATAGCAGAAGCTTAACTCACTAGCATAAAGAATTTAGACATTAAATTAGAGGAAGGAGAATCCCTCTACTGGAAGAGTGTGAATGAGTAGTATTCTGGATTCATGGTTGTCTGAAAGGTTCCACAGGCTCATTAATCCTCTGAACATTGTATGCAAGACTGGCAAGTCCCAGAAGCTGCTACCTTGAAGCAATGTTCCACATTAGGGAGAATTCTGTCTCTTGATCCAACTATAACTTTGGGTGCTCCTAAGGCCATAGTATTTCATTGATTCAGGGGGTGGTCCTCATAAGAGCTCCTAAGGAGAGCTAACAGGAGCTTGCTGAGTTTCTGGAACATGAATGAAATGTTTTTCTTCTTTACTAAGAAGTTTCTTTGTGTACAGTAGACTTTGGTCTAGTAGCTGGTTTTGTTATAAAAGATGACAGTTTTTTGGAGACTAGACTTGGAGCTACTTCCTACCCTGTAGTCACCAGAAGCTATCAGTGTTTAACAAAGAACATGAAAAATCTTGAAATAATAAAAAACTTGGTCAAATTTGCAACAGAGGCTATTCTAGAAGGCCAGATCAAAAGTTATTTATGGCTCAGCAAAGATAATGGCTGTGGGCTTGTAGAAGGAATGATTTTGAGAGAGATGTATTCAGTAGAATCAACAGAATTTAATGACAGATTGAATATTGGGGATCAAAATAAGGAAAAGTATAGAGAAGTTTGTGTCAGTAACTTCAGCAAATGTTTTAGACATCACATTGCATTATTACTTTTCCTGTGGCTGCTATAACAAGTTAACACCGGCTTGGTGTTTTGTTTTTTTTTTTTAAAGATTTTATTTATTTATTTGACAGAGAGAGAGAGAGAGAGATCACAAGTAGGCAGAGAGGCAGGCAGAGAGAAGAGGGGGAAGCAGGCTTCCCACTGAGCAGAGAGCCTGAGGCAGGGCTCCATCCCAGGACCCTGATATCATGACCTGAGCCGAAGGCAGAGGCCCCAACCCACTGAGCCACCCAGGCGCCCCCAACCTGGTGTTTTAAAACAGAAATTTATTCTCTCAAAATTCTGAAAGAAGTCTGAAATAAGTATACCGGTTTGAAATCAAGTCTCCACAGTGTTGCACTCCCTCCAGAGGTTCCAAGGAAAAATCTGTTTCTTGCCTATTCCAGTCTCTGGTGGTACCATCATTCCTTGACTTGAGGCCAAATCACTCCAATCTTTGCTACCTTCATCATACCACTGATTCCTTTCAGGATGGTATTTAGGGCCCAGCCAGATATCCAGGATAATCTCCCCATTTCAAGATCCTTAATAACAGCTATAAAGACCATTTTACTGTATAAGGTAACATTTGTAGGTTTCAGGGATTAGGATCTGATATCTTTTGACTACTATTCAACCCACTAATGACATACTTAATTTTAACTGGCTGTAGGGAATTCTAGAGCCTCTATCTAGTAAGCAGATATCTATGAGGTTTGCGGGTATGAAATAGAAAGCAGGATCATCTGCTGAGACAAGACAGTGCTGGTAAAACTGGATTCTTGGCATTATCAATTTCTGAAGTAGTTATGGGGGAGAATGGAGCAGAGAGCTGACTAGTTGCTAAGCAGTGTTTTGAAAGGAGTACAAAGTCAGCAGCAAATATAATAGGGCAATAATCTGATGAGTTGAAATGTTTCCTAGTCATCCACAAATAAAGGAATCAGGGTGACAACTAATTGGATTAAGCAGCAGCTGGAATTTGCTGAGCATATATGGTTGAAAAACTGAGCAACAGTGTCAAGAGTACCAATTAAAGTGGTGAGAGTATTGGATAATAAGATTTAGGCTGGATGGAGAAGCAAATGAAGTGAGGAGAAGGCTGAAACATTTGAGGAAAAAAGTTAAAAATAGGATTACAAAAAATTGAACAAAGTTTGTTCAAAGAGATTTATAATTTCAAAGGTCGAATAATTGATGGCAGTGTCTAGCATGTTGTATGTGACTAGATAGTGTACATGTTGAATATTATTGTTGAATAGAATAAGGAAATAGGAGGGTATGGGCATTCATTCTCAAACTTTAATGTGTCTAATCATGGTCTGGAGAGCTCTCTGAGAAATGCAGATTCCTTGATTCTACTTTTGAGAATTTTGATTCAATAGGTCTGGTGTGGAATCCACGAACTGCCTCTTTAAACAGACGTGATTTAGATGTGGGTGGTAGGAATATCACAGTTTGAGAAACTGCCACAGGATGTTAGAGTCATAACTTACATAAATATTGCTGGTAGTGGTATGAAAGCAAGATTCTGGATGAGGGAGAAAAGAGTGCCAACCAATCATCAATGCAGGTGAGTGATAAGGAAGTGAGTAAATGATAGAATAAATAGTAAATGGGGCTAATAAGCATTGGATGGCATGAACAAAAATGGATAAAATATTTTTTCATCATGAAGAAAAAAAAATGGGATGAACTGAGACTTACAGAAGACACAGAGAATGCCAACTCCATCCCTGAGGGCCAAGAAGAAGAAATGTGTTGCCTCTACACATGGGCCTTTCGAGAGAAATTCTGGCTTCAAGGAAGAGCCAAGGTCCCAATAAAGTAAAGGGGTATCTTGTCACTTATATATATGGATTTATCTCCCAAAGAGAGTGTTACTTATATTTTTATCTCCTACATTCTCTTTGCACATAAGAGAAACTCAATAAATGCTTTTAAAATATGTAATTTTTCTTTATTCAAGCTGATATTAAATCAGTCTATAGAAATTTAATAGCATATTTCATTTCAAAAAGCAGGTCACATATATGCATATTTTTATAAGACATTTTTAAAGGAAAATTTTTGATATATAGAACATTTGTTTTTTACTCAAATAGCAAACATAAAATATATAATGTAACAAAAAATATATAATGACACACGTGTATTTATACATTTTACCTTTAAAACTAATAGTATTCTAATTTAATGTGCATAATTAGAAGTGATGTCCTTCTTAAAATTTATTTTCAGATATAATTGAAATATATATATTTCAGATATATTTATACCTGATATTTATATTATTTTATATTTATAATATATTTGTATTATATTATATCAGATATACTTATATCTGATTATACATATATAATTCAGATATGATAATTCAGATATATTTCAGATATAATTCAGATATATATATATATCCTATATAATTGATCTGATGTACTTCTCTAATAAAGTATGTCTATAGTTTTTTTCCAAATTCCAATCATAAAGAAACAAAAGGAATAACATACATAAGCAAAAGAATAATTTAAATTTAAAAAGGATTCTAATGTTATTGGCAACATTATTACTAATTGACAAAAGGTATAAGCAATTCAAATATCCATTAACTAATGAAAGAATAACTAAAATGTCACATATTTTTACAATGGAATACTATTCATTAAGAAAACAGAATGAAGTACATGCTACAACACAGATAAACCTTGGAAATATAGTGCTACGTGAAAGAAGTCATTCACAATGATTCCATTTGTATGAAATGTCCCAAATACACCAATCTATTTTATGATTTTATGATTCCATTTGTATGAAATGTCCCAAATACACCAATCTATAAAGACAGAAAGCAGTTTAGCGTTTGCCAGTAGCCAGGTTCAGGGTATAGCAAAAGGGAAGGGGTAGTGAATACTAGTGGATATAAGGTTTCCTCTTGGGATAGTATTTTAAAGTTAGTTTATTGGACACCTGGGTGGCTCAGTCGGTTAAGCTTCTGACTCTTAGTTTTGGCTCAGGTCATGATCTTAGGGTCCTGGGATTCAGCTCCACGTCAGGGTTCATGTTCAGTGGGGAGTCTGCTTCAGGATTCTCTCTCCCTCAGCCCCTCCCCTGCTCACTCTCTCTCTCTAAAATAAATAACTCTTTAAAAAGAATAAAAATTAGTTTATGATGATGACTGCACAATTTTGTATGTGTGCTAAAAAATCACTGAACTGCACATTTTAAACGGCATATAAATTATTTCTCAATAAATCTGAAAAAGAGAATGCTTTCTAAGATCTCCCTCCAGGATAACCTACGATCAATCCTATGAAAAGGTCCCCAACAATATATCTTCTTATTTCATCCCCTCTATTTTCTTACTTCAAGCTAGTTCCCTCTTTTCTGCCTGCAATGTTTGTGAAACATTTCCAGAGGTGTTGCTGGTAACACGGAGACCTATTCCATTCAAAGTCATTCAAGTCCCTCTTAAGTCTCTACTTTTTAGATCACTTACACTTCAAGGCTGACAGCAGAATTGCTTCCTACCCCTCCTCTTTCCCTTGGTAATAAATATAAAACACATTCTGGAACACAACTGCAAGTTTCTTGTAAAATAAATCTCTAAAGCCAATTGTAACACACTGGGTGTCCCAAACCTTCTTCCCAAAGATCAAAGTCTGATTTTCCTGGATTGTTAGCACAATTGAAATGAAAACAGCTTGCTTCTAGCATTCAGCCTTATGATCCTGACAATAAAAAGAATAAATGTAGTAGAAACATCTGTACGTTTTCAGGAATGATAAAGTTCAGCTGGAATTTTTTAAACTGAAATTTTGCATTTGAAGTTTATATCAGCAACTAACTTTAGACAGTCACACATGATCCAGAAATGAAGCTTTGAAGATGAAAGACAAAAAGTAGCACAGCAGGATAAAGTTGGTCAAAAGAAGATGAAATAAACAAGCAAATAACGCAGGAAGTAATCAGATTCAGAGAAAAGTGGTATAAAAAATTAATAAAATGAAAAACATTTCTGAGGAGAAATATATCATAATGACAGTTTCTTGCATTATATTATGAAGGTAATAAAACTGTACAGTCAAAAGACTCATCAGAAATAGTCTGCTTTATAATTAATGTGAAATAATAGATTAAAGGCAAAATGAAAAGTGTTTATTTCTCTTATCACAGAAGCCCAGGTGATGTATAAAATATGAATACTTCAAAAGTGAAGAAAAATATTTTATGTAGAAGTTGGAAAACTTTGTAAGAATTTTGGTATTTTTAACTTCGCTGTCAAAATATTTGAGATTTTTGATTTTGGGTATAAACTTGAGAACCTGGGAGGATTTTTTTTTTTGAAAGGTGATAATTTGTAATAAATGGAATCTGTAAGCCCTCCAGGAGAATTGTAAATAGGCACCCTGATTCACACTGAGGGACTCAAACTGTTTTATTATTCATGCCAGAGTTTTGAAATCCTGGGTTTTGTCAATTTGTTATATATCTTTTAAAAAGACTTTTTTGATAAAAAAAAAACACAATATTTTTGTGAGGCAGTGGACAAAAGAAAGTTACTAACCAATTGCCATATTATCAGAATTTGATTGTTGTGCTAAAAATATCTAGTTGCTAAATACCCTCAATGAATGATAAATTCCAGTACTTTCAGGATTACCCTTCAGTGACAGACTTTGCAAGGGACAGGTGTAAATAACTAGTCTTATAAGTCAGGTTTTAAACAGAAAGCTAACCATATTCTTTAACCTGAATGACTAGTTGTGATCCTAAAAATTTTTATCTTTATATTACTCAGGTCTGTAGTCTCTCCTACTAAAAAAATAAATCAGTAAAAATAAATATATTGCTTTGCTTTGGTTCTGCCTATAGTAAACTTTGAAGTATATAAGATCTGTACCAAGTAAGATGTTTTCTATGTCTTCTTTTTATTGTTTCTGTCTTTTAGGAGTATACATGCCTATGAAACTCTTGGCTAACTTTCAGTCAGATGCAGATGCCTCTCAGACCTTTGCTACATGAATAAACAAAGAATGGCAAACACGATTTCTCTCTACTATGCTGACAAACAAAAGATATCTGCTGAGGGTCCCATTCTCTTATGCAGTAAACTATTTGATCAGCTCTCAGTTAAAGAGGTAATTAAAGCTGATTTTTTAAATACATAATTTCTCTCTAGCAGAGCTTATACATTTTTATTGTCAGATTCTTATCAAAAACATTTTGTTAATGACAACATTCAGAATGAATGTATTAAATGCACTTCACATGATTTTTTTTACTTTTTTTACTTTACTTTGAAATATGTAAATATTTGTCTACATAAAGTAAAAAAATTTAGAAGGGGAGCATGGAAATTACAATAAAGTTGCTTTAAATTGGAATAAATCACGTAGTTTAAATAGATATAATCAAATATTCCATTTAACTGAATTTTAAAATCCTCATCTGAAGCTGTATAAATATTATTGTATGTCTGGATAATTGGAAAAATATCCAAGTCTACTTGTTGAAATATGTTATTCCTTTTATATGAGTTTATCTATGTTAGCATTGGATTAGCACTTTTCATAGAATGTAAGTACACATTTCCATTGTGAGTATGCCTGATACAAAACCTTAGCAAACTATATAAATCTAATCTTAACATCTCTAAAAGTAACAAAGTACGACCACACTAAAATTTCTTGTACATCACATGTAGAGAATGCATAAGTGATTACAAAAAAAAAAAAAAAAAAGTTAAAGGAATGGTGGATAATGTAATGAAGCAAAAAGACCCAAAGCCTGGAAAATTGGTTCATGCTTTGTTGAATGTGTCTGTAGTGAGTTTTGTATTTTGCACCATTTGAAAGAGCACTATGTCCATGGAAACAGCCAATACAATGCTTTTTAATAAAGATGGGGCGCCTGGGTGGCTCAGTGGGTTAAAGCCTCTGCCTTTGGCTCAGGTCATGATCTCAGGGACCTGGGATCGAGCCCCACATTGGGCTCTCTGCTCAGCAGGGAGCCTGCTTCCCTCTCTCTCTCTCTGCCTGCCTCTCTGTCTACTTATGATCTCTCTCTCTGTGTCAAATAAATAAATAAAATCTTTTTAAAAATTATTTAAAAAATTTAAAAATAATTTTTTTTAATAAAGTTGACTAAAATATTCTAGGCAATGGTTTCAAGTTTTTAGGTGAATAAAGTCCTTATTTTGTGACTTTTGTACTGTAAATATGTTCTTTCAATCTACATTTCTCCAATAGTAAATGTAAAGGCTCAATACCTCTATCCATGAAATAGCATTGCTCACAAATTGGTCTCAAAGGGAATATTCTTGTAATACTTCCTAAAATGGCAAAAGCTCTTGAGACCTAGATCTTTAATGTCCTGTGACTATTTATAAGAACAGAAAGGCTTTCTTAACTTAATGACTTTTAGGCTTAAGTTGCTAAGATTTTCAAGCCTATTCATGGTAGGTTAGCCCTTGGTAAATTGTTCCAAGATGAAAATTCAGAAACTACTCTCTTTCAACTAAGGAAAGGTCATTGGCCATGACCTTTCATGAGTAGGAGGAGGGGCAAATGGAAAGGAAGAGAAAATCCTCAAGCAGACTCCCCAATAAGCATGGAGACCAACGAGGGACTCTATCCCAGGAACTTGAGATCATGACCTAAGCCAAAACCAAGAGTTGGACAATTAGTGGCTGTGGGTGGCCTGGGCAGCCGGGCTGGTGACTGGGTGGCGAGATGCTGCGAGATGGCGTTCTTGGGCGCGGAAGGGTGAGGGCGCCTGCCGCTGGAGGAGGCGCCGCTGATGTGGCTCTCCGACCGCCGGAAGCCGACAGCTTTGAGCGGGGTTTGTCTCCTCACTAGACTATGAGCTCCTTGAAAGAAGGAATCGTATCTTACTCATCTTTATATCCCCAGTGTCTAGCACAGTTCCTGGTTCATAGTATAAGATGAATATTGGGACATGGCCACTGCTTCACCACGGTCTGATACTAGTAATAACCACAGTGGAAGGTTATAGTTACAGGTAACTATTTCTAGTGCCAAACTAAAAAGAAAAAAGAACTGGTTTGGAATAGCAGTATATACAGAAGTAGTTGTAGATGGAGAAATTAAGAAAACAGCAAAATCCAGTAGTTCTTCTAATCCAAAATGGGATGAACAGCTAACTGTAAACATGATCCCACAGTCTACATTGGAATTTCGAGTTTGGAGTCATTATACTTTAAAAGCCGATGCTTTATTAGGAAGAGCAACAATAGATCTGAAACAAGCTCTGTTAATACACAATAGAAAATTGGAAAGAGTGAAAGAACAATTAAAACGGTCTTTGGAAAACAAGAATGGCATAGTGCAAACTGGTGAATTAAGAGTTGTGCTCGATGGACTGGTGATTGAGCAAAAAAATCTAACAAACTGCAGCTCATCTCCAGCCAAAATACAGCAAAATGGTGATGCCTTACATGAAAATGGAGACCCTTCAATAAGACCAACCTCCAGGTTGGCTGTTGAAGATACTAATGGAACAGATAATCATACACCTACAAGCCCTCTAATTCAAAACTCATGCTGTTCATATGTAGTTAATGGAGACAACACACCTTCATCTTCGTCTCAGGTTGCTGCCAGACCCAAAAACTCACCAGATCCCAAACCACTTACATCTGAGCCTGCCAATGATACTGTTAATGGAGAATCATCCTCATCTGCACCAACCTTTAATGCTTCCACCACCGGTAGTGCAATAGTATCTGAAGAAACTGCCTTGTCTACAAATTGCACTAATACTACTGTTGAAGATCCTCCAGTTCAAGAAATACTGGCTTCCTCAGAAAACAAGGAATGTATTCTTTCTAACAGTGCAGCATTTGGATCTGAAATTAGAAGTACTTTAGACCCTAATTCTAATTCTGGAAATAATTCTACTGTTGAGGCAGCCAAATTAAGACAGCCAGATGGGGGTGTGGAACCTGTACGGCAACAGTCTAGAAGTACCAACACAGAAACTTTGCCATGAGGGTGGGAACAGAGAAAAGATCCTCATGGTAGAACGTACTACGTGGATCATAACACTAGAACGACTACGTGGGAGAGGCCACAACCTTTACCTCCCCATTGGGAAAGAAGAGTTGATGATCGTGGCAGAGTTTATTATGTGGATCATACACCAGAACAACAACCTGGCAGCGGCCTACCATGGAGTCTGTTCGAAACTTTGAGCAACGGCAATCTCAGCGCAACCAATTGCAGGGAGCTATGCAACAGTTCAACCAGCGATACTTCTATTCGGCTTCAACGTTGGCTGCAGAAAATGACCCGTATGCGTCTTTGCCACCAGGCTGGGAAAAAAGAGTGGATTCAACCGACAGGGTTTACTTCGTGAATCATCACACAAAAACAACCCAGTGGGAAGATCTCCAAACTCAAGGCTTACAGAATGAAGAACTCCTGCCTGAAGGCTGGGAAATTAGGTATACTCGGGAAGGTGTTAGGTACTTTGTTGATCATAACACAAGAACAACAACATTCAAAGATCCTTGCAATGGGAACTCATCTGTAACTAAAGGTGGTCCACAGATTGCTTATGAACGCAGCTTTAGGTGGAAACTTGCTCACTTCCATTATTTGTGCCAGTCTAATGCACTACCCAGTCATGTAAAGATCAATGTATCCCAGCAGACACTATTCGAACATTCCTCCCAACAGATTATGGCATTAAAACCCTATGATTTGAAAAAAAAAAAAAAAACCCTATGATTTGAGAAGGCGATTATATGTAATATTTAGAGGATAAGAAGGACTTGATTATGGTGGTCTAGCAAGAGAATGGTTTTTCTTGCTTTCACATGAAGTTTTGAACCCCATGTATTGCTTATTTGAGTATGCTGGCCAGGACGACTATTGTCTTCAAATAAATCCAGCATCAACCATTAACCCAGACCATCTTTCATACTTGTGTTTTATTGGTCACTTTATTGCTATGGCACCTTTTCATGGGATGTTTATTGATACTGGTTTCTCTTTACCATTCTACAAGCGTATACTATAAAAAACTGACTATTAAGGATTTGGAATCTATTGATACTGAATTTTGTAACTCCCTTATCTGGATAAGAGAGAACAACATTGAAGAATGTGGCTTAGAAATGTACTTTTCTGTTGACATGGAAATTTTAGGAAAGGTTACTTCGCATGACTTGAAGTTAGGAGGTTCCAATATCCTGGTGACTGAGGAGAACAAAGATGAATATATTGGTTTAATGACAGAGCGGCGTTTTTCTCGAGGAGGGCAGGAACAGACCAAAGCTTTCCTTGATGGTTTCAGTGAAGTGGTCCCTCTTCAATGGCTACAGTACTTTGATGAGAAAGAAGTGGAGGTTCTGTTGTGTGGCATGCAGGAGGTTGACTTGGCAAATCGGCAGAGAAATACTGTGTATCAACATTATACAAGAAACAGCAAGCAAATCATTTGGTTTTGGCAGTTTGTGAAGGAGATGGACAATGAAGTAAGGATGCGACTATTACAGTTTGAAACTGGAACCTGCTGTTTACCTCTGGGAGGACTTGCTGAGCTCATGAGAAGTAATGGGCCTCAAAAATTTTGCATTGAAAAAGTTGGCAAAGACACCTGGTTACCAAGAAGCCACACATGTTTTAATCGCTTGGATCTAAACTTCTTTTTGCAATAGAAGAGACAGAGGGATTTGGACAAGAATGAATGTGGCTTCTTGTCTTGGAGGAGCTCTTGCATTTAAATACCTCAGCCAAGAAAAATTGCACAGATAGTGTATATATAAGCTGTTCATTCTGTACAGTGAATTTTCGGAACCTCTCAAAGTATAAATGTTTTCCGTTCTTCCACAGAAATATGCAAAAAAGTTCATCCTTTTCTACTTGATTTATTGTTCCCTTGAAGTGACTGACCAGGAAAAAGATCATCCTTAAGTTTTGAAGCAAGCAAGAGACTTTATTAAAAATAAGTATACCTATATAAGCATACATGATAGTGGCTCTAGTTTTATAGAGCTCCGAGTATATTAAACATAACAGCCGTTCATTCAAAAAATAATCTGGATTTGCTTCACCTTGTTTCTAGTATCCAGAGGAAAAAGTAAAAATTGCTTCATGATCTTCTCCCTACATTACGTAACACCTTTTGAGGGTGTTTAGTTGCATGGCTGTTCAGGAAGGTATTAAAGGCTTAGGCCAAATCTTAGTTTGAGTATGTTAAAAAATGCTGCTGGCTTTTCTGAAGACCGGCATTTGAACCTGTCAATTCGTTTTAAATTAATACAATAGTTAAAATTTTCCCTCTTTGCTACATCACTAATATAAAGGAATAAATGAAACAGAACATACTTGTAAGTCATACACTATATCTGATGCCATTACGTTTATTCTAGACATTGGAAAGAATTCATTAAGCAGCAAAGAAGTTTATTTACATGTTACTTTCGGATGCTAGGTATTTCAGGTACTTATGTACTTTTGTTTTTAAATCTGTGATGTTCTTTAAATTTAATTCATAATAAATCGATGCACTTTGATACTTAGGAACATATAATAAGGTAATGTGAACATTTTTGCTTTTGCATTCAGAGTTTTGGTTTTATAAAACCAGATGGACTGAAGAGTTGTATAAGCATTTGAACACTCAAATGAAAACTATTTTCTACTAGTGTTCATCTATCTTCATTCCTCTTAAATTCATGAAAATTTTATGATCTGAACTATATGGGCATATTAAAGAATCTTTTGGTCCCCACCCTCCTTTTTACATAGATCATTATTTTTGTCCTAATAACTTTTTAATTTTTCATTACAAGGGCATTTGCTGAACTATGAAGATGTATAACAAATTAAAATCTGATATGAATGATATTAATGCTATTTTAGCAAACTGGGCTTCCTTATTAATAACAAAAATTTCAATTTCCATTTGTATCATTTCAATATGCAGTGTAAATTTCAGGAAGTTAAACATTTTTTTTTTTATAACCATGAACTGACATCTTACAGTGTTATCTGTAACATATTTAACTGCTAAGGACATATGGAAAATACTAGTATACAATTTAATTTCCCTAAACAGTTTTTGTTTTGCCAAAATTTTATTTTTCTACATATTAGATTGTGTTCTGCACTCCTATTCAAAGTTCATAGTAAAGACAAAATAAAGGCAGTGATCCACAAAAAAAAAAAAAAAAAAGAGTTGGACAATTAACTGAATGAGCAACCCAGGCGCCCCATCTGACTATAATTTCTAATGCTAAATTTGATGGTAAGGAGAGCTGTTCTTATATAACCCTTAAGCTTACTTTGTATATGTTCTCCTGTGACAAATAGGGAGATGTCATAAAAAGCATTTAGCAGAGAGAGACCTGTTTTCAATTAATGTTTTCAAATAAAAGTGTTATAGAGATGATCCTGTCTTCACAGACATTTGCAAACATCATTTATTCACTTGCTTCTTTAGGCAATGCTAGTAATACTAACAGGTCCAGAATTAAAACCATTCTACTTGATGGATTTTATGTTTACATGAGATGAAATTTAAATCTTAGAAGAAATAAATATTTATAGGAGCTACCACGAATTTTTTTATGAACAGTATCTAGAAGTTTTCATTTTGAAATCATTTGGATTAAAAATAGTTTTGTGACCCTCTGTGTTAGCCTCAAAGACTTCCAGTTGAGGCCAAGTAAAACTTACAGAGCCAATAAAGTTTTTGCTTTTGATTCTTCTGACAATTAGACAAGCTGCCTTTTGTGAAGAAACTGGGGACAGTCTCTGTGAAAGATTTATAGTCAGAAAGGAAAACAAAATAAATATAGAGCGCTATCATGCTTCCCAGTCTACTCTGCAGCTGTAAAAGTTAATGTCAAACATTACCTTCACATTGACAAGTTTGAAGGGCTTCTAACCCACCTTTTTTAAGGAAAAAGTGCATATATAAAAAAAAGGATGGAAAGGATTTAAATTTGTGGCAGTGATTTCAATATACAATGTTCCTGAAATGAGCTACAACGTGACATTGGTACATTTTCATGAGAGTAGATATGACTTACAACCAGAGGACATTAGTGACTCAGAAGAATTTGCTCTAGTCAGTTAACATGGAGCAAAGCTTGTCATTGGCCAGCCCATTAAGCAATTCAGGTTCCCTGTAAACAAATTTAAGGACACTGGACATCTGAGCTCAGTCATGGAAATCAGAAAAGAAAACAGATTCTACAGGCTGGCTCAACTGTTTCATTTTTAATGGTCATTTGTGTCCTGTAAACAAGGTTCAACCCAGTAGGCAAACTACCAATTTGTATGTTGTTTGAAGCATAAACAAGGGATAATTTTTTATTTGTTAATTTTTTCCTTCCTTTAGCACATTAAGTTATATTTGTTTTTTGACATGTAACTTTAATCTAGACTTATCTAAAGTTCAATTTTCTTCATAATTACATTAATTTTTATTTTCTTGAATAACTTCAGTGTGGAATATTTCCAATTTCTAAGGGCATATTTCCTTTTTTTTTTAAAATAAGCCAGATGATGTTTGAAACCATAACTGTTATCTGTGAAAAAAATATTTTAAACAAACAAATAAATAGATGGGTGAGATATACCTTTTTTTTTTCTTCTCTTTTGGTAAAGCTCAAGTATTCATTAAAGCAATAAAGCCAATTCTTTGTAATTTATAAACTAGTTTTAATGATAATTTCAGAGAAAGAGACATCAAACAATATCTAAAACAGAATTGCCTGAATGAATGTATTACCAATGCATCTATCTTGACAATATGCAGAGGCCAATAAAATAAATCAGTTTTACCTCTTTATGGTTATACCTCATATACAAAACTGTGATAAAACCAGAATAAAGTGATTCCAAAAAATGCATAAATCGAGTATGACATATTCTGTCATTAGAAGTGTTGTTTATAAACTAGCCTTCTATAAGAACATAATTTTGATAAAATATTTTAAAAGCTTCTAACCAAAATTCAACATAGAATTGTTTTGTGGCCAAAGCCAATCTTAAACCTCTTTTAAAGGTAGAACTTGACAAAAACTCATTGTGAGCATCTACGTCTCCTTTGTTGTACCTTGAATAAGATTTATATATGACATAAGCTGTAGATCTGGTTTATATTCTTTAATAAGACAGAATAAAAGGGGACTGTAGATTGAAGACCTCTGTGTATATTTCCCCTTTCGTTAAGGACCATAAAGAAAGAAAATTGGATTAAAATGGTTAAATGTTCTTCGAACAATTCCCACAAATGCCAATAATTATAGATTTTGGTTTCTTTGGTTCTCGTGGCTCTAATCTTTAGTAGCTTGTTACAGTGCACAACACCGCATCAGATACTTTCCACATGACACACATTTAACATCCTCACATTACAGACCATGGGCCAAGATTCTGGTTCAAATGTGATTAGGTTTAAGCAATGCAACAGGAACCACAGGAAATGTGAGCACTGTCAAATACTACACTGTCCCTGCTACTGAGCTGGATTGTACCAGAAAGGAGCCAGCCTTTAAGACTTCCATTGTTCCCATCTCCCACAATTCTGAAGTAGACCTGAGTCAATCTTTATCAAATGCGTATTTTAATGATGGTCTTACAAGGGTTTTTTTTTTTTGTCAGTGGTGGTGGTGGTGTTTTTAACAAAAGCATAGTGCAAGCTGCCTTGGAATTTCAGCAAAATTGTTTCCAGAGATTCACATAAGATTCTGTGGGGACAGTTATTAATCTGAGCTTGGATCTCTAATCATTTATTGTATGGAAGAGGAAAGGATTTTCTCTTTCTCTGTGTCTGCTTTACACTGGAAATTCTATGTTCTCCCTAATCACTGTGCACGTACAAAGTGACGTTGCATCCTATCTCTTTAAAATAAACAGACCAAAATCTTAAAATGTTCCTGGACTGGTATCAGAAGAAAATAGTGTTTATGAGCTTGGGATCATCTTTTGTAAATTCAGATTTACCATATGAGGAGTTACCCTATCGTTTCTTGGCCTAATGCACACTTTGGAGACACTAAAAAAGATTAGGCTAAAGTTTTGAATAGACAATTAATAGACTCTTTGGCAGAAACATAAATCTCTATATTTCATATCAGATGCTGACTTTTGCAACAAAAATTTTTATCAAAAAACTCCCAAAGCCAGTGTCATTGGAACGGTGTATATATCAGTGTATATTTATATCCTACTTCAGTCTAGTGCTAATTTTGGAAAACTACTGTGTTGACTAGAGCACAAATTACTCTTTAGACTCTGAGGTCTTTAACAACTGACTGTACTGAATTGTCCTGTTATATAGTCTATTAAAATTTCTGCCTTGTGAAAGGGAGCCTTAACTGGATATATGACATTCCAAATATACGTCCTGGTTGGCTTCCTTGCCCACATGTTCTCAGAATTTCCTCTCTCACAAATGGAATTAGTTTAACTTCCTTTTCAGTTCTAGCTAATAGCAAAAGCTTGCTTGTTTTTCAATGAGTTCAAACAAATTTTTCACAATGCTACTTTTAGACACAGAACCCATCACTGCATGCCTGAATGGTGATTAAGTCTACCCACACCCTTTGAAAAATAACTCCCTAAAGCAAAGACTTCACCTCATTCCCTCCCAATCAACATCAATGGCAGCAACACTTATTAATACTTACTATATTCAAGGTTTGATATCATTTCTAAAAAGGAAAGGGTATAAACAACTCATGGGCAAAGTTTCCTTCCTAATTTGAGGGTGTATTGTGAATGTTGACATTTTCCATGTTATAAAACAAAAACAAAAATTTACCTCTGAGTCTCAAAAGACTTTATTCTTTTGAGTAGCTACCCTATTTCCTAATATACAGACTATATAGTTTTCTGCAGATTTTTCCGAAGTGTAGTTTTCTATATTTTTCTGGAGTCTTAGATTTTTATTTTAAAAATTCACAGGTCAAGATCTATCACTTAGGAACTATCCTAATTTAATCCTATTAAATGGAGTCCCCTACATTTGCCTCTGATTTATGTTACTTCCCAATCATAATGACTTACAATGGAATTGAAGTTCCTCTATACCTCATAGGTGTGATTGAGAACTTGAGTCAACTTACCTCCATTTCTGGAGGACATTTTAATGAACGTACTTACTTTTTTTTTTAAGATTTTATTTATTTATTTGACAGAGAGAGGGATCACATGTAGGTAGAGAGGCAGGTGGCGGGGGATGGGGGGGAAGCAGGCTCCCTACTGAGCAGAGACCCAATGTGGGGCTTGATCCCAGGACCCTGAGATCATGACCTGAGCTGAGGGCAGAGGCTTTAAACCACTGAGCCACCCAGGCACCCCATCGTGTAATTACTTTTTTTTTTTTTAAAGATTTATTTATTTGAGAGAGAGAGAATGAGAGAGAGAATGTGAGAGGGGAGAAGTCAGAGGGAGAAGCAGACTCCCGCCGAGCAGGGAGCCTGATGCGGGACTCGATCCCGGGACTCCAGGATCACGACCTGAGCTAAAGGCACTTGCTTAACCAACTGAGCCACCCAGGTGCCCCGTGTAATTACTTTTGAATAAAGATGACTAACTAAATCTTACCAACTGATTAGAAATAGAAATAAAAGAAAAGAAAGAAAGATAAAAGAAAGAAAACTTTTTTTGTTGTTATTGTTCAAGGCTAGCATAATGAAGAATTATCAGCTTTACTTAAGAAATATTGATATTTAATATTCATTGAACTAATCCCCAGAGACCGAATTGGTCAAAAGCAAGTTTATTTTAAAATGAATTATTCATTCCTGACCAAACTGCATTTGGCACTCATTAGGATGTCAAACCACATCCAAAACAGTTTGTTGGAAATACTTCATTAATATGGACAGAAGATTCATCAGTGGAACTAGACGTAACTAAATAAGATAAAATCTTAGAATAACAACAAAAACCTTTTAAAAAATGCATAGAGGGATCATGGCATGGGAATCACTGATTAAAACTAGAAAAATTATTTGATTTAATTCAGACGAGCATAATTAAATCATTTATCTGATTATCAAAAGCAACATTAAAATAAACAAGTTTAAAATGGCATAAGGATTTTGAAGTCCTTCATTATAAAGTCAAAATTGCCTGAAAGTTTTTCCCCACGCATTGTAACAGAAGCATTTCCCCAACTTTTCCAGGAGATATTTACAGATGTGATACTAGGAGATAACTCCACATCAAGTAATTTGGGGAAATGTCAGGGTTTTGTTTTATTTTGGGTGGGCAAGGGAAAGAGAATCTTAAGCAGGCTCCACACCCAGCATGGAGCCAGACACAGGGCTCAATCTCACAACCCTGAGATCATGACCTGAGCAGAAGTCAAGAATCAGACGCTTCACTATAACTGAGCCACCCAGGCACCTAGGAAAATGTCAGTTTTTAAAAGAAAACTTACTTATAAAGTTTCTTTATTGAACAGTTTATTAGATTTTATTATTGTATGGTCTTCAGGACTTTTAATAGACTTCTATTCCTTGTAAATCTGAGAAAAATTAGCAGTTTTTGGAGTGTCCTGTGGATAGCGTTTCAAAGAACACTTCAAAAAAGTGCCAAGCCAGATGTTTAATGTGGAAAAGTTACTGTAAAAACTGGAAAGCGTGGGGCACCTGGGTGGTTCAGTAGGTTAAGCTTCTGCCTTCGGCTCAGGTCATGATCTCAGGGTCCTGGGATCGAGCCCCGCATTGGGCTCTCTGCTCAGCAGGGAGCCTGCTTCCTCCCTCTCTCTCTGCCTGCCTCTCTGCCTATTTGAGATCTCTCTCTCTGTCAAATAAATAAATAAAATCTTTAAAAAAAAATCAAACTAGAGAGCGTACCTAAGTTAACTTCATTCTAGTATTAAAAAAAGAAGGAGAATTAGGGAAAGAAAGGAAGAAAAAGAGTTCTTTGGTGAGTGAGCAATTTTATAACCTTTCAAAATGGCATTAATGCTATCATGTAAGTACAGGATTGGGGCCTGAGTCAGAGCACCATAGAAGATTTCCTTTACTAAAAGAATGCTGGTAAGAAGAGCAGCCAGAGGTCACAATGAGCCATCCATTCCAGCCCAAGTAAGGTTTTTGTCTGTTGATCCCCTTTTTGTAAGGGGACAGAAGGTATCTTTTAGGACCCTAAATCTGGAGGGGGAAATGGAGCCCAATCCCAAGCATAGTCAGGCGCCTGAGATTCTTTTTTCAGAATTACCATCACTTAAGCTCTTATATTTTTGACTTGCCTTTGCATTTTCTCCTTCCTCTCCTATTTCCTTTTGAACCTTACATGATGGTGCAATTCTCCTTCAGTGGTGTTCACACATTCTAGAATAACAAGATAATATACTATTTCATTTTTACTTTAACACTTGTAGAAGTTCCTACCAGAAGTAACAAAAGCAATATAAAATGGAAAAATGCCTCATTTTGATGCATATTGGTTTGAATGTTTGTACCTAATGATATGGGGGCAAAAACTTAATTGAGACTCATGCTTGCACATCTTCCTATAAATCATTATCATGCAGCAATCAAAAAATTTTATTAGAATGATTAGGCTATGAGAGGCAAAAATAGAAGTATTTCTTGTTCATTCACACAATCAGCAAGTATTAATGAGAGCCTTCTTTATTCTAAGAATTGTGGTAAACACTGTAAGTCCAAAAGTTAATAGAGCAAATTTCCCATTCTCTAGAAGCCTTGGAGGAAACACAGAGATTAACAAATAATCAGAACAATGTAATTAATGCAGTATTAGAGATATGAACAAGGCACTATGCCAGAAAGGGGTGGAAGCCAGGGCATTGTTTGGACAAATAAAACATGGGTACCCGAAAGAAGAGATTTCTAAGTAAAATCTAGTGAAAATCAATAGGATTTTTCAAAGTGTCCAGGAATGAGGAATAGCAAAATTCCAGACAGAGAAAAGTGCTTTGAGACTAACAGATGAGAAAAAGCATGGTGTTGATGGAAACAGGCTATTGCCCAGCACCTGTGTATACTGTCCCAGATGTGTCCTCCAGGCTTCTCACTCCATTGCCCTCTGCCCTTCTCTCACACTGCCTCCCATGTAATAGGTGATCAAGACTGATGTGTAAGAAACTGTACCTCATTGTTTCTGAATTTTAATTTTCCGCTAATGAGCCTAACCGCCTTTCCCTATGGTTATCTGTCTAAGGGCAGGTATTTTAAGTTACAGACAATTCAGAAACACAGAGAAAGTAACCAAACTTGGAGAAGCAATGATAGCAATAATGTAAATCTTAAGTTTCCAGTTGACCATTCACAATCTTAAAACCAAAACCTACACTACTTTTGCCATTTCTATAATTTTGAAAGTCCACTATGAAAAAAATGAAGATTAAAAGATTATTGAAAAACAACAGAATAAGTGAATTAAAGGCATAGCATCTAGTGAACCACCTTACTGTAGCTCATTTCTCTCATTTTCTATCACATCATCTGCTTAAGGATGAACACACCTTCTTCTCTGTCATTTACGTCTTCTCAGATCCATAATCTACTTCTCTAAGCTCTCCTAAGTCTATAAACATGATCAAATGTTCCTATTTTTAAAAAAAAAAATTACTCTTCAATATTTCGTCACCCCCTGGCTAGCATTCCTTTTCTCATCAAGCCAAGATCTTAAAGAGAAATCTCAATTCCTCAACAGATCTATTCTGACATCTGTCTCCATAACTCTTGCTTATTATCACCCAAGGCATTCTGTTAACCAAATCCAAAATGTAGTTTTTAGTAGATTCAAGTATTAACTAACTAGAAATTGGCCAAAAAATTACTACTGATATAAATAATATCTTTCCGTTCTTTCTTAACTAAGTCTACTTCTCCTCAGAATATAACAATAATAAGAGATTTAGGAAGATAGGCAGCCTCCACCATTTCCTTGAATTCTCCAGATCTCTCTGCTTTTTCCTCACTTGCTTTATTCAACCTCATAATCCTGCCTCTAAAACTGTGTGTAGTCCTCCCTTTTTGGCTTTGCTATGCCATGTCCTCAGAAGAGCTTTTGCCAGAAGGAAGTGATGGTTCTGGTCTGGCTGTACTTCTCATTGGCTCAGGAAGAGGTTCAGCAAGTCCTACCTTCCAATAGACAGTATGGCCTCTGCTGGTTATTACGTCATTTCAGATAGTAGTTCCCCTTCAATATGAAGATTTTTTACTAATTAGTAATACATTTAGTCTCACAAATATATAGGCATACCTCAAAAATATTGGAGGTCCAGTTCCAGACCACCACAATGAGGTGCCACACTAAAGTGACTCAAATGAATTTTTTGGTTTCCCAGTGCTTATAAAAGTATGTTTAGCACTATATTATAGTCCATTTGGTGTATAATACCATTATGTCTAAAAAAGAAACCCAGGGTGCATACCTTAATTTAAAAATACTAAAAATTTAAAATAATTTAAAAATAGCTAAAAAATGCTAACTACATCTGAGCTTTCAGTGAATCATTATATTCTTGCTGGTAGAGGGTCTTGCTTCAGTGTTGATGGCTGCTCGGGTGACGGTTGCTGATGGTTGAGATGACTGTGGAAATTTGTTAATGTAAGACAGCAATGAAATTCATGCATTAATTGAGTCTTTAATGAGCAAGTCAACTACGTTTATATAACATTCTGAATTATTTGTTATTTCAACAACCTTTATAGCATCTTCACCAGGATTAGATTCCATCTCAAGAAAAAACTTCCTTTGCTGATCCATAAGAAGCAACTCTCATCTGTTAAAATTTTATCATAAGAGTGCCCTAATTCAGTCACATCTTTGGGCTCCTCTTCTAATTCTAGTTCTCTTGTTATTTCTACCACATCTGCAGTTACATCCTCCACAGAAGTCTTAAACCTCCAAAGTCATCCATAAGCATTGGAATCAACTTCTTCCAAAATCCTGCTCACATTGATATTTTACCCTCTTCCCATGAATCATGAATGTTCTTAATGACATCTAGAGTGGTGAATTCTTCCTAGAAGGTTTTCAATTTACTTCGCCAACATCTATCAGAAGATGAACTACCTATGATAGCCATAACTTTATGAAAGATTTTTTAAATAATAAGACTTGAAAGTCAAAATGATTCCTTGATCCTTGATCCAGCTGCAGAATAGATGTTGTATTAGCAAGTCGAAACAATGTTCAGTTCACTTTATACCTCTACTAGGACTCTCGGGTGACTGGGTGTATTGCCAATATTTCTTTCTTCTTTTTTTCTTCGATGATCACTGTTTACAGATCACCATAACAAGCACAATAATTACGTAAAAATCTGAAATATTGTGAGAATTATCAAAATGTCACACAGAGACACTAAGTGAGTAAATGCTGTCAGAAAAATGTTGCCAACAGGCTTGCTAGTCACACGGCTGCCACAACCCTCAATCTGTAAAAATCACTATTATCTGCCAAATGCAATATAGCAAAGTGCCGTAAAACAAGGTATGCCTATACTTTATTCTAAACACAATTAATCTGGAAACCAATTATTTCATTTGTGTAAACTCCAGAATTGATGCAGTCAACACTACACTACAGCATCTAACGTGGCTCACCTCACTTTCTTTATTCAAATCTCCTGCGTCAGACACTGAAGTCGCCACTCAATACCCTCTCAACCCTTTCTCATGTAATCATAATCCTTGTTTTTTGGGGACAGTAATCCAGGCAGTTAAATTCTTATTTTCCAGTTCCATTCACAAGTATGTGTTGCTATTTAATGGTTCTGGCCCATGAAACATAGTGGAAAACAGAATTCTGAAGATTTTAGTTTGCTGACACAAAGGAGATGGAAGAAACTGGTATAACTCCTTACTTTTTTTTCTGTTATGAAAGTGTATGTGATATTTGGAATTTCAACATTCATTTTATGACCATGAGGTAGCAAATATGAGAGAACAGACTAGAAAACCAAGAGTTGTTGAACTTGACATTGTTAAACCGCTAAACTGATGCCAACTTCACATCTTAAGTTTTGTGTGACAACACAGCAGTGTTCTTTGATATCTTTATTTCCTCCCTCTCCCTCTCTTCTCCCTAAAAGAATGCATGTCTAATTTATAATGACTCTTTTATGCTAATCTTTTCAAAGTACAACTAAATTTTCTTTCTATTAAGCTGTTTTATAGAAACCTCAAATTTAAGATCTAAAAATAAATCCATTATCTTCTCCCCTCAACACCAAAACCAAAATGTCTTTCCTTCTTGAGTTAATGGCACCATCATGTATCCGACTACCCAAATGGGAAATCCAAGAGTCATCCTTACTCCCATGCTCCCTGTAATTCATACATCCTATGACTCAGTAAGGCCTGCTGATTTTATCCAGCTAATATCTCCTGGTGTTTGCCCTTCTCTGCTTTCCTTCTGCTACCATTTGAATACTCTTGTCAATCACTGAAATTCCAAATTTTTTCCCTTTCCTCCAATCCCCTCATCTTCATTCATTCATATCTATTATGTCAGAGTAATCTTTCTAAAACTAGCATACGTCTCCATCATTCTCCTGGAAAATTGTAGATCTCCATATCTATAGAATTAAGTCCAAATTGTTAGGTACAGCATTCAAATTCCCATGATGTGAGATGCTGCTCTTCAGCTAAACACCTGACCAAATGACATGCTTCCTGGATCATATTCTGCTGTCATTTTTTACTTAATTTTTATGTGAATAATATATAAATGTTGTTTTGATATGAGTGATGCCATCAAATAAAGTTGGTAAGATATCCTTAAATTCTTAATTGCTCTTCACCTTCCATTTCCCAGATATAGCAACTGTCAAACACTGGATGTGAATTCCATCATGTTCTCTCTTACCTCCCAAATGCTGTGTTTCTGTTCCCTCTGCCAGGAAAGGCTTTCATTTTTTGTGTAATGGATACTTATAGACCTAACAGCCTAAATTCCAATATCATCTCTGTAAGAGAACATTTCCTCAATTGTGTAGACCTGTAAAGAAAATACTTTTACATTTCTCTGTGTTTAGGGTATTCTAGGCAAGGAAAACTGAAAGTGAGCTAAAGGATATGCCTGGAAAGTTAAAGAATGATTGGCTAGATAGTGATCTTCCAAAATATTTATCTCCCCAGAGCTAAGTGCTTCTATTTCAAACAAAAATGAAACCAGGAGCCATCCACTTACATTCCAAATTCCAGTTTACATTACATTTCCAAAGTGTAAAACATTTGAGAGAGGGTTTTTTGTCCTGTCTCGAGTAAGTTGGGTGGCAATTCCCATATAAACTTCAAGATTCATTATTTTAGAGTCCTCTCCTGTGGTATAAATGCCTTTATACACACAAGCATAACCAACTGGTTCTCATTTCTTTGCATCAGATGGGGGATTGGGGTCTAGAGAAATAGTCTCTTTTTTATCTTGAATCCTCATATTTGCTTTTGGGATAATATAGATAAATTTTATAATATTGTCTGAGAAAATTAAAGCTCCCTCCCCTATTCTCCCATAGGTATGTGTTTACACCTGTAACAATAAACTTGTAAGTTTGATTGATTTATATATATATATTTTAATTTGTTGCCCTTTAAAGGTGAGTTACACATTGGATGATACAAGCTGTCATCTATTTTTTTTTCTTTGAGTCACAAGTTACTTGTGTGTTTCTTACTACATTGGAGATACTTGATAAATAATTGAACAATAGAAGGATACAAATAACAAATATTCAGGTGCAATTTATGTCTTTGGAAATATTCTACAATGCTTCCAAATAAGAATAAAATTGGCATCATATATCTTTATAGCCTATCATTTCTTTTCCCATAGAAAACAAAAGTTTATATTAAATTTATTTATAACTGAAGCTTATATTGAATTATATTAAATTTCCTTATAAAACTGAGAAAACAGGAATTTATCAACCATGTGACATTCTATTCTACTGAACTAAAATGGAGGATTAGGGAGTTGGGTAAGGAGTTCAGGAAGAGCAGGAAAAGGCAGAGAAATAATAATTCTTACCTCACCTCAAAAGTCAAAATAAAGGACATTTTCACTTTTGAATTTTTGGTGGCAGAATAGGAAGATTATAACTTCCAGACAAAGTAATCAAATTTAATAATACCAAATATTCAAATAACCACTGGAACAAAAGTAATTAAATTACTTATATTATTATAACTAATTTAAAACCATGACAAATGTTTCTTTCTTTATAATTGTTTAAATTCCCATATTTACATTAGAAATCAATTTTCTTTTTGTGCAGGCTAAAATCAAGTAAAAATCAGAGTAGAATCTTTTTTTTAATTCCATCCTGAAGTAGTTTTTGTGATGCTCAAATGCCAGCTGTCATGACAAAATAATTAAATAGGATATTATTTCTTTCATAGATTATTAAAAAATTAATATAAGTTTACATTTCTGACTAAGAAATGAAGTGGATTAAGGAAGTATGTAAATGAAAACTTTTTTTTTTCTCTCTCTCTAGGAAAGAGAGTCATTGACTTTACTACAAAGAGATTATCAGTAAATGTGTGCTGCTCACCCACCATCCTAATCACTATTGTCATGAAGTCAATTTGAGATCACAGGTCACAGTTTTAAGTTCAAGTGTGGCATAGGGAATTTAATAAATGTTTGCACACAGAAAAAAATATGCTGTAAGGAAGTCTGTTTTAGTAATACATTTATTTCAACTGGCTTAAAAGTATTCTGAAATGTATTTAAGGAAAGGTGGTATTTAGGTGAAGTGCATTTTAAATTAAGTTTTGCTTATGAGAAGATCTTCTGTAGGTCTTACCATTATTAGGCCTAAATAGTTTGCATTTTAGTTTCTGGCTCAATCATTCCATTGAAATTCCTTCCTTCTTTCTTTCTTTCTTTCTTTCTTTCTTTCTTTCTTTCTTTCTTTCTTTCTTTCTTTCTTAGGAAAGAGAGAGAGTGAGAGAGAGCATGAGAAGGGAGAAGGTCAGAGTGGAAGCAGACTCCCCATGGAGCTGGGAACCCGATGTCGGACTCAATCCTGGGACTCCGGGATCATGACCTGAGCCGAAGGCAGTTGCCTAACCAACTGAGCCACCCAGGCGCCCTCCATTGAAATTCCTTCTTAAAGGTCCTCAATAACCCCCTAATTGCCAAACCCAATGGCCTTTTTTATTTCTCATCTTTCTCGATTTGGCTGCATCATTTGCTACTGCTCACGTCCTCTTCTTTCTTGAGTTTATACTCTTTGTCACAGAATAAGATGAATTTCAGACATGTACTTCTCTAGATATGCCTCACAGTATGTACTATTTTTTTTTCTTTTGGAATTGTTTTAGCAATAAATGTAGTAGTAAACCAGGGAGAGTTCATGAAGAGTTAATTAGCTCTTACATTACTCAGGCATTTGGGATATCCACTTTTCAAAGATGTGTATTTACAGAGGATTTATCACAGAACTAAAAGCAGAACATATACAGAGGTAACAGGTTAGATCAGTGGTTGACAAACTATACCTATGGACCAAATATAGTCCACTGGCTTTTTTTGTAACTCAAGTATTATTTGAACACAGCCACACCCATTCATTTACACATTGTCTGTGCCTGCTTTTTTGTTACAAGAGCATTGCTGAACAGTTGCTATAAAGTCCACATGTCATGCAAAACTTAAAATATTTACTATCTGCCTTCATTCAGAAAAAGTTTACAGGCCCCTGGTTTCAAGGATTAGATGACCTAAGAAGGGGACCATCCAATTTTTGATGCAAAGAAAAGGCGTCACTTTTGTAAAGATTTACACTAAGAGAGGAGGATGGTGTGGAACTAGTTGCAGTCATAAGATTCTTCTAGCGATGCTTTTTAGATATAACTTTCCTTTTTTGGCATCTTTCCTCAAGAATAAATGTGTGGAACCAGCATAACTATTACGTATAAAGACCTTAGAAGACCTCATGCCATCTCATCCAATTTTCTAGCTTCAAGAGTGCACATAAGCACATGGATCCCTAGGTATCCTCTGCCTTATCCTGGGGACCCAACCATGGAAAGGAACTAAAGGGATGTAGAGGAACTATATGGTCCCTTCTCATAGCTATTGCATCTCAGTAAAGGTCTCTGAAAGTCCACATGTTGCAAGTAAAATTGATCTACTTCGTTCTAAGTAGGAAGGAGACTAGAAATCTTGCCAAAGTGAAGTTCCCATAAAACTTGTCGGCCTCAATTTCTTCTTGAATTCCATCATACCTCCGTTATGCTTACAAAAACTAATCCTCCTACTGAACCATTATTTGATTGAGGACTTTGGTCAACAAAATCACTTATCAGTTTGCCTATAATCTTGAAAACAAAAGACAACAAATGCTGACAAGGATGTGGAGAAAGTAGAACTCTTGCACACTATTGGTGACAATACAACACAGTGCAACCACTATAGAAAACGGTATTAACTTTCCTCAAAAAATTAAAAACAGAACCACCATATGATCCAGTAATTCATCTCTTGGTATTTATCCAGAAGGATTGAAATCAGGATCTTGAAGAGATATTAGCACTTCCATGTTCATTGGAGAATTATTCACAACAGCAAGCAGGTGGAAACAACCTAAATGTTCATTGACAGAAAAATGGATAAAGAGAAGGTGGTGTGTATTAAACATGAAATAATATTCAACCATTAAGAAAAAGGAAATTCTGCAATATTCAACAACACGGATGAATGTTGAGGTCATTTTATTAAGTGTAATAACATAAAACAATCACACAAAGACAGTGCATGATTCCACTTATATGAAGTATCTAAAATAATCAGAAGCAGAGAGTAGAATGGTGTTTGCAAAGGTCTAAGAAGAGGGGAAAACTGGGAATTGTTCAATGTATACAAAGTTTCAGTTATGCAAGATGAATAAGTTCTAGATATCTGCTGTACAGCAATATAAAATAATGTATTGTAGTATAAAATCAATTTCACAGCAGGTGTTTTTACCAAAATAAAATAATAAAATAAAATGTCAAAGTGTAGTAAAGAATTAGAAAGTGATGATGCTAGAAGTAAAATTCAAATTGGACAGACATGGAATCTTAGAAGCAACAGCTATCTCTCTGTGTGAATGCAGATATTGCCAATTCTCTGAGAGACTCTAGAGATGCAGCCAGAGGTACTTGGTGAAGGCAAGCTTGCTGACATAAATAAGGAAAGTGGTTTTGAAGAAAATGATGATGTCCCAAAGGAAGTGTTGCTGGCAAAATACTCTACATTAAAGGACTCTCACAGATATTTCATTACATTAAAAGCACAGAGAATAAATTGTTGAAGTTGATCCAAACTTAGAAAGAGAATGGGAATTTACAAAGGCATGGGAAAGATCCCAGTTCCATAGTATTGCTGATGTAACAAGAAGGCAAGTATTGTTTGAACTACTCTTGATGAGAGTTTGTTTTTTTGTTTTGTTTTGTTTTGTTTGAAGGGGGGTGGAGGAGGGGGGGCAGAGGTAGAGAGAGAATCTTAAGCAGGCTCCACAGTCAGCATAGAGTCCACCACAGGGCTCATCTCACAACCTGAGCCAAAATCAAGAGTCGGACACAACCAACTGAGCCACCCAGGTTCCCACTTGATGAGATTTTTATGAAGAAATAAAATACTTTAATCCTCAATGTTTTTGGTCTTTTAAATTACAGTATACTAAATATTAGTCTTGCTTTTTTTTTTAATTTCCTTACAGATTGATAACAGACAGAAAGTGAATTTTTAATGATTTGACAAAACATTGTCACAGAACAATCATAACTTTTCCCATTGGTTAATAAGATTTCTGCACAATTGCAGCTTGTATGATCATTTTTATAGCATTGTACTATCTTGAAAAGTGAGGACTGCCTGTATTAGTTTCAGTAAGTTTTACTGAATATATACTGTGATAATTTTTAACACAAATATTAATAATATCCCATATACATTATTTGAGTGGTAGAAAGGGGTGAGAAGTTCTGAGTAAAGTTGATCCTAAGCCTCTCTGTGCTCAGGTAACTCATTAAGACTATTCCTTTTAGAAGCATGGAAAGGTTGAAGAGTAAAAGAGCAGGTGAAGAGCTCTAAAGGATTGAATAAGCTGATTATCATTTCAGTACCAGTAATGTTCGGAAGCTCAGCATTCAAATGACTAGAATCTTGGTATCTGAGCCTTCACTCATGTCTACTCAAGCATTTCTTGGAGGCTGCCTTTTTTTCACCTGTCCTTCAGTTTCCCTTCCTCTCGCTTCCCTCATTCATTCCCTTGACTCTTCTCTGCCTGACTGATCTTGGAATAGATTCATATCTTGATTACTATTATTTTTCTTCTTTAACACGTGTTGTATTTTTATAACAAAACTTTGACTTCGGCTCAGTATCTATTATCACATCACACTTCTACTCAGAATATTCAGTAATCCTATTTCTCTTCTCTCTTGCTCTCTCTCACACACAAATCAACAAAATAAATAATGTCTCAGAATAAATGTTTTCACTTGCATATGACCCTCAGTTGATTTTTTTTTCCCCATGTTTCCATAGCACTGGAATTATGTGCATTAAATGAAACTCATTTCAAAGCATTAACTTTTCAATACTTAAACAATTCTCTTGATACACAGGTTAGAGAGGTTTTAATTGTATGCATCAATCTGAGTCCAGTTCATCACAATCTCCAGATCCTACAAACATAATTGGCTTCTGGGAACGTGCATAGTATTAACCTTCTAAAAGAATTCACTGCACATTTTGCCAAGCAATTACGTTTCTGATTTGTTAAGTGAAAGGAGAGAGACATGAAAAAATATAAACATTGAAAAACTAAGTATAAGTTCCATTGAAATTCGTAAAATGTTATATGTAGTCATATATTCTCAATAGAATATACCATTCATTTGCTAGTGCAATTTTAATTGGATTGGGTGGCATGACATGACAAATTGGCAAAATATCTAGAAATTAACCCAGAATAATTTGCACCTCATACTCTGGTCCATATGATTTTAAGCCTGCTTTTGTCTGAAACATGAAAAAAAAGATAACTTTAATAGTATCTAAAATCCCTTCAATTTTCAAATACATACAGTTCTCTGAATAACATCCTTAATCATGAGAATTATCTTTTTTCCCCCGAGACTCCCAACAACACCCCAAGCACTGATTATTTTAGTAGTACACCTCAAATAAAATCTAAAACAAAATTATAAAGCAAAGTGCCTCTAGTTCATTTCCCCCTTTTAATACATCTTGTAAAAGAAACTGCTTTTCATCTAACAGTCTTCTTTAGGTTGTATTCTATTAGAGGAAATTAGACCAAAATTGATCTGAGTAGTAAAATTTATCATTACCCACAGAAAATGGACAATGAAATGTGATTAGGCTACATGTGCCCATCACTGCCTTTTTCAAGAGCAAGTCCTGAATAGAAAAGCCTGGATTCAATGAATCAATAACAGTAAAAGCAAAATTGGAGGGCTGTCAAATCAACTTAATTCCTCTTTTCTGATCAAGTGGCGTCCAATCACCTAAAGCACAATGCTAATAATCAAATTAGATTGCTTTTGACTCCTTTTACCCAGAGTCAAAACACACATCTGACTGTAACATTTTATATACTCTACTTCAAAAAGCCACTAACATACCGATGTATTCTAGAATTAAATGCTTGTTGCATTCTCAGGATGAGGCAGAGGACAAAATTACTTTTGATTATGCTCTTAAACTAAATGGAACAATTAAAATAATAGGTTGCATTCATCCATTCGACAAATAACCTCAAACCTAAAGAACTTTGCCAGCATCAGCATATTAATCTGGTTTATCCCTTTCAGTGGCATTTCTTTTGCAAAAAGCAGGCATTTTTCAGTCTTCGCTGCTATGGAAGACCTAAATATAAAACTCATTCAATCAGATCACATATTTTGCCACCTGGTCTCTAGGTATCTTTCTTGTGGATTTCCTTAGCAATTTATTACACAGCCCTTATTATACTGTATAATAATTTCCTGTGTATAATAATGGAGAGGCATCATGACTCAATATTCTTTCAAATGTAAATGCCTAGCACAGTGATATTTATTGAATGAATAAATAACTATGAAAAGATAATGTTATGGATGTGGCACAGTCTAAAATTGTGAGACTGTCTCAGTAGAGATAAGACTGGCCTTTAAGAAAAAAGAAAGTTATTTTTAAAATCCTCCTGGAGGGGAAATTTTTTTTCCTTTGGAAGTTGTTAGGGAAGCTATAAACAAAGATGTGAGGCTTCATTACATCACATTGCCAAAGGCAACACTTCATTCAAGAAGATAATCAAGAATGTCCTTGAAGGAGGCAGTTTTCAATGTGGATTTAGGGAGAGAGGGATCTTTAGTGGATGCGACACTGTATCTTTATATTGTCAAAATGAACTCATCAAGACTATTGGAGCGCAGCCTGCCTTCAGAGAGTTTTCCTGGGATTAGGAGAAAAAAAAAAAAAGATGAGTACACAGTTATAATTTTTCTTTCCCAATAGTTTCCGAGCTAGCAATTTGCATGACATTTAGAAAGAAGAAAGCAAGCCTGTGGCCAAGTTGTGAAGGTGAAGGAAGAGAAGGGGAGGATGTGGATTAAACAACAAATCTCTGAGGAGACCACTTTCTTCATTCAGATAAAAATAAAATGAGATAATAAATCTATGACACTGCCAAATAGAGTTGAAAGAAATTAAAGCCAGGAAAACAGTATTAAAGATGAGGAAAGGGAAAGAATGCCTAAAGGATAAAAGTAAAAGCATAAAAGGAAAAGAAATTTTATTTTGAGGTGGAGAGTAAGTATTACTGTATTCTTTTCCCAAAAATGGGTTTTTTGTGTTGAAAATACTTGTAGGGTGCCCAGGTTTAGGAACAGGTGATGCCCAGAGGGGCCCAGGTTTCTTTTACTTTTCTTTCTTCTCTCAGTCTCTCAAAATGTGATTCACCTGAAAGGGACATGAAGCCAGAAGTGACATTTACCAAGCTCTGTCCTTCCATAGGAGGCATTATTTAGTTTAGCTGCAATATCCATAGTGTTGGCTATCCTATAACCCAAGAGGTTTTGGTGGCAGAGAGTTCAGCACATCTTCAGGCACAGAGTTAAATAGGAAACCATTAAAGTGGAAACAGAGGGAGGAAGGTGGGTGTTAGCTACAAAGTTACAGAAAACGAGCAAGGTCATTAGTGAGTGATCCACACCACCTTGCAAAGTCTTGACTTGAAAAGGCATGCATGGTTCAGGGCTATAAAGTGATGTGCATTGTGTTAATGGATATGTGTTTTTAAAGGAAACCTGGAAGGGTTTTTAAACATTTGCAGATGGAGCAGATGGGACAAAAAGAAAACTGCATTATTCAGATTACACTGTCCCGGTCTGGGCAGTGATCTAAAACAAAGGCAAGGGTTAGGAGGAGATTTAATATCAGTATCAGATATCTGTACAGACACACACATCTGCGTTGATAGGGACCAAAAGGAATCTGGATATCAGAAAATCCAAATAAAAAAGAAAAGAGTCTTGGTATGGGGAAGGCCTGGAGAAGTCTGATAGGAATTTATGACACTTCCCTTCCCATAAACTCAGTCTCCAGTAAAAGATAACTAGAGATAAAGAACTTTTCTCAGATGGAGACATCTTGTCATGCAAATTTTGTTTATTCAGCAAGATCTGGATAAACAGTAGATCTGATTAGGAGCTAAAGGAAGTACTGCTGCTAAGAGGTTTTGAAAAGATCTCAATACACCAACTGAGATTAAGCTGACATCTGATAGAAGCAACTGTTAAACTCTTTCTACTTCTTTTCAGTGTGGCTCAATTGACAGTCTAGAAAATAAATGCTTTGCAAAGTTAAATGGCAATTGTATTTGTATTTAAATTTCTGTAGATGTTCTCTGTGCCTCTTAAGAACTCCAAAAGGGACCTTATTTCTTTAATTTTTCACTGAAAAGATAAAGCTTTACACTTTTTGGAAAGTTAATAATTACTTGCAAAAATGGAGCCAACACTAGACATCAAAACAGGGATGAAACTCTAGAACAAACTTTGTTCTTATTACAAGAACAAAGTATAATTAATTTCTTTTAAAAATACATTCATTGAGAATCAAAGACATAGTAGTGTTTGGGGGATGGGGCACTGCTGGGGGAAGACGAATAAAATCTGTAGCATACTGAGATGGTTAAAACTAAGTTTTGGAGTGGTCTCCACCTAAGTACTCCAAAAAGATTTTGGAAACATCACCAATTGGACCGGGTTTATAGGACAGATTAAAGACATCGGTGCACTTGAGCATCTCACTCTCAACCAGGGTTTATAACGGTTACTTCATTTCAGGGGAAAACATCCAAAGCTACAAGTGGGCTGAAGCCACCTCACTCTGGCTGGGTTCCCAAGAGCTCAAGGTGCACAACTTTTCCCAGCTCTATGTCTTGCGCCATCCTTCTGGTAGTTTGAAATTGGCAAAAAGTGCAAACAGACTTCCCCCACTTCAAGAGAATCAGCTCTTGAACATTTATCAACACACCACTGTCTCTATCTCCGTTCTGTTTCTTATCTTCCACCTGAACCGCACCACAGTAAGTAATTAACACTTTGCTGGGAAACCTGTCAATAAGACACTCTGTCAATGGCCAATGTTTATTTTCATTTTCAGCCCATAGCCCAGTAGCGCCCCAGGGCTTCCTGCCTCCATTCTCATTGGCATGTTCAAATAACTAATTTCATGTCAGGATGCCAAACCATGGGCTGACCTTGTGCAGGTGGAGGAAACCCAACAGAAGAATAAAACGGCATAGCTGCTAATAACCATTCTACCGTTCAATTCTTTCAAATTTTTGAAGATACTGTACAAATTCCACCTCTTCTGTGTAGCCTTGCTCAGTCCCTTCCCTTCATCATTGCTCTTTCTTCTTTGCTCTTTGAGGGTGACTTTTATTTCCATTGTGATGGTTATTTCATCCTGTCTTATAATAACAGGTTGATGTATATAAAAGGCCATTATGTATTTTCTGAATATAAGCAATTTCATTAGTGTTAACTAATACAATTGTGCAATCTTTTGCCCTCCATTATAATGTAAGTTTTTTGAGGGTTGTGACCAAAACTTATTCATCATTTAACCCCCCACCCTGGACAAATAGTTTGCACATGAATGCCCATTAAATTTTAATTAAGTGGATGATAATTAGAGAAGGTATGATTAAAGAATGAACAGTTTTTAAGAACCCATATATTTTAGATGAAAGTAAAATATTAATAATATTTCAGTATTCTTCTATTGCTTTCTTACACATTTGAACATACTTAGTTGATCTGGTTATGACAGTGTTACTAATAGGGTGTGTCAATGGCATTTATCTGGGCAAGTGTGGACTTACAGTGTATTCTGTCTGGTAAATATGTATGCCTTTATAGATCCCATAACATTCTAGCTATAACTCAGAATCTACATAAAAATGGTTACATGAGAAATGTTAATAATATAATTTCATTTATATTCTTAGAATTAGCCTATTATAGATAGATACTTTATCTCAACATCCTACCTAGTGCTACTATCCTACAAATTAGCAAAATTTTACATATAATTGGTACTTGCTTTTTACTATCATTACCAACAATCTACTTTTTCCAGCTACAATTACTTTACCGAAGAAAAAGCGGAACAAGATACCTAGAAGCAAACAGGGAAAATTATTTAACACATCTAAATATAAAATGAGTAGCAGCCTGTGGAAGAATATAAAACAGAAGAAAGGCAATTAAAAATCGCTCTCTCTCCCTTGTGACGATTGAAATTGTGGCCTAAAGTGGAAATTGACAGGCAAAACTCTTGAATTAGCTGTTAACATATCAATAGGTGTAAATTGCAACAGGCAGTGTTGACTTTGATTGAATGATCCCTATCATAGCTCTGATTTTAGCCTTGAGATGCACAAACAAGAAGTCATTTTATTCTGTCACTTCATATCATAGCAGAGATACAGGGCAGCAAGTTCAACCAAGACAAATAGGATATAAAGCTTCACTTTATCTAAGTCCTCCAAGAAGGTGGCTAGGTGCACTGACCCAGTGAAGGGCAGGTGTTAATGATTTCTAATGGTTCATTAAAGATAGAGATCCACTTAAAATCATGTTTAGTTTGGCAGAAAAATGTCTAGGAGTAACTAGGATGAACAAAAGGAAAGGCAGGAATAAACATATATAGCCTCTCCATTGATTACTAGTTAAAAATCTATGAAATACAGATGTCTAGAAAAAAAAGTCTCTACCACAGTATCAGGACAGCTACACTGGTTAAGATTTTTCTACCCAAGCCACTGATATCTGGGTCACAGAGTGAAGTCAAGGCACTATATCATAACTGAAGATGTGAGAAACCAGAGGAAAGCAATTTGATAAGACATTGTAAGGAAAAAGAACATTAAAACCAAACCAAAACAAAACAAAAACCCTCCAATTTATCTATTAATGAATTACGACATTTCAGTTCCCATACTCTAGACTGTGGACCACTTATGCAGCAGGGAACTATGAGTATGTAGAAAGCATGAAATTACTGCAAAAGATCAGCAAAGCAGATGTGTACTACCGTATGAATATCTCCATCTCACAGAATAGGGACTGTGTAGCACAGTGATTAGGTACACAGATTGAAGCTAGACCACCCGAATTCAAATCCCACTGCCTAGCCATGTGACTTACCCGAGTGACATAAAGTCTCTGAGTCTCTTTACCCTTGGATATAAGTTGAGGAAATGAATAACTCTTCCAGAATTATTGAGAACTAAATGAGTTAAAACATCTAAAGATTTGGAGATAGTACTTGCTACACAGGAAACAGAACACACGTATCTGCCATTAGGATACTTATAGGACAGTTGGCAATTATAAAATAGACCACAATACAGACTTATAATAAAATATAAATTAATTCCAAAGCATAGATGTGATACATGTAGCCTCATCTTCTTTATCAGCTGCTATTCATAGTACAACCATTTTCAAGAGGAAGTTCACAATATTTTTTTCCACTTAAAGAGAGATGAGCCTGAGAATTTTAAAAGTAAGTAACAATTAATTTTGAACAAGGCCTACTAAAACAAAACAAGTAAACAGATAAAAATCTTTAATCTTTACCTGACAGAGCTGTCAGACAAGCATTAAAAAAAATAGCTCTGGATCTCTAAGCATCATTCACTTTCCGAATAAACTATCCCACCACTGATGCCAGAAAACTGGGGTCTCCAAAGAGATGGCTAACCCCTCATTTCAGGAGTTTAAGAGTCTATAACTTGTGCCCAAACAAAAACTCAGAGGCTTGAATCCTGATACGATATTTAACTCACCCACATTTTAATTTTTTTTTATTAAAGATTTCATTTATTTATTTGAGAGAGAGAGAGAGAAAGCATGAGAGGGGAGAAGAAGGTCAGAGGGAGAAGCAGACTCCCCACGGAGCTGGGAGCCTGATATGGGACTCGATCCCGGGTCTCTGGGATCATGACCTGAGCCGAAGGCAGTTGCTTAATTAACTGAGCCACCCAGGTGCCCAACTCACCCACATTTTAAAAATAAGTATTAATAGGGCACCTGGGTGGCTCAGTTGGTTAAGCAACTGCCTTCAGCTCAGGTCATGATCCTGGAGTCCCGGGATTGAGTCCCACATCAGGCTCCCAGCTCTCCGGGGAGTCTGCTTCTCTCTCTGACATTCTCCCCTCTCATGCTCCCTCTCACTGTCTCTATCCCAAATAAATAAATAAAATCTTTTAAAAAAATAAGTATTAATAAAGCAAGATAAAAGTAAAGAAGCCTCATACTCGTTTTGAAAAGGCCAACCCTGGCAATGTTCACAACTTTAAGAAAGGAGGAAATCATAAACTACTCTGCTTCATAAAAGGCTTATTTCCGACAGCACTGTGTGCCTCCTTTGGAAGAGAAGCTCCTTTACCCTTACTAAGTCAATACAAGTAAATTTAAAAATGAAATAGCTAACAAACATATTTTTCTTTCCAGAGTAGAAATACTATACTTATGATGCTCCTGAATTAGATAAATGGCAAAAATTCTTGTAAAGACACTATAAAGTGTCTACATGAAGATAATATATTGGGTTTCGTTGTTGAGAGACCTTATGCTGCTTTATGATTGGTGAGAAAAGTAATAAAGCTGCACTTGAATACTAAGAGGATGAACTCTTTTGGCTTATTTGGGCTCTTAATATAACAGTCACTGAACTAGCTAATTAGCTTGGCACAATTTCAAGCTATTGGATCGTAGGAAGTGATAGAGTACAACAGAAGGCATCGCTTGGCGAGAATAACTCTAACTCATTCTTTTCTGGGAGGCATTCTTGTGGAAAGGACTTTTAGCAGCTTTTTGATCTCTGGCACTAATTTGGAATAAAGGAAAACGCCCATTTAATTCATCATGGTAACATTCAGTGGTGCACAAGCATAGCGAGGAAACAGCACGCATGATCTATGTAAGTGAGGACTCAAGGCTAGCTACTGCATGCTGTTATCCAGGCAGTAAACTTTCTCCTCCGATAAATATTTTAGAAAGTTTTATAGCCAGACAAATTGCATTAGCATATGGAAAGTGTAGGCAAGTTGAGAGACCTCCATAATCTTCCTCTCTCAGAAAGAATGTATATAAAAATACCCCTAAAATGACTCAAATAATAGATTCCAGAAAATTCCCCTTGCCTATTAAAATTTGGAGGCTTGGTCTAACATGCTTCCTTTTGAAAACATGGAATTCCAAACACCTTAACTACAAGAAGAGAAGGGCTTTGTCAACCTCATTCACATGTAATCTGCCTGATAGATGTATCTGTCCCTGAAACTTAGTAAACTGATCAGCTCAGAAGGTCTATAAATGTTGTGTAGTTCATTACTAGCTAGTACTCGTGGGGAACAGAAAATATGCTTCTTTAGAAGCTGAGTTGGCTTATGCTCTGTCCTTGGTCTCCCAATCTGCCTGGGAGGTAGAGTGTTTCTGTTACCAGGCTCAGAATACATATAGCAGGCCTGTGACCAGCACTGGAGAAGTTCTGCACTAGGGTTTCAAGTCTAGAGTTCACCAAATCCACCCAAATTTGACTCCTTCCAGAGAGACCACTGTTCTCAAATTCCAACCCTGCGAATTTCTTGGAAGTAACTACAGCCAGGCTAGACAACATTCTGTGGGATGTCAAAAGCACCTGCTGTCCTTTCTCCCCTGGTCATCTGATGGCACTGGTCAACTCACTCCATGGTTCTCAACTCTGTTATTTTTTGTCAGTGCCCAAATTCCCTGTTCTCTCTTTTCCCTTCCTCCGTCTCTATTCTTCTTTTTTTCTTTTTCTTTTTTTTTTAAAGATTTTATTTATTTATTTGAGAGACAGAGAAAGTGAGAGAGAGCATGAGAGGAGAGAAGGTTAGAGGAAGAAGCAGACTCGCCGTGGAGCTGGGAGCCCGATGTGGGACTCGATCCCGGAACTCAAGGATCATGACCTGAGCCGAAGGCAGTTGCTCAACCAACTGAGCTACCCAGGCGCCCCTCTATTCTTCTTTTCTTGATCGCTACTCTTGCAATCTCTCCCAACTTTTTATTGTGTCTTCTGGGATAAGCCTTCACAAATTCTCCTAAAATCTCAACTGCTTCTCTGAATTTCTCCATCATCTTCTTGACTTAAATGTAACGTATCTTTTCTCTGAAAATATCACTTCTCCTACATTCTTCCCCACTGGTGGCTGTTCATAACTGGAATCCATACACCTCATGTTTGGAAGTTGGTTAGCTTCTTTCCTATTTCACATTGCCATCTAGCCATGCTTCTTTCTGGTTGCCTCACGTTTTCAGGTACTCTCCCCTTTGGTGCAATATTCACAACCTCCTTTACCCCAGATCCTGTGATCAACCTGAACTCACTGTGTTCTCACTGTTCATTGATCTCATGATCTTCAAAGACATTCACTTTATTTTAGCCATCCACTCCTATATTCAGGCCCTGGATTTTATCATCACCTAAAACTGCTTCACATTTCGAAGCATTATTTTTACAGCCATCCCTCCCCTAATCAAAGACTCTTTTCCCTCTACCTCTACCACACTATCTTCTCAATTCTCATCTTCTCAAAACTCATTAATACCTTCAACTGATTTGCCCATTTATTTTTCCCTTTCGGTCTCCACCTACTCTTGATCTCTTTTTAATGTAAGTCACATCAGCAATTATGTCATCTATTTTCTCACAATGCACTACACTCCCTGGGAAGTCTCAACATTGGATAAATCTTCACAACTATATCTAGAGCTTACATCTGCTATAAATGCATTGTTTACAAAGTGAATATTTATTGAGCAATTCTAGGTTCCAGGTACCAATTACGTACTGGGGATACAACAGTGAACAAACCAGTCATGGGCTTTGTAGCATACCTCTTTCCATCTAGAGGGGAATAGAGGCTTTGATTAAATAACATAAATAAATACAAACATGCAAATATGACAAGGACAAACTTCTTCCTAAGGGGCAGTAGGCACTCTAGGATCGTGCATCTACTTATCCACTCTATGACCATATAGTGTCATGATCTCCTTTCCTATTATTCTTACCACAGGCTTCCTCTGCTTAGATAATGTTCTGGACAACTCCTATGTATGCGCTTGTTCTCCTTCCATTTCCAGGTACACATTGGGCACTACACAATGTATTTTTAGGGCACTTAATATGTCACCCACCACAGTGAGAACAGATTTTACTAACCAGGTTAATTCTCAAAAGATGGGCAGTAAAATGTAAGATGAACTGTACTTCCAAAGGAAGGCAAAGAAAGTAAAGAAAGAGAAGAAAGGAAGTACAGAAATTGGAAGAAAAATGTGGTAGACAGAGGACTGACTACATACACATACACACAGAGGAGGAGACTGGTTGCCCAAAGAGGGGGAGAGGATTTTAATACCTGTTACAGGTGAGGTAATTCAAAGAAGAAATGCCTACATGGAACTACCGGGACGCTTTCTCTGTGATCTCTCTATAACCCTCCTATGTGTTTCCTTAAGGAATGTTACAATAAAAATTTACATCATTCTTAAAGGTTTCTGGTAGTCGAATTTTTATCTCTTATATTTTTTTTCTTTGGGGGATAGGAAGAGGGAAGGTTTGTGTGCCCAGCCAGGTTGGAAGAATCCAAGCTATATTTTAATTACTTGTGCTCGGTGTCTTGTACTGTAATTGTTTAACTGTTTTCTCTGATAAATTCTAAGCTCCATGAAAGCAAGAATCATGATTAACTTGGATAGCATAGTGCCAGTTACACAGGAAGAGACCAAAAAATATTTATATAGTGAATCTAAAAGTGAATGAATAAATGAATGAGAGAACATACTGTTGCATATTTTTTATGACTTCATTAAATTTGTCAGTAAGATACCAGAGGCTAGGCTAACAATTCAAAGATAAACAATAGCTAGTAGGGGGACAGTAATTGCAACTAGTAGGGGGACAGTAATTGCAATGAATAAATGAATGAGAGAACATACTGTTGCATATTTTTTATGACTTCATTAAATTTGTCAGTAAGATACCAGAGGCTAGGCTAACAATTCAAAGATACACAATAGCTAGTAGGGGGACAGTAATTGCAACAGTAATTTTAATTATCTTTTAGGAAGAAATGCAAACATTTAAATTATGTGTTATTTTATAACTATCTGATTTTAAAGAGATGTATCATTGGAATATCTTACTGACTTTGAGGAAAATTGTGTTTTATTATTTTTATGCTTATGAGATTATTTGTGTTTAACAGACAGAACTTTAACATGCATTTATTAAAAGGGGAGGAGGAAGAGAAAGAGAGATAGAGACAGATGAGAAAGAAAGATAAGGAGATAGATACTGGAGAAAGAGTACATGAAACTAGATTTCTAGATCGTATAAAAAGCATATGAAGTTGCTAAAGAAATAGTGGGAAAGATGATTATGAGGAGTAAAATAGCTCACTCACAGGAAAATAATAAACTAGATTTATTTTAATAATTACTTAATAAATAACTTTAAAGGACTAGGATTACTCCATTCTTGGCTCCTTTTACATACGTGTCTATGAACAAGGACAAACATACACACAAATACACAGACACACGCCACTTAAAGCTCTCCTTCTGGTCTACAACAGAGTCTATTATCTTTTCTGCCTTTTTTCCGCCTCTAAGTCTACTAATGGTTATTTCAAATTTTAATGTTGGTTACAAAATATGTTTAATATTTAACTTGATTTTCCTGGAGAGGAAATAGTCCAGAAACTTCCTCGCCACCCAATATGACACCATGCTTCCTTGCTTAAATAGTCTATTAACTCTTTACCATCTCCTGATTCAAATCTGAACTCCTTTGGATGGCTTATGTGACTTATCAAAATCTTATCTAAGATTTGTCTCAGCCATAGTTTCATTCATAATTAATTCTGCCTTACAATTCTATTACAATGAATTTTTTTTTGTTGTTATTTCTTGAAGCATACTTTGCCTTTTTCTTAACGGGTGCTGTGACAGACTCTTGTTTGCCAAACCAACATAATGAATGTGAAAATGTAGGCACGCCATAAAATATGATGCATAATGGCTTATGTAATATGTCCCCATATGTACCCATATGCAATGAAATTAATTCTTTTCAATAGGGTTATTTGATTTTTAGAATCATTAATATTGTTCTCCTCTAATCTTTTTCATGAACTATTTAAAAGCTAATGAAGAGAAAAAGAACAATAACCTTAACACTTTAATATTTCAGATGTTTAGTAGGGATTAAAGGAATATTTTCATAGAAAGTGGTACACATCCAATATATTTAAGGCCATAGTTAAAAATGCTCTTTTTGAAATGGCAGTGTTTAAGGAAATGTAAAACACTCCATTTTTAAAGAATGCATGGTTCTCCTTTGCCCTTTATATTGGTGAGAATACAGAGACCCATCATCTATCTGGCACTGACTTGATATTTTTGGCCCTACATGTTTTTTTTTTCTTTTCCCAAAAAAACCAAAGTCTTTTGTTTTGAATTACTAATTTGAAAAAATTAGTAGTAATGTTGCCAAAAATTGTCTTCTGTTATCATTTCCTGCTTTCAAAAGTGATCACAAGGAACAAAATTCAACATGTTTTTATGACTCAGTATTATTATGAACATATTCTAGTTCTATTATGTTCATCATTGATACCTACGGACGTTATTGAGGACTTTAGGGCTACTGTCTTTGTCTACTTCTTGAGTTTTCAAAATGTGCATTTTGGTAATTTTTATAGCCTTTCTTTCAATGCGTGATGGTTATCTTTTAAGGCCTAAGAAACATTTATACTTCTAACTGATGCTGTGGTGCCAAGTCACACTAATGATGCATATTGATTGGATGTAAACTATGTATAAAATAGTGTTGTAAGCTTTCTGTGTGTACTAACTTATTTCCTCCTCTCACCAGGTGTATCCATTTCGCATAGGAAGAAATGGAGACATAGAGAAATCAGACTGTCTCCCTAACATCACATGACTAATAGGAATTAGACGCCAGTTACATTGGCTTCTAAGCTGGTGGTTTTAATCTTTGTACTATTATGCTAGGTAGATACGAATGTGTATAATAGATAATAGCTATATTACAAATTTAGAAGTCAAAGATATGTAGAAAACAATTAAAACTAATGTGCCTCAATTCACACATATTTATAGTGTACCTTGTACATATCAGGAAGCTTACATACAGTGGCGAGTCATACAGACATTCTTCCTACTATCATGAAACTGATAAGCCAATGGGCAAAACGGAAATGAGCCAGGTGTTAAAATTCAGTGAGTGTTACAAAAGAGAAAGTAAAGGAAGCTATTGAACATACAGCAGGGCGACCTGTCCTATTCCAGCAATAACCACTGGTAATATTTTGGATTATAAAGGTAGAGATTTCTTTCCATCGTCATGAAAAGTAATTATATTCTACACGCTTTTGTCAAATATGCTTATTTATTTTTAAAGATTGTATTCATTTGTCAGAGAAAGAGAGAGAGAGAGAAAACACACAAGCAGGGGGAGCAGCAGGCAGTAGGAAAAGCAGGCTCCCCTCTGAGGAAGAAACCTCATGCGGGACTTGATCTCAAACCCAAGGATCATGACCTGAGCCAAAGGCAAACGCTTAACCCACTGAGCCATCCAGGTGTTCCTCAAGGATGCTTATAAGAAGTATAATTTTCATGGAAAATTTATGATGAATTATAAGTATTACAAACTTCTCGCATTTCAGCTACTCTTAGGTTATATCTTCAAAGAGCTAGAAATTAAAATTGAAACAAATTTTTTAAAAAATGTTTTTCAGATTAATCTGAATAGCTAGAACACTTTTAGGTTGACCTTAGTGATTTCAATTTTAGGAACACCAAGCTATGGTTTCTTAGGGCCACCAGAGAAAAGCATAAAATTAAGTGCAAAATGAATTGAAAATTTACTACTTCAAATTACATGCTTTCATTTATTAATTTTACTGTTCTGCTAGACCATCAGTTGGGGGAGTTTGATTCCTATAAATATGTTGGTATGATAAGCTAAAGATTTTATATTACAGTGTTTATTGTAAAATAATTATTGGTGTGGAGATTTCTCTCTCAAGCAAGTAGGATGCAAATATCAATATGATTTCTAGGACAAATGAAATTGTTCAAGTCATCTCATAGACTTCATGGAATTTATGAAGGCCCTGAAACTGTAAGTATATTTTTAGTATCCTTGCTTTTTTGAGGAAGATATACGGCTTATGCAAGACTTTCAGCAGAATCTCTGACCAGAACAATCTTAGGGCCACTGGTCTATGAAGCTTTAGCTCTCGCTGCATTTTACTTTTTGACAGATTCTTTAGAAGTAAAATATTATGTGATGAAATTTATCTCATAAGCAAGCTTTCCTTTTTTATGGATAGAGTACACTGCAATTTCAAGATTAACACCAAACCTTGGATTTTCTAAATGATACAATCAAGAATTATTTTAGTGGAGAAATATACTGGTGTATTAGTGGGTTTTAAAGTCATTGTAAGCACCTAACTCTATTGTTAAGTCCTTTCCTCCTCTAAGCTGACTGGTTCAATCAGAAAACTAATAGCAAACCTCTGATTGTGTCAAAACGGTTCATGACTATATGTTGTCACTAAACTGAAGATCAAAGGGATGGTCCTTTTCCCCCCAACTTGGGCCACTATCACATGCTTTTAGAGATAAGGAAATGAAAACCCAGACTTTTTTCGGGGAGTGGGTAGGAGCGGCTTCATTGTAGCTCTAGCTTTTCATTAACCTTTTGCTTACTCTCTCAAGGTTGTTCGTCTATCCTCTGTTCAAAGTTAAGCAAGGCCACAAAAGGATGGATATATTAAAATTTGCAAATGAGGGAAGATAAATGTTAAACTAGAAATCATGTCTATCATTTATTATTATAAATATACGTTAGCATTCATTTACTTTATCAAGGATGTATTGTAAAGGAATTATTCAGGGTAGAGTCACAAATTCAAATTTAGCAGGACCTTCTATTTTTAGAATAATCCTATAACTTTCTTTTTTAAAAAGGACTAGTTTTATTTAACCAAATCTCATTACTAAATGGGTACCAAAATCTTAATTAAAAAGTTTTTTAAAAAACTCGGAAGAACATGAAATGAGTAAAATAACACTACAGAAAGGAAAATATAATTACATCACCAGAAGTAAATAATGTGTCTGTCACATACTTTTGAAAGTCAGAAGTATGATTCATTACCATATATTGTTCTTATTTTGAATATTTTAACTGTCCTATTTTATCAGAGAGAAATTTCCCAGGAATTTTTAACTTTGCGGTTTACTAAAAATATGTTTACCTTTAAAATTTGAATTTATGATGATTTGATGCACAATGTCAAAATTAAATAACAGACTATATCATAGCATTTCCTTTTTCTTGAGAACCCACTGTGCTCCAAAACTTTTTTGGGGTATGTCTTCCTTTGTCTCAGATATATTTTGGTACTCATTATGCTAAAATTACTGGCAAAAACAAAAACAAAAACCCATGAATGGTTTCGTGGCTGGGTGGTCTATGATTTCAAGAATTAGTTATGGTTTTACCAATTAACTCTTGTGATTATTCTATACAAATTTTATTGGAAAAATGTCCAATGTGGAAACTTTTCTTTCTGGGGGTGTGGGAACTTTTTTCCTTTCCATGTGTGGGTGGGGAGACTTTGCATTTGTAGTGCAAATGTTACAATTTATTTAAAATACTATAACAAAATTTTGCCTGGGGTTTTTAATTTTCCTTTAATCAAGTGGTGTTTAAAATAAATACACAAACAAGTAATTTTCTTTACCTGAAAACATCGCAAAGGGTAAAGAAAGATAAATTCATGTGACATTGATTAAAAGTGACAGAATCTTAAAAGGACAAAAAGTTTTAAATTGATGCCATCAGTTTTACCAGTGTGAGAGCACAGCTTTAAGGAAACATGTTTTGATTTTATTTTATTTTGGACAGTAGTAGAATAGAATATGTATGTAGTGTTAGTCAATGATATTCCTGGAAATAGGATGTAATTCTTCTGTTCCTTGCTTCATGGCAGAATCTTAATGTATTATTTATATAAACTCTTGCTTGTAATGTAAAGTTAATATAGAATTAAAACAAAAGTAAAAGAGACTAAGAAACTAAGTAATGGACAACGTTTCTCTTCCCCAATACTTACAAATTACTAAACTCACTTTGTTTTTGCCTTCTTTCTCCTTCCAATATCCCTGACTTCTTCCCTGTGGCTGTTGAGTAGAATTAACACACTTGATTCATCTAACTGATAGGACTCTACTCTGGTTTACTCACAACTTTGAACACTCAAGCTGTGTTCTCGTCAAAAGCCTTAAGTACTTTCTTCATTACACAGCTTTTCTTGAACCTCTGACTAAGTCATATAACTTCCAAACTAGAGGATGCAGAGAAAGAAAAGAGTAAGAGAAAAGAAGAGAATGGGCTGGGTAGTTTTATAGCACGAAACGTTATGTATTTTGTTATTTGTTTGTTTGAATCAACAGATTCATTTTTCCTTCTCTGAACTCTAAGTCTTTCTTGTCTGGAGTCAAACCTAATGAAGTCCTAATATACATTCCTTTCCATTCACTTCAAGTAGGCATCTAAGTTCTAAACAGCTTCTTGAAAAGGAATTTAGGTTTGCTAAGTCTTGTTGGAATATAAATTCCTGAAACAAATAGAATCCAATAATATTTATTTTTTTAAGCAAGAAAAAATAAAACATTTAAATTGTTTTCTTCAAATGGGGACAAAATTGATTAAGGTATTGCCTAATTATTTAGAATGTTATAATTTCACTTTTTAATGACAGTAGCTAAGCAAATACATAAAATTTTGCCATTTTCTAGAAAAGTGTTTGTCATAACTATTAGAGAATTAGAGACATTAGCTTAAATGGAATTTTTTCCCTCTTGCTTACTTCAAGTCCAAACAAATGTATAAGCACTTAAAAACCATTTCAAAATATGTTTCAAAAATCCCAGTCACATGAAATTATAGAATATATGCATAAATGAAACATTTGTAATCAACGGAGAACCACAAAGTAATGAATTTGAAGAAATAATTATAACCTAATGCTTGATTGACACCAGATGACATATCATGTGTGTTTTCCAGTTTTGGGGGTTTCTTTGAAAAATACTTTTATCATCCAAATCTATATTAAACAAAATCATATTATACTGAAGCTATCAGAATTTTAAACAGCTTTCCATGTATTAAAAAAAAAAAACACTATAAAAAACAAGAAGTTATTTGTAATACTTAACTGATTTTTTTTTATCAAGTATGAGTTGGTTCCAGTTTCTCAATATGTGTTTTAGGTTATTTTTAAACTAATTAAATTACAGAAATATTTTTTTTACTCTAATTTCATTGTCCTTGGTAATCATGTTTTCTGGTTTAGGATTCCTAAATATGCCTCAGGATGCCACAATCTTTGTTGCCCTTTTTCTTTGTAAAATACATAAGACCTAACCTAATTTTTCTGAAATATTTGTTTAGGTCATTTGTCTAATGATGTAGGCGATCCTTCAAGGTTCAGATTTGGACCTGTCTCTATTTTGTATTTAATTTCTCTGCCTCACTAATCTCATAAAGCATTATTTAAATCCCTTCTTTATACTAATGATTCTCAAATTCAGATCCTCAGTCCAGACTTTTCTTCTGAGTTTCAGTTCATCTGTGCTACTGCTTGCCATGTTCTCTTGAATATCCTATAGGTATCTTCAACCTAACATGCCAATAACAGAACATTTCACGTCTACTGTTACAACTTTTACCTTCCCCTGCCTTCCTTTTCTCCGCTGATGGCATCACCTTCAATTGAGTCACTCCAACCAAAACTTATTTAGTCCTTTCCTTATTCGAAATCTTTAGTAAGCTCTCCTTTTATAGAAGTTCTGGGCTCATGGCAAAATTGAGCAGAAAGTAAAGAGTATGCCTCTGCTTCCACACAATGCATAGCCTCCCTCATTACTAACATCCTTCACCACGGGAGAATATTTCTTACAGTCGATGAACCTGCACTGACACATCATTATCACCCAAAGTCCATAGCTTACATTAGGGTACACTCTTGGTGGTGTATGTTCTATGAAGCTGGACAAATGTAACATCAAGTGTCATTCTCAATTTCTCCCTTTTCTTCCCCACCTCCATCTCTAGTTCAAATTCATCTGCCATTTGCATGGATTCCACCAACAAAAGTAGTTCTTGAATTTGTCCTTTTTCACTGCTACTGCCTCTTATCTCACATCTGGAATATAGTAGTAGCAATAGAAAAAGCAATTCTTAAATTGCTTTTTCATTTTCATTCATGTCGGGACACACACCATACTTTCAACAAATATATTCTGTTAATGTCAACCAAATCAGTGTACTCAGGGCCAGATAGCCTTCGATGGTACTCCAGACAAAATCCAATCTCCTTCCATGGTCTTCAGGTTCTAAATAATGTAGCCCATTGGTAGCTAACTTCTTGTTCCACTCCCTCCCAAACTCAGGCTCTTCTAGCCACGCTAACCCTCTATTATTCAACCGGCCATACTCTTGCCTGCTCCAGCTCTCTACACAGCTATTTCCTCTCTTGATGTTCTACCACTCCCCACACTCTTCACGTGGCCAGTTTCGTCTTGTTCTTCAGATCTCAGTTTAAATATTCACCTTGGAGAAAAGCTTCCATTGATCGCCTGACTCAAAACAGGTTTATAAACCAAACTCAACTACTTATTAGCTAACCTTAGGCAAATTCAAAAACTTCTCTGAGAGTCAATTATCTTATGGTCTCACTTACGTGTGGAGTATAAAGAAAGTCATGGAGGGCATCGTGAGAAGGAAGGGAAGGGAAGGGTGAATGGGGGGAAATCGGAGGGGGTGATGAACCAGGAGAGACTGTGGACTCTGAGCAACAAACTGAGGGTTTTGGAGGGGAGGGGGTGGGGGGGTGGGTGAGCCTGGTGGTGGGTATCGAGAAGGGCACGTACTGCATGGAGCACTGGGTGTGGTGCATGAACAATCAATCTTGTAACACTGAAAAA
>CM052799.1:169606183-169660569 GCA_028533885.1 Nasua narica
CTGACAGAATGGGAGAAGATATTCGCAAATGACATATCAGATAAAGGGTTAGTATCCAATATCTATCAAGAACTTCTCAAACTCAACACTCAAAGAACAAATAATCCAATCAAGAAATGGGCGGAAGATATGAACAGACATTTCAAAGCTATTTTTGATGAAGTATTTCCAATTCTGAGTGTGTGAAATATTGCATTAAAATTATCTATTAAATTTTTTCTATACTATATTCAAAATACTTTTTTAAAGATTTTGTTTATTTAGTTGAAAGAGAGAGAATGAGAGAGAGAGCAAGAGAGAGAGAGAGCATAGAAGCAGCGGGAGGGGCAGAGGGAGAAGCAGATTCCCTGCTGACGCTAGGGTACCTGGAATAGTCAAATCTATACACATTGTTGGAAACTAAGAGAATGGTTAAAATTCACACATGAAGAAACATACGTCACAAACAAATTGAAAAAGTTTAAAACTATTGAAAGTCCAAGATATGTGTATTAATAAGTTTGCAATACTTTTCAGTTTATACATAAAAGTATAAAATATGCTTTTTTAAAAAAATCATGTATCTGTGCAGTTGTAAAGAAATTAGTATAATCTACTTACTACTAGTGGTCATGGAAATTGGTATATTCTTTTATGATGACTGCATAACAAAATCTATGAAAAGTCAAAAATGGACATTGTTTTTGATTCAGTAATTCCACCTTTATGCCTCTACCCTACGAAAATAACAGAAACAAATGTCTTTATATAAAACTTATTGATTTGGTCTCCTGTCTTCCTGCCTCAAAGGTACAAACACTTTTGGTATTTTTACTTTCATGCTTCTCATATACTCTATATATACCCTCATTGATCTTTTTGTGTGTGTGTTACATTTTTGTTCAACGTCTATGGCAAGATCCCTTAAAAATTTATTTTCCTTTTCTTCCAAAACAAATAGAAACTATTTCCTTTAAACTGGACACACATTGTCCCAGAATAAAAATACTGTCTAGAATCCCTTATACTAGGTGTCATGGTGACACCTGCGACCCTTGACCAATGAGTTGTAAACAGAAGTAGTGTGTGGCGATTTGAGGGAATTTTTCTTAAAATATGGATGACATGCACCCTTTGCCCTTGTCTTCTATATTGTTGCCTGGGAATCAGTGTGAGGTCTGGAATTATCTTAGACCACAGAAAGGAATGCCACACTCTACAGATGGTGATGTAGAGAATTAGAAATTGATTTAGGAGCACTGAGATTTCTACATCTGGACATTCATTGGAAAAAGAAATAAACTTCTTTTTTGTTGAAGTAATATTTTTAGGGTCATTTATTCATAGATAAGTGTAATCCTAAATGAAATAAAAACCTGTCTTTGAGAATTGAGGGCTGAAGCTATAGTTTTTCACCTTTGTCTTCAGTGCATGTTAGATTAAAAAAATATTGTATAAAACCAGTTTTTTAATAAACCATGACAGATTTCTGAAACATAAATACATGTGAACGTTTTCAATACCTATACAAAATTTCCTACATAGTTATAGGTTTAATTTTAATATTTTTCAAAATATCTATTTCTTTTTTTTTTTTAAAGATTTTGTTTATTTATTTTATTAGGAAAGAGAGAGAATGAGAGAGAGCATGAGAAGGGAGAAGGTCAGAGCGAGAAGCGGACTCCCCATGAAGCTGGGAGCCCGATGTGGGACTCGATCTCGGAACTCCGGGATCATGACCTGAGCCGAAGGCAGTTGCTTAACCAACTGAGCCACCCAGGCGCCCCTCAAAATATCTATTTCTAAATATTCACATACTGATGTTTTATAAACACCAGATTCTTATATATCTCTCAAGCTTTTGAGCTTGACTTTAGAACTTCCTCTTCCACATCTCAATATTGTCTTGCTCAGCAAAGAAATTTCATTTGCAAGCTTAAAAAGGCTCAAGAGTTTGAACCATGAATGCACATGTTCTTTTATTTTTTTTCTAAGTTTCCTGAAATGACAGAGGCAAAACAGAAACAAAACAAATAAACAATCAAACAAAATTCAAGACAAAATAAAAATGAAAAATCAATTAAAAAATGATAACATGTCTCAAGAGGTAAGGATCTTAGAATACTGTAGCTCTTCTCCATATAAAACTGAAAAATTAGATACACCATTTGATTAATATTGTTTGGTCTATTTCATATCTCCTGAAGGCAACTGATAACCATTTAAATTATATGGTTCTTCATATTTTAAGATTATAGTAATAAAGACATTTCTTTCCTTCTTCTGCTTTTGAAAAACACCGAAGCAATAAAGACCCGAGAACTGAGAGCAAGAAGTTTCTACTTTTATGAACTAAAATATATGGAGATGAAAGAATGATGAATGACTTCACATAAAGGAGGAAGGTGGGATCTTGGGTTCTAGAGAAGGAATATTTCTGAGAAGCAAGCTATTTTGCCTGGTAGATCTTTCAAATTCTCAGAAATTGGAGGCATCAAAGCAAAGATTGGACTGGAAACTGAAATAGACATGATTTAAGAAGCATTTTTATTAAAAAGCAGTTAGAACCCCAGAACCCAACATACACCCTCTCCCAGTATCATAGGAAGCATGTAGTTTATTTTCTGCCAAAAATTTATCAAACAGGTTACAGAAACAGAAACGTGGGCGTAGGCTTTGGGCAGGATGTATGGAGAGCTGGCTGGTGGGACAGAGAATGCAGTGCCCTAATATTATATTTACTTAGCTTTTAAAAGGCAGTATCCAAGCTTACAGCCCTTGGTCAGGTGATTAGAGGCTCCTTCTTTAAAGAATGGGAACCATCCCTTAGAAAAGACCAATAGACACTGACAGCTGGGGAGCTGAAACCAAGTAGAGGAAGGAGTTACTGGAAGCCAAAAGTAGCATAGGTCAGATTCACTAGCATAATGAGTTTATGGAGCCTCAACTGCTTCTGTTTTTTGAAAGAAACTTTGAAGGACAAAATCATGTTAAAATTATGAGACAGCAATTTACAAGAACAAGTACCTGGAATTTTCAGATTTATGCTTTGAAATCACAAAGTAGACTTCCTGAGAAGTATTGTGTGAGACATGCTGTTCAAATGACAACGTAAATGTTAAAACACATTCAATTGAGTGAATAGTTTTTCAAATCAGTGGGTATTTTGACTAATGCTTCAGTATCAAGGAAGAGGTGAGTTTCAGTGTAGACTTCATACTGCTCAGGGGAGAAGTCATATATTGTTCTCTAAATGCTCTTAAGCTTTGGTATCAGAAGTCCTGGATGGCATGAGGGAAACAAACAAACAAATAAAAAACCAAAATGAATAGCCTAAGATGTTTCTTCCACTTATGTCTCAGGATACCTTTGTAATGGAGTAATCTTATGTAATTTATATGGAAAAGCCTTCAACTAATGTTTCCACTAATTATTCCTCCTCTACCTGACTATTTTTAAAAGAGATGTCACTTAGTTAATAGTTTTATGCCTTGTGGTATTTCTAAAGTTTTCTTTTACCTGTATTTAATTTCTCCAGCTACTGTCTAAACTGTCTGAGGACAAGAAAGATGTATTATACTTCCTATGAATTACTCATAGCATCTAGAATAGAGCCAAACAATGGATCAAAACAAAACAAAACAAAAGTTTAGTTCATCTAAAACAAATCATTCTGTTTCAGGGTTCTTACGTCAAGCATAAAAATGACCAAATTTTTAACAACATGACAACAAAAAGTGATGAAATTATCTCTGCAGACTGAATACAACAATTGGAGAATTTAATTGACTTATAAATAGAAGTATAGAACAGCCATTTTTCTAAATACTGTAAATACATGTCCTCTTTATAGTGAAATACTTTTGTTCATTCATTGTAACACAAGTTATATAGCGGTAAGCAAGACAGGAATAGTCACCCCTTCATGCCCCTTCCTGCCCCTTCCAGCATAAAATATATCAATATGAATTAGGAATGCAGATTTGCCCAGGGGGTAGAAAGTATAGTGAATGGAGCCAGAGAGCTTTGGGTTTAAATCCCTCCTTTGACACTTACTGACTGACTCTTATGTAGTATATTAAATATAGGTGACATTTCTGGCAGCCATACAGAAGCTATTTGATCCCTCATTCTTCACAAGCTCAAGGGATGAAGAAGGTCAAGTAATTTGACCTGTTTGTAGCAAAACTAGCCTAGAAACATACCTGAAAGGAACTATGATTTAAAAAAAAAAAAGAAAGAAAAAAGGCAACTTCAAGATTCACACGGTTTTTTCCTAAGTGAAAAATTGTTAAAAACATGGAAATTTATGAAATGTGTGAAAGCTAAAATGCACAGAGCTCTTAAATGAAAACATTAATTAAAACTAACTTGCATGTCAGTTTTACGAAGATCTTTATTACCATTTCCTACCATTTTTCTTAAAATAATATAGTATCTTTGGCATAAAAGCAAACAAGTGGCAGCTATTGAATGTGTATAAAAACCCATAAAATATGTAGCTTCAATATTTTTATCTCAGGTAAGACATCCTATTTATTATATGCAACGCTAACCATATTAATAGAATGATCATAGGAAACATATTATAAGAAGCAAATTTTAGAGATTATTATTATATATTGAGTAGTGTGAGAAAGCAAATCTCTTTTAATTAAAGGCCTTGTTTCAAATTAGGATCCACAGGATATAATAATAAAAATGTGTGCTGAGAAGAAAACTTGAGAAGCTAATGTATTGATAAAAATAAAGATTTAATTAAATTCATAAATATTGAGAAAAGCAATAGTAATGGTAAGTCAGCTCCTAACAGTGGCGGTATAGTATCCAGTGTATGTATCACATTGCTCTTACACAGCCCTAAAGAGAACCATCCTCTCCTGCTGATGGAGGTCCATCAATTGACTCAAACCAAGTGAAAAATTGTTGTTTTGGATAAGGACATTTTTATCATTTCTCTTATCAAGTCTGGGTGGGGGTTAGAGAGAGTGAGGAAGCAATGGAATGAAACTGATCAGGTTTGTGTCCAACAGATCCTTTTAACTGGTTTGCTACTTGCAGATTTCCTTTATCTGTCCTCTCCCTCTGCCTCTGAGCACCCCACCCAGGACGCCTTGCCCTATGATTTTTTCTTGCCCTCTTTGCCAAAATGAACGTTACTTTGCAAATTAAAGGAGGAAAGAATGTGTTCTACTTTTACCTCTTCATGTGATTTTTTGGTCTCCAAAAACATTTCATAAATGCATTTGCGTAGCAGCGATGTTACGAGAAGCATTTTATTTTCCCTGACACATCCACAATGCCCTCTTTCCCTCTGTCTACACCCCATTTCTTAGCAATTTTAATAGAGCTGAGTGGGATTCCCTTCAGATACAGAAATGACAATAAAAGGAAATGAAAAGACAGTGCTTGTCCTTCCGAGGGTCAGAGGAAGCTGCTTTCATGTTTTGTAATGTCGTAATTGAGTCCTTAATTCAGGAACATGGGGGGTTTTCCGTGGGAAGGTGCTTCCCCCACCTCCTCTCTTCCTTTGTGTTTTTCCTAAAAAACACATTACCCTCCAAAAGAGTCTTACATTCTATACCCCAGGGCAGGATTCCAAGAAGAGGATCTCTTCTTCCTAGGCACCTTCTACTTCCAGAAAAAAATGAAAAAAATTATCCCAATTTCAGCTGTCTGCTTTTTCACTTTGTCCTTAAACTACACTTAACATCCTAGACTAAACCACAGATGGCCAGACAAAATTAATTATTACTATCATGGCAATACTAGCTGCTTACTGATTTCTTTTTTCTCTGGTTTTGGAAGCTCCAAACTAGTTAGAGTTTAATCTATCTTAATAAGCAAATCCCATCCTAGAGGAGTAAGAGGGTATTCTGAAAACTACAGCCCTGTCTTCCTAGGACATCTTCCCCATAGATTAAATAAATCTTTCACCAAACTTTACGTAGATACAAAGGAGTTATTTGGAGCTAGACCGAGGCATTGTGTTTAATGGGCCACATCACAAAATGTCAGCTTTGTGCTCAATTGGTTACCTAGGGATTTAGCTTGGCCCACTTCTGGGTTTTTCATTTTTTAAATTGCATGTCTTTATTTGAGGCCTATATTTTCCAGAACGCTCAGATTCTATTGCTCAGTTGGTCTTCCACTAGGAGCTTCCCATACGTAAGGTACCTGCCTGGCCTCTGAAGATATCTGAGTTTTCAATTCCCACATTGACCAATAACATTGTTTGGTCCTCAGGAAAGAGAGGAGTATTTTGGCCTATGTCAGGAGTTTTCAAGTTCATAACAGCCAAAGAAGCGGCGTCAGTATAGTTTATTTTTAAAATTAATTTTTTAATAGAAATAAACAACTGCTCTGGGGGATTACAAAATTTTCTAGATATGTTGGACAAAATACGTGGATAAAATTTTTGTATGATTTTTTTTCAAAACTGCTGTGCCTTTGTCAGTAATGTGTAAAAGTCTGTTTTTATAAAATCATGCTATAAATTTTTTTTAAATTTTTTTAAAAGATTTTATTTATTTATTTGACAGAGAGAGAGAGCACAAGCAGTGAGAGTGGCAGGCAGAGGGAGAGGGAGAAGTAGGCTCCCCGCAAAGCAGGAGAAGCCCGATATGGGACTCGATCCCCAAACTCCAGTATCATGACCTGAGCTGAAAGCCTTCCCTTAATCAACTGAGCCACCCAGGCGCCCCTTTGTTATAAAATTTTATTATGCTTCTAGTCCTGTTTATTTTTTCTCAAGAAATGTTTCATATCTTCTATTTTTATTATAATATGTAAAAATTATTTTTTATATCATATAATGAGTACATATATTAAAAAACTGTGTAGAGGATATATTAGCAAAGAGACAGCCCACTGCACACATAGCCCTAATATGAAAAATAATAATAGTAAATAAACATTAACAAAAGTGCTTATTATTTATGCCTGATTACTCTGATGCACAGTAATCATTATATGTTCAATTAAAATGCATCCAATTAGTTTTGTTTTGTCTGATTTGTACATTAACCTTATTTTTAATTTTAGTTTTGAGTCTGCTTACTAAATAATATGGCCTTCTGTTTGCCCACTGCTGCTTATGGTGCGAATAAAGAGGCTGAAGTACAGAAGCCAACAAAAAAGCCCAAAATCTATGTTTTTGGCAAACACTATTTAATTTGGATTTAGTGTTCAACAACTGCTTTTATAATAATAGAAAAAGCAGATGATTGCTTTTGGGAATCTTGTTTGTATTACATGTGTTTAATATTTCAGTTAAATTGTATTTTAAATAGATGGGCAATTTTTCATCAGTTCTCAGGGTTTCCATGGTCATCTATCAATAACTAATCAGAAAAATCATTTTGAGTTTGAGCTGTCCTCTTTACATGACTCTAAAATCTAACTGCCCTCACCTATAACTGCTCCCCTGGGACATTTTCTGCTACAGAAAACATACTTTTCAACACCTTTGTCAGTTTCTCAATAAAACCGTGTTCCCGTAATAAATATCCTTGTGAATGTTCGCTCTGTCCAGCATATGCAAATGAATATGTGTCATTTCCTCTGAGTTAAATGAATTCTGAAATGTTATGTATGCCATGTCCATAAAATATAAATATTATCTGAGAACAAATCAATAAACTATTGATGGAATTCTGTCACTGCTGAGGATAAAGACTTTCTAAATCATTATTAGTTATTTTTTGAACACATCAACAAGATTCAAAAATAGAATCAATAACAGAATTAATTTCAGAAAGTTGTGCTTATGTGCTGATAATAAAGGAAATAAGAAGTAAACTGGTTTGGTTAAATTTTTTGAGGTAAGAAAAAATAATAAGTTTAAGAGCCAGTTTGGCTTCAATGGTGGAAAGAGATGTTAGATATGAAATAATTGGTTTGACTGATTTTTTTTCACTTTATAATAGACTGAGAAACCCAGGATTAGAATTAATAACTAATACTCGACTCTTGGTGCTTTCGTTTAACTTAAACTCGGGACTTAAACTCGGGACCTCCTGTAATACTAGGAACTTCATGGTTCTGTTCAAACTACCCAAGTTCATCAATGTTTTATCGTGCAATATAAATTAAATATGAAACTATGTTAAATCAATTTGATGATGTTTTCCAAGTTATACTTGAAATGAGTATCATCCACCAGGACATTTGGGTACCAGTGAACAAATGTCACTTAATAATAATGGTCAAACTACTTCATTAAAATTTGGTCATTGAGAACCTCAGGTCATAGTCCAATTACACAGCCAGGTAAAGTAGGTTTAGTACCTGTTATATTGTACCTGTTATATTGTACCTGTTATGTACTAAATATTTGAAAAATTAACCCTGGACACTTTAAAATTATATATTCTGAGATTATAAACATTTTTAAAAGATTTTATTCATTTATTTATCTGAGAGAGAGCACAAGTGGGGAGCCTGACAAGGACTCAGGGCTCAATGCCAGCACCCTGGGATCATGACCTGAGTTGAAGGCAGACACTTAACCAACTAAGCCACTCAGGCAGCTCCAGAGTAAACATCTTAATAGTTATTCTTTTTCCTCACAGTCTGAAAAATATTTACAATAGTTGTATTCATAGCAGTAGAAAAGGGAAACAAAATGTTAATTAATTCATATGGAGGACATATATACACATACATGTATACATACATGCATATAGATTCACATATATACACATATAGACATGTGAAATATAGTTAGTTTTAAAAAAACACTACTTAAGTGTGGTGGGATTTGGAGATAAAAATGACTTACAAATTATATCACTGATTGAAATGGTATGAAAAAGGATTTTATGGCTTATGATCAGAGTCTTTGTCATTGATATTATCAAGATCCAAAGACAGTGAGTGACTTTCTTATGAGAAGCTAGGGTATAAACAAGCCCCACTCTTACACCTTCAGAATATTGCCCACTGAATATATTTACCTTCATTGTGGCACTATTGCTCCAAAACCTCCAACTGTTGGGATTTGGGCACAGCGAGGCAAAATTTGGGTGACATGATAGAGAAGTGTCTAATCTAGGACTTTGGAATTTCAGCTCAGATGATTTATGGGAGGAAAGGCAGACATGTTACAGCAGCTATAGGCATGATGTTTGACATTAGGCATGATCATATTCTTAGCTCAATACATTTCTTGCTATATAACCTTGGGCATGAAATGTAACTCCTTTGAATTTCAGTTTTTTTCATCTGTAAAATGGCACTACACCTTTTTTGCTGTGTTGTGGTGAAGTTGAAAACAGCATAATGAAAATGTTAGTTGAGAACATATTGTTACTAGGACTTAACAACTTGGGCAGGAGAAAGAGTACAATGAAAAAGATACGTAAGAATTCAGAAAGTGAAAAAGAAAAATCAGGAAGAAAGGAAGGAAAGGAAAGAGAAATAGGGGAGCAAATGAGTAGTTTATATTTAATTTCCATTTCTTCTTCACACACTCCTCACCTAAAGGTAGCTTTGGCTCCTGCTAGCACACTGAAATCAGTGACTGAATCAAATTTTATCTGTGACTTCCTAATCAATAAATTCAGTGCAATGACTGGGATCCTCATCCAACTCATATATGCAGCATTTGACTCTGTTGACCACCTTTCCTTCTAGTATGTTTCTTTTTAGTACTTTCTCCTGGTTCTCCTTATCTGAGTCTACCTCAGTCCAATGCTGGCTCTGACTTCTTCAATTGTCCCTTAACTATCACTACTCACTCCCCAAATATCTTATCCTTGATCAAATTTAATTAAATTTCATTTTATTCCAAGTAGCTCAACTAACTAAACATTAACCAACTGAACAAAACTAAACTTCTCAAATCTTCCCCCAAATCCATCTTTACTCTCCATTCCATTTCCAACTGATTACTAACAGCAGATGCTCTTCATTTTTCAAACCAGAGCACTAGAATTAGACAAAACAGTTTCTCTCATTCTTATCAATCCCTTTAATACAAGTTGCTTGTTTAATTTTTGCAAAGTACAATTCTAGTCATATCCCTCACTATTCAAAACCTTCCTCATAGGACATAACCTGTGAAATAAAATCTGGTCTCTGTTATGCTCCATCATCTGGCTCAACTCTCCCCTTTTGATGGGCTTTCCCTACTCTCTCCATATGCTCATTATCTTAGCAACATTTGTCAGTTCCAGGCCTTTCACAGCTAAATGCCTGTGCTTATATGATCTATTACCTCGACCTGTAATTCTTCAAGTCTCAGCTCAAATTTCATTTCCATTTGGAAAACCTGCCTTCATGCCTTCCAATGAGAGTTGGAATTAATGGCAAATTACAGTCTGCATCCTAAAGATTTGTCCCTCTCTTTATTCAGCTGTAGGTTATGTTCAGTCAATTATCCTTTATTATTCCTAGATCTCCTAGATAAAGGTAGGAGCCCTATCTATTGACATTTGTGGGTTAAGACAAAACTGGAAAGGGAGGACTATTGCAATGCTACATAATCTTCGGAAAGACTTGATACGGAATGTGATAAACCCTCACCTCTCACCTGCTCCCCAGGCGGCCTTATCTAGAATCATGGCTTCAATTAGCTGCTACAAGCTAGAGGACAAAAAAATGTATCCTAGAGCCCGAGTTCTTTTCCGAACTATACGGTCCACCTGACATTACATAGGCTCTGCAATCTCATCCTGCCTCAATGAAAACTCAGCTCTCTTCCTCCCTATACCTGACTTCTGTTCTTAAATATTCTGTTCTCGCTATTGGTAGTACCAATACTCAGCCAGTTGCCAAAGGGAAAAACTTTGAGCCATTCCTGAGACTTTCTTTTTCTTCATCTCCCACATTCTTTATAGTTTATCTCTTAAATGTTTCTCAAGCATGTCTATTCAACTTTGCCATTGTTACGGACTGAATGTTTGTGTCCCTTCCCATCAATTCATACATTGATAGTCTAACCTCAATGTGATGGTATTAGTAGGTAGGGTCTTTGAAAGGTGATTAGGTCCTAGGGATGAAGCCCCCATGAACAGAATTAGTATCCCCATGAGATAGAGAGAACTCTCTTGTCCCTTTCACCATGTGAGGACACAGAAGGAAGATGGCTGACTATGAACCAGGAATCAGAACCCATCAGACATTGAATCCAGTGATGCCTTGATCTTGTACTTCCCAGCCCCCAGAACTGTGAAAAATGAATTTGTTTTTTATAAGCCAGCCATCCAGTCTATGTTATTCTGTTACAGCAGACCAAACTATTTGAGATAATATGACCGATACACTTTCTTGGATGAGTCTTTTTTATTTAATAACTAATTTTCTAATCACATTTCTTTCCTCTGACCTTTTTCCTCTAAAATCTTTATGGCTGCTATATTGCTTTACATGAAATGTAGATCTGACCCTGACTCATCTGTAGATTCTTCTGCAGTTCTGTATTCCTTTATGGAATTGAATCCAGTTTCTTCAACAAATTATAAAAGACATTCCATGCCCTTCCTCACTGACCTCCCTGGGCTCATTTCCATTTGCTCCATGCTTCATACTTGATGATTCAGATACATAAACTGTGCCCACTTTTCTTCTTCCTGATTTCTTGATTCTGATACACTATCCCCAGTTCCTGGATGTTTTTTTCTTCTATTCACTTCATTTCCTTCTTTCCCTTGATTCTTTCACTTTGCTAATGTGTGCCTTAAGTCTAGATATGCTACTGAATTGACAGGGAAAATCTGTAACTTCCTGAAAGTGGGTTAAGTGTTCCTCACTTTTCTGTCATTAGCATTGCCCAGTCTTTCCCCCTTTGATTGTGTTTACTTTAATCCTCCAGAAAACTCTGAGTTCCTTAGGGTAGGGAATATATCCTAGCTATTTTGGAACCCACAGAGCCTCAACCAACAGGTAATAAGGTAAATGTAATACAAAATAGAAATAGGTAATAAGAAAACTCAATAAATTTTCTCCAGTAAATTTTTTACCTACTTTAGATTTTTCAGGTGACCAAAATTTTCACATTTTACCCTTATAATCTGACCCACTCAGAATCAAGAATTTCCAGAAACTGAAGCACTGCACCTACTTCAGAGAATATTCTCTTACTCAGATTACACTAACTAGATAGGTTCAATTAACATGTAAATGAAATGAATAATTTAGATGACAAGGTTATTATAGTTAAAAGAAGTCTAACTACCTATTTAAAAGTGCTTCTACAGCTAATCAATCATTCATTTCTCATTACTTTGCTTGAGAAATTTTCTCTATCTTAGATAGGGTATGAAATGCTCCACTACTCTCTTCATATTTCAGTATTTTTTTAAGAAAAGAAATTATATTTCCTCATTCATCACCAGGATATCTATACAAGAAAAAACTTTAATTGATGAGAAAAATTAAGTGCTTAAAATGAGTAAGTCCATAAACATTCAACAGCTGTAGTTTCTTTTTGAGCATTTACATGTCAAAATAGTTTTGATTTACATAATTAAATTTGCCAAATCATTAGTCCATAATGTAATGGCTCTTGATATCATTCAGGGGGATTACAACAAGCTCTTAGTATTTTAAAATTAACTACAACACTGGAAACGATTTCCACATAATCACTAGAAAGAGCTAAATAAAAATGATCTATTTACAACACACTTGAGCTGTTACAACTTCTATAGGTCTTACTTTAAAACTCCAGTTAATATTTCTATTTGGTGAAGCAGTTATAATGATGTCCTTGGAAAGTGCTGTGGCTCTACATAAAGAAGTAGCCCATCCCTCAGTTCTATGAACTAGAGAATCTTTTCACACATTAATTATGTCACATAAGAGTGAACTGAATTTCTGGTCTTCACTCAAGAAACTTGAGTGTTCACTTGGGAATTGTAGTTTTGATCTTAATCTTTTAATTCACTGTAGTCTCTATATACTTCTCCTGGGTCATCTCTAACACTTTTCAAACTATCTCTGGTGAAGGACCCAGTAACTTTCTTATTAAAAATTTCTAATCTCGGGGCGCCTGGGTGGCTCGGTGGGTTAAAGCTTCTGCCTTCGGCTCAGGTCATGATCTCAGGGTCCTGGGATCAAGCCCGGCATCGGGCTCTCTGCTCAGCAGGGAGCCTGCTTCCCCCTCTCTCTCTGCCTGCCCCTCTGCCTAATTGTGATCTCTCTCTCTATGTCAAATAAATAAATAATTTAAAAAAAATTTCTAAGCTTTTGCAGATGATATTTCTGTAAAGTACACTAAAAATTAACTGCACGAAAACAAAATTAAAAATCCAAAGACATATCATACATCCAATTTCTAAATTCTTTTTATTAGTTCCACAAACATAAAATAACTCTAAAATTGCTATAAACCTTTCTTGGGCTTACTCAATTACTATATTTTATTAGTGACCAGTAACAAGGTTCTTCAACCAGTACAGGTCCATAGACAATACCTGAGGATCACTGAATCCATATCTAAGTCTTCAATTCATAAAGCAGGTCTGGAAATGGAAATACTTCCTAAAGGGTTTTTAAGCATAATAAGGAAAATAATTTCCCTAGAACTCTTGATGACAATGGCTCCTCCATCCTCTAAATCGGCTAAATCCTCTAAAGATAGGACATGCCTCTGGCCATAGTTTTTCCTAGCTCTCACACGTTGATTAGTCCTTAGTGGTAGCAATGTTATTTACTTATTTATTTTCTTTGCTCCTTTCATATCAAAGTACTTCCATTAATCCTGAAAAAAAAAACTTTTGTTTCCTTAGCCAATTTTTAAAAGGCAACATTCCCTGAATTTGCTTAAACTTGCATTTTAACATCTAAATATTAAGCTTCCTTTTTAAATATTTATTAGGTTCTGTTCTAGGACTTGTCTGTCCTGGTTAGTCATTATGTGGAAAAACGGGATATCATCACAAAAAGAAATGGCAGAAGGAGAAAGCATAACAGAGTAAAAAGCATGAACAGAAAGGGTGACTCAAGACAATGTTGCCAAGTGCCCATTAGCTAAGAGGTATTATAGTCAGGTGAGCCAGTTCCAAACAGCCAATAGTTATAGAGCAAATGTTGACCTAACTCATATTATATGTATGTACGTATATAGGTATATATGCAAATATCTGTAATGGATTATATATGTCCTATATATTATACATGAGTTTTATATCTCATGTCTGTACAAAATATTTTTATGAGTTTAAATATACAAAAATGTATTCAATACATGGCCTTCACACTCCCGCTTCCTAAAAAATACATCACAGACAGATAGCACCATGATAAACCAGAATAGCAAAGATTATCTGATATGTCTACTTTAAATCTAATTATTTCTCTAAGCTTCAGACTCAAGAATATTCAAGTTCAATTATTTAATCAATGCCTCCCTCAAAGGTTTCTAAGAGAGCTGATTTATCAGTGTGTCCAAAGTTGAACTCCTGACTTGCTACTCAAACCCAGTTTTTTAAATGATGCCTATGATAGATGAGCTCACTCTAGGAATTTATGTTATAGATAATGATGTCTATCTTTCTTTATGAGAGCATAATAACCATTGATATAGAATTAATTAAATAAATAACTCAACAGTTATTTAATGGGATGTTACTCAACTTTTAAAAGAATGAGGTTAAGTTTCTATATCCTGCCTTAGGAAAGTATGATTCAAGATATATTAAGAAAGCAAGTTTCAGCACAGTAGATAAAATATGATTAAATTTTGTATAATAGTAAAATGACCTATTTATATAGACATAGATCTTAAAAAATTGGAAGAACACATGCAAAAGAACTCACAGTATACATGTGTGGGTACTCAGATAATAGAGAATATGCACTTTAAAAATTCTATAATTTATGACACTTTAAAAAGTATTTTTATTATTTTTTTAAATTTTTATTTAAATTCCAGTTATTTAGCATACTGTGCAATATTGGTTTCAGGAGTAGAATTCCATTACTCATCACCTACATACAACACCCAGTGCTCATCACAAGTGCCCTCCTTAATATGCATCAGCCATATAGCCCATCTCCCCCCAACCTCACTCCATCTTCTTTTTTTAAAGGGGAGAGCAGTAGAGGGTGAAGGAGAGAAAGAATCTTAAGCCAGCTCCATACCCAGCACGGAGCCTGACGTGGGGCTCAACCTTACATTGTGACCTAAACCAAAATCAAGAGTCAGACGCTTAATCGACTGAGCTGTCCAGGGGCCTTATATATCACATCTTTATCCACTCATCAGTCAATGGATATTGGGGCTCTCTCCATAGTTTGGCTATTGTTGATAATGCTGCTATAAACATCAGGGTGCACGTACCCCTGAGAATCTTTATTTTTATATCCTTTGGGTAAATACCTATAGTGCAATTGCTGGATCATAGGGTAGTTCTAGTTTGAACTTTTTGAAGAACCTCCACACTTTTCTCCAGAATGGCTACATCAGTTTGCATTCCACCAATAGTGCAAGAGGATTCCCCTTTCTCTGAATCCTTGCCAACATTTGTTTCCTGTGTTGTTAATTTTAGCCATTCTGACAGGTGTAAGGTGCTATCTCATCATGGTTTTGATTTGCATTTCCTTGATGATGACTAATGTTGAGCATCTTTTCATGTGTCTGTTAGAAATCTAGATGTCTTCTTTGGAAAAGTGTCTGTTGAGGTCTTCTGCCCATTATTTAGCTGGATTATTTGTTTTTTGGGTGTTGAGTTTGATAAGTTCTTTATAGGTTTTGGATACTAACCCTTTAACAGATATGTTATTTGCAAATGTCTTCTCCCATTCTGTAGGCTGCCTTTTAATTTTGTTGATTGTTTCCTTCACTGTGCAGAGCTTTTTATCTTGATAAGGTCCCAATAATTCATTTTTGCTTTTGTTTCCTTTGTCTCCAGTGATGTGTCTAGTAGGAAGTTGCTATGGCCATGGTCAAAGAGGTTGCTGCCTATGTTCTCTAGTATTTTGATGGTTTCCTGTCTCACATTTTGGTCTTTCATCTATTTTGAATTTATTTTTGTGAACAGTGTAATAAAGTCAAACAGTTTCATTCTTCTGCATGTCATTATCCAGTTTTTTCCTGCTTTGATGAATATTAATTGATCATATAGTTGTGGGTTGATTTCTGGGTTTTTTGTTCTGTTCCATTGATCTATAGGTCTGTGTTTGTACCAATACCATACTGTCTTGATGACTACAGCTTTGTAAATAGCTTGAAATCTGGAACTGTGATGCCTTCAGGTTTGTTTTCCTTGTTCAGGTTTGCTTTGGCTATTCAAGTCTTTTAGAGTTCCATATAAACTTTAGGTTTGTTTGTTCTAGTGGAAAATGCTGGTGTATTTTGACAGGGATTGCATTAAACGTGTAGATTGCTTTGGGTAGTGTAGACATTTTAACAATGTTTGTTCTTCTAATCCATGTGCATGGAAATCTTTTTCATTTCTTTGTGTTGTCTTCAATTTCTTTCATCAATGTTTTATCACTTTCAGAGTACAGATCTTTTACATCTTTGGATTAGGCTTAATCATAGGTATCTTACTGTATTTGGTGCAATTGCAAATGGGAATGATTCCTTGATTTCTTTTTCTGCTGCTTCATTATTGTTGTATAAGAATTCAACAAATTTCTATATGTTGATTTTATGTCCTGTGACTTTTCTGAATTCATATGTTAGTTCTAAGCAATATTTTGTTGGAGTCTTTTGGGTTTTCTACATAGAGTATTATGTCTGCAAATAGGGAAAGTTTGATTTCTTCCTTGAAAATTTGGATGTCTTTTATTTCTTTTTGTTGACCAATTGCCAAGGCTTCCAGTATTATCTTAAATAATAACAATGAAAGTGAACATCTCTGTCTTGTTTTGGACCACAGGGGAAAGGCTCTCAGTTTTTCCCCATTGAAGATGATATTAGGTGTAGGTCTTTTTTTCTTCTTTTCTTTTTCTTTTCTTTTCTATTCTATTCTTTTTTTTTCCTTTCCTTTCCTTTCCTTTCCTTTCCTTTCCTTTCCTTTCCTTTCCTTTCCTTTCCTTTCCTTTCCTTTCCTTTCCTTTCCTTTCTTTTTCTCTTCTTTTTTTTTAAGATTTATTTATTTTTTGACAGAGAGAGACACAGTAAGAGAGGGAACACAAGCAGAGGGAGTGGGAGGGGAAAAGCAGGCTTCTGGCTGAGCAAGGAGCCTGATGTGGGGCCCGATCCCAGGACCCTACCCCAGGACCCTGGGATCATCACTTGAGCTGAAGGCAGTCACTTAATGACTGAGCCATATGACTTTTATGATACTGAGGTAAGTTCCATCTATCTCTACTTTGTTGAGGGTGTTTATCAAGAATGGATACTGTATTTTGCCAAATGCTTTTTCTGCATCTATTGAGAGAATCATATGGTTCTTATCATTTCTTTTACTAAAGGGGTGTATCACATTGATTGATTTACAAATATTGGACCTGCCCTGCAGCCTAGGAATAAATCTCACTTGATCATGGTGAATAATTCTTTTAATATACAGTTGAATTCAATTTGTTAGTATCTTGTGGAGAATTTCTGCATCCATATTCATCAGGGATATTGGCCTGATTCTCCTTTTTTAGTGGGGTCTTTGATTTTTAGAATCAAGGTAATGTTAGCCATATAGAATGAGTTTGGGAGTTTTCTTTCCAATTATATTTTTTTAAACAATTTGAGAAGAATAGGTATTAACTCACCTTTAAATGTTTGGGAGAGTTTTGATTACTGATTCAATTTCTTTGCTGGCTATGGGTCTATTCAAATTTTTAATTTCTTTCTGTTTCAGTTTTGGTAATTTGTATGTTTCTAGAAATCTGGACAATTCTTCTGAATTGCCCAATTTGTTGGCATATAATTTTACATAATATTCACTTATAATTGTTTGTATTTCTGTGGTGTTGATTGTGATCTCTTCTCTTTCATTCACGACTTTATTTATTTGGCTGCTTTTTCTTTTCTTTTTGATAAGTCTGGCTAGGCATTCATCAATTTTATTAATTCTTTTGAAGAACCGGTCTTAATTTCATTGATCTATTTTATTAGTTTTTGTTGTTTCTAATCCTCTCTAATCTTTATTATTCCCCTTCTTTTGCTGGGTTTAGGCTTTATTTGCTGTTTCTTTTCTAGCGCCTTTAAGTATAAGGTTAGGTTGCATATTTGAGCTTTTTCTTGCTTCTTGAGGTCGGTCTGTATTGCAATGTATTTTGCTCTCAGGATTACCTTTCTGTTTCCATTTTAGACCATCATGTTTTCATTTTCTTTTGCTTCCATGTATTTTTTTATTTTGTCTTTAATTTCTTGGTTAATCCATTCATTCTTCGATAGGATGTTCTTTAACCTCCATGTATTCGTGGTCTTCTCAAATGTTTCCTTGTGGTTGACTTCAAGTTTCATAGCTTTGTGGTCTGAAAATATGCATGGTAAGATCTCAATCTTTCTGTACTTGTGGGGGTGGGTTTGTAACCCAGTGCGTGACCTATTCTGGAGAATGTTCCATGTGCACTCGAAAAGAATTTGTATTCTGCTGCTTTAGGATATACATCCATTAAGTCCATCTGGTCCAGTGTGTCATTCAAAGCCCTGTTTCCTGGTTGATTTTCTGTGTAGATGATCTGTCTAGTGCTATAAGTGGGGTATTAAAATCCCCTATTATTATTTTATTATTATCAATGAGTTTCTTTGTTATTAATTTATTCATATATTTGGGTGCATAAATATTTATAATTATTGGATCTTCTTGATGAATAGACCCCTTAATTATGATATAATGTCCTTCTTCATCTCCTATTAAATACTTTGTTTTAAAATGTAATTTGTCTGATATAATATGGTTACTCTGGCTTTCTTTTGACATCCAATAGCACAACAGATAGTTTTCTATCTCCTCATTTACCATCTGCCAATGTCTTTAGATCCCGTATGAGTCTCTTGTAGGCAACATATAGATGGATTCTGTTTTTGGTTTTTTTAATCCATTCTGATATCCTACATTTTTTGATTGGAGCATTTAGTCCATTTACATTCAGAGTGATAATTGAAAGATATAAATTTAATGCCATAGTGTTACCTGTAAAGTTAATGTTGCTGATGATGTTCTCTGCTCCTTTCTAGTCTTTGTTGCTTTTGTTTTTTTTCCACACTCAAAGGGTCCCCTTTAATATTTCTTGCAGGGCTGGTTTAGTAGTCACTAACTTCTTTAGTTTCTGTTTGTCTGGGAAACTCTTTATATCTCCTTCTATTCTGAATGACAGCCTTGCTGGATAAAGTATTCTTGGCTGTGTATTTTTCCCATTCAGCATATTGAATATATCCTGCCATTCTCTTCTGGCCTGCCAAGTTTCTGTGGACAGATCTGTGGCAGTACTGATCTGTCTTACTCGTAGATTAAGGATGTTTTTTCCCCCCCTTGCTGCTTTCAGAATATTTTCCTTGTTTATGAATTTTGGGAATTTGACTATGATTTGCTTCGGCACTGGCTGGCTTTTGTTGAGTTTAAGGGGCGTTCTCTGTGCTTCTTGGATTTTAATGTCTGTGTCCTGACCCATGGAAGTTTTCAGCTATAATTTGCTCAAATAAACCTTCTGCCCTTTTTTCTCTCTCTTCATCTTCTGGGACTCCTATGATATGACTGTCATTACATTTTAATAAGCCAATGAGTTCCCTAAGTCTACCTTCAAGATCCTTTACCTTTGTTTCCCTCTTCTTTTTGGCTACATTATTTTCAATAATTTTATATTCTATATCATTGATTTGTTCCTCTGCCTCATCTGTCCTCATTGTTATGGCATCCATTCAGGTTTGCATCTCAGGTATGGCATTTAATTTTGGCATGACTAGATTTTAGTTCTTTTATCACTGCAGTAGAGGAGTCTCTACTGTCTTCTATGCTTTTTTCAAGCCCACCTCGTATTCTAATAATTGTTGCTTTAAATTCCAGTTGAGCCATCTTACTTATATATGACTGTCATTTCTTCTTGTTCTTTCTTTTGGGGTGAATTCCTCCATCCTGTCATTTTGGAGGTCAAAGAAACAAAAATAAACAATAAAACAAATTAAATTAAATCAAATTAAAAATTTAAAGAAAAATATAAATAAATAAAAGATGGAAGTAAGTTAGATCCTAGGGTTTTTTGGTCTGTTTGTTAAGAGAAGCTTGATAAAAAAGAAAAATTAAATTTTAAAAATAACTAAATAAAATTAAATTTTTAAAAGATTTATTTGACAGAGAGAGTACAAGTAGGAGGAGCAGGAGAGGGAGAAGCAGACTCCTCTTTGAGCAGTGAGCCTGATGCAGGGCATGATCCCAGGACTCTGGGATCATGACCTGAGTTTAAGGCAGATGCTTAACCAACTGAGTTATCCAAGTGCCCCTAAATAAGATTAAATTTAAAAATTGCTCTTTCTGTAACTAAAACAAAAACAAAACAAACAAACAAACACCAACAAAAACAAACCAAAAAACCCAAAGGAAGCTAGATCTTGTTGCCCCTAAAGCTGAAGCTTTGCAGTACTCTATGATCAGTAGCCTTGGTGTCTGCAAGGGGTTTGTGCTGGGCTTCTGGGGGAGGAGCCTGCTGCTCTGATTCTCAGGTGGACTTTTCCTAGTGGAAATGTGCCTGCCAGGCACAGTGGAGCAGGGTTTTGTGTGAGCAGCTTTGGTCTCCACTTAGTGGCGCTGTTTTTCTCTTACTGAGGCAAGTCACTGATGGTGGGCATGGATGAAAATGGCTTGACCTGCTCTGTCATCTCTAGAACAGGGAGCTCATGCCAGCCACTCTTCAGAAAGCCCTCACAGACAGCAAATAATTGCTTCTCTTGTGTCTGTGGCTTCCATCAGATCCATGCCTTCACCCCATCTTTGTAAGAGTTGTTCACTTGCCAGGCAGCATAGCACTCCTGTGTTTCATCTTAGGTCTGGCTGGGTTTCAATGTCACACGCTTCAGAGATGCTAATCCTCTGGGAGAGGTCTTGCTGTGCTGTGGCCAGTGCAGGCTTGTCCCGTAAAACAGTTGCACAACAGCGCAGTGCTTCACAGTTTATGGTAAATTATAGCATACAGCAGGAGCCAGGTTCTGCTGCCTTCGACCAACATCTTTGTTCCTATGCAAATGGGACAAATGTGCCTATGGTGAATGGGACAGTTCAATGGCACCCACAGGGTTCTTTGCCCATGAAGAGGCTAAATCACCTCCACCAAATGCATTCCAAGCAGGGAAACCACTTCCTTTGGGGGATCCTCAGACCACACTGCCTATTCCCAGGACTCTGACTTCCTTTCTCACCAGAATACTGCTCAGCTAGGCATGTATGACCCTGGCAATGGTGCTGACCTCCCAAATTTCAAACCCTGCACTCTGCTTTTTATATATAAAAAAAAAACTGGTGGTATTTAAACTCTCTCCCTTTTTACAGTTAATGGAACAATTTTCTCGTGCAGTCCATTGTGTGTATTTTCATTTTTTTTTCACTTTTTCTCTCTTATTCTCTCATTCCTCTCTCCACCATCAGGAGTTCCACCCCTTCACCCCAAAAGCATCTTTTTCTCCTCCAATCAATTCTCTGTAGCTTCTACTTTCTAGGGTCATTTATTTTTTCTGTTTGTAGATGTTTGTTCTCTAAGACCTCCAATCAATTTCTTGGGTATTCAGAATTATTTGATATTTATCTAGCTATCTATGTTCAGGAAAGGAGGCAAGCTTAGGGTTACCCTACTCTTCTGCCATCTTAATCAACTACATTTTTATTATTTTAAAATCAGAAAAATAAAACAGCTTAAAAAAAGGAAAAGAAAAACATGAGTAAGTGGCCAGGTGAGAAATACAGTAAAGAGAAGAGGAATAAAAAATAGGAACCCCAAAGAAATGAAAAAGGAAAATTAAGCAAGATGAGTGTTTAGAAACGTAAATAGCATTTCAATGTGGCTTTCCCAAAGAAAGAGCAGAGTTATCAAAATATCACTAACTTTTAATTTTACATAAGATGAGAGTCAAGCAATTATTTAAGATGATAAAGTAACAGGAGGTTTAAATGATAATGCATGTTCCTAGACACACTGTTTTCCAAATTCCCTCAGGCACAAGAACACTGTTTGCAAGTTCAAGACTGCCAAAATGTCTCAGAGGCCTGAAGTTTACAGAGAATAAAATGATAAATGATGAAACCTTAGTCCAAGCTTGAAGTCTCTAAAAACATAAAAAGAGGGGGGGGATAGGTATTGAGCCTTACAAAGGCCCATAAAGTAGGCAGCTCTTTTGATTTAATTCTGCACTACCATTTCCTGCTACCAGTTGCTTATTGCCGATTTTGAAAAGATAGCTTCATTTTTGGCCAGTCTTAACTGTTTTTTTCTAAGTAATACCTTCAAAATAAGTAAAGGTAATGTGCTTGGTGAGAGAAGAGATTAATTGGGCTATATGTGGTATTTTTGAGGTTTGCTTGTTTGTTTTTTAGAGTGATGTGAAAGCTAAGGGTACTGGCTGAATTTCAGGGAACAGAGGATACAATGTTTTAATGAGAATACAAAATATCAAATATATTCATGCTAATGTTAACCAACTTTGACCCTTAAAAATAAACAGGTCTTCTACTAATGATACCCACTATAAAATTTCAGCTACTACCAGGGATGTGACACCAAGGGCACAAAGCAACAAGCTTAGGATCCGTACTTTTAGTTCTAAAAATTTCTTGATAAAACCACCACAATCATCTCTCTACACCCATTTTACCAGATTTTTAGTGTTTGTGCTTAGCTGCTTTTTGCTTAATATAATTAAAGCTGAGATGAGTGCACAGAAAAGTTGCTTAACAATCAAATCAACATGTATTAAAACAGATGTATCAATAAATCTTATATTTGAAGCAAGAATCGTATGCCATTGTTAAACAGAAATTTCTAAAAAAATATTGTTTATTCTTCAACCAAGTCTTTTATATAAAAATGTCAGTTATAAAATAGATATTCATTTTTATTTTAAAAGAACTTTATCTTCAAATAATTGGATTAGTCATAATCTCTGGCTGATGACACATTATCATCATTGATTAATGACCCTCTTTCTCCAGTTTTTCCTTCCTTCCCTCCTTGCCTCTCTTCTTCAAATTTTTAAAAATATAATGAATAATTAACTAGTTAACTCTAACTCATAAAGTAGATTATCAAAAAGTTACATGATTCTATGTGTTCTCTCCTTACTCCTTGTTTGCTTCCTCAAATTGAGAAAATCAATATCCTACATTTTTTAAGAAAATAAATATCCTGCATTTATTTATTTTAATAAATAAAAATAATTTTTATTTATTTATTTGTCAGAGAGAGAAAGGCAGGAGGAGTGACAGGCAGAGGGAGAAGCAGGCTCCCCCCCAGTGCAAGGAGCCTGATGAGGGACTCGATCCCAGGATCCTGGGATCATGACCTAAGCTGAAGGCAGGGACATAACTGACTGAGTGACACAGGCATCCCAATATCCTGCATTTTAGCACTGTTATTTCCCTAAAGAAAAAATTCAACATGTATCATATATAGGTATTCTGAAACTATCTTTTATTTTCTTAAAAAATATTTTTATACAAACTAGCATGTTGTTTTGCAGGTCCTGATTTTTTCATTCAAATTTGTGTTAAGATTATATCATTGATTATTTGTACTTAGCTATAATTCATGGTCATATGATATGTCATTGTTGACTAGACTACAGTTAGTCTCTTCACTCTGTTGAGGAAGTTTTGAGTATTCATTATGGTAAATCCTAGCAATTCTACATCTGAATACTGACAGCAAAATTTTTATACAGGATCAGGAGTGCATCAGGAGTGCTCACAAGCATGTAATTCATAATAGCAAAAAAAAAAAAAAGAATCAGAAAACTTGATTTTGAACTCTAACAAAAGAAATTTACCAGAACTGTCTAACATTCTCATACATGCATCTGTTGTGAAATCAAGTGAACAGTAAGCATCTTTATTTTCATGTAAACTTTAAATTTACTTTGATATAAAAATTATATTCAATAAAAAATTTTTGGAATATGTTCACAAATCTCCACCTACACTACTACTACCACTATCTAGAGTGGATACCTTATAATTGATTTAGCTCAGTTTTAATCCTTCACAGAGCAATTCTCACTGATATTTTCCTCTTATTTTGATGATTTTCTATCTTTTTCCAAATGAGCAGGGATCTACCACTCTTTGACATCACTATACTCAGCACATAGAACACAGTCTTGTATAGAGAAGATGGTCAGTAGAATACTTGTTGAATGAAGAAAATGAAATGGAATATGGACGTATTATAGTGACTGATCACCACACTTTGGTGTGCCTGAAGATTGTTTAGTTTAGGACTGTGGATGCAGTGATGAAAACATGTTCTGCAACAACAGTATATTTTAACTTCAACAAATCAATATTCTTATGTTCAAGTCTGCTAAAATGCAAATGAAAAAATTTTCATCATTTATTAAGTACCTCCATAATTAACATACAACACTTCTTTTATATTCTGCCAAGAAAAGAATAACTTTTTTTTGCTGGAAAATGTAAAACTCAACCAAAAATGAGACATCTATCTATTTCAGAGGCCCCCTGGTGATTATTGTGGCCCTAATTAATGACTGCTTTCTAAAGTGAGAGGTAATTGCTGACACACACAATGCAAAGGGTTCAATGAAGAAAATGAGCAGTAATGAATATTCACTTTGAAGCTTGCCTGACAGAGTGCTTAGATTATGGAAAGTTGAAGGACTATCTTGAATATGGCTGATAAATGAGATTCCTTTCCTGACCCTTACTTCTATCAGTACTTAAGCAGTATCACTCTTAATGCTTCAGTTTGGGCGCCTTGGCTCTAAAAGTCAAAGATTTATGGTGAGTGAAAAATGTCCATATTAAAAAGGTAAGAGGAGATCTAGATGATATCCACTTTTGACCACTATAATTAATAGCTGAATCTTCAGTGGTAACTAATTGAATGGAGGTCAGCACGTTGCCATGGTAATGTCCTAGCCAAGCAATTTTACCCATTTTCCAGTCTGCTGCCCCTTTGCATAACTGAAGTTATAAAATGCCTTAATTGCAAGATTTGCAAATGATGCAACATCTGGGCTTGAATTTACATATAAAGGGAGAAGTTTAATGGAGTTATTAGCATATCTGCGTGAACTCCTCAATTTTTATATTTAATTATGAAACCTGCAGTTTCACCAATGAACTGTATGTATATAATAGAAAAAAAAAACAGCAGAGTTAGATATAAGAATCAGCACATAAGTTGTCACCATTTCAATTTAGGAAATACAATTTTTAAAATGGTGACTCTTTACTCTGACTTTGTCTTAAGTAATTTAACAAATTTGGTAAATGGTAGAATTCCAAACATTTACAAATCTGCATCATTCTCTTGATTCTTTATTAAAATAACAATTTTTCAAGTGTACAGATGCTTTAGAAAATTCAGCAAAAAAGAAAAATACCGAATGTAAAATGTTACTTCACTCTTGTAATACAAATATATTAACTACAAGCATTTTTTTATAATATTTAATTATAAACATGTGAGTATCACTATAATAGTATTAGCCCAAGAGAAACGGATAAGATATATAGGTCTTATGAATTAAGTAATTCAGACATAATATAGATAAGTGATATTTCTATAGTAATATTGTCCTAAGAGATGAGAATAAGATATATGGGTTTTTAAGTTTGGTGTTACTGTAATTTTATGTAAAAAAATAAAAAAAATAAAAACCCTCAGCCCTCAAAAAACCCCATAAAATAAAACAAACAAACAAAAAAACCAAAATGTGTCATTAGAATCATTGTTTATTCTAGCTATTGGGTTCTGAAATAAAGTCTCTCAAGGAACCTCACAAATTTGTGATAGCATGTAAATATCCTTTATACTGCTTCCATCAACATTATAGTTAAAAAGATGGAACTACTTTATAGGTTCTATATGTAGAAAAATACTGGAAATCAGGAAGAATAGCATTAAAATTAAAAAAGAAACAAAGCCCAGCACCCTTCTGTATTTTTCAAATGGCATTACTCTTTATTTTACAAGCATCAGTGAGTTTTCTAGTAGAATTTTATGCCTGAGGCATCTTTTTCTACCAAAATTATGACTTTCAACTGCATTTTCCAGGTTGCTGACATAGCTAATTATCTGAGATTTCATACCTTTCAATGCTTGCAGAAAAGTTGGTATACAAAAAAAAAAAAAAAAAGCTGATGAAAAATACTAAAGATATAAAGGTTAAAACATAAAGATATAAATTTAGGCATATATATCTTATACTACTAAATTGCACTGAATGCATTATTTTGTAAATATCAAATATTATATTAAAATTAATCAAGAAGAAAATATCATCCGAGTTTTAGGTACGCAGTAAAGCACAAAGATAAAGAGCAGGGGATCTGGTGTCCAGGGAGCTTGGTACAAATGCCAGCTCTCCCCTTATAAATCAAGTGATCTCCAGTAAACCATGCAACATCCCAAGGCAGCTTCTGCTTCTGTAAGGTAGGACCGATAATGCCTACTAACCATCTCATCATAGAAATTTAACAATGCAAATAAAGTCCTCAGCAAGATGGCTAGTACATAATAACCTTCAGATAATAGTAGATAATATCATTTTAATTATGATCCTCATTTGTGGGTACAGCTACTACCTCTGATAGAAGTGATTGAAATTGGCCAGAGGAAGATAAAATCATGGCTGACTGGTAATTCTGAGTTAGCCTATGGTCTCCTAATGAGAGTAGAGTCTTCTGCTAATAGGCAATTTGTTGGAAATGAAGCTGCTTTAAAGTCCCATCTAGGCCCATATTTTTTCACTACTTGCCTAAATTTCTTTGCTGCCGGGCTATGAGAAATCCTGCAGAGAGCATAATCCTCTCCTTGGTAAGACAAAAGGAGTAGAAATGTTTCTTCCAGAAAAGTCTGTGAGAAACTGTACCTAGCAGAGAGGGTGAGGGACTTGGGTGAGATCAAATGATAGTTTGAGAGAACGAGGTATGAGAGCAAGGAGGCAGAGGAAGTGGAGAACTGAGAAAAGCAAGGACCAGTATATCTGTAGGTGGTACCAGAGTCGTTAAAAGCTACACATGGAAAAAGACAAGTCTTTTTCAGGTGAATAAACAATAACATCTTAAAAAGGGGAGGCAGGCAGAATTATATAACAAAGGGTTCTAAAAAAAAACCTAACCGTGCATATTTTTTCAACTGTGTCTAGTTTTTACCTTTAATTATGCAAACAACTTTCACTTTCTCCTTCTAATTTTTAAAAACACATTTGAAAAAAATTGTCTAAATCAAACAATAGGTAGCTCATCATTATGGCCCGAGGACTACTCTTTAAATATACATCGAGTAGCTAGTTGTGGCTCTCAGTGAATGCAGTGGAAACTAATGGAGTGGAAACCTAAAGAAAGACAATTCACTCAACCAATGAAAGTCAAATAACTTTTATTTCTGCTTAACTGTGACTATACCAAAACATTTAAGGAGTCTCTGCTCTCCTGAGATTTATGGTCTCTGAGGAAGTGGACACATAAGTCTGGCAGCCAAAGTGAGCGCACTTCATTGGCGCTAGAATGATTCAAGAATGGTCATTCCACCAAAGGAATCCTTCTCTTGATTTTTTCAGAATTATTGGAAAAGTAGAACTCATGTCCTTTTGGAGCTTAGAACTGAAATTCTGAAGCCTCTGGAGGCCATCTTTACCACATTGCAGAAAAATCTTTCCTAAAGATGACAGGAAAGTTGAGCTAAGGGATGGAGAGATCTCGATATTTTCAGGGCTTGCATATACATCTATGGCTGAAATGATCATACTTTTAGACCATCAGTTATGTGAATATTCAACTCCTCCTCTTCCTTAAGTCATTTGAGAGGGGTCTTGTACTCTCACAAGTAAAGAATGGGTTCTGACTAATAAAATTGATTTAGAATTTGTAGGGGTAGAAACATAGAGCCAACCACAAATTAATTTTGTTTAACAAAAGGATTACAGCTAAATTTATGATGAAGTGAATATGAATGTTTTTACTAAACTTTAGCTACTATTAAAGTCTTAAGGTTTAATCTTTTCCTGTATTTTCTTAAAATTAAAAATAATCTAAACGCTCCAAAAACAATATTGCTCTAACTGATCATGCTATACTATTTCTTAAGCTGTATCTAACATCTTTAGAGTTTGAAAAATGCTTGCAATTTTGATGGTTATTTCTATTCCCGAATTCTGCTTAGACACAGTTTGAAGCCACCACTTTAAGCCCCATGCTTGTATGTTTATGGTAAAAATAGAATTTTTGTGAGCAGAACGTGACGGCTTGGAAATAACTGCTATCTGCTTGTACCTTCATGTTGCAAAACTGTCAAGTTCTTCAGCTTGCTCATTATCAGCAAACAGAGCTTGTGATCATTTTGCTAGGAACAGAAACACGTTCTTTCAAAAAAAAGAAAAAGGAAAAGAAGAGAAAAGAAAGATGGAAAAAAAGAGTGAATGCAGTCTCTGCTAAACATTCAGTGTTAAAAAGCTCTGTTTGTAGGAAAACAAACATTTGGTAAAAGTACAAAGCAAAGAAAGAGAATGATAAACAGAAAAATAGCTGTTGGTTCGCCCTGCGGAGACGGATGATGTGGGTGGGACAAGGAGAGACACACTGGTGACCTCAACAGCTTCTACACGGGGTGGATGTTCTAGCTTGATGATATAGGAACAGGTGGTCACTGCATCAGTTAACTTTATATCTAACATAGATTTTTAATAGGATTTTTTTCTCAGTTTCTCATTGGTTCTTGTTTCCTATTTTCTTCTTATTTTCCTAGTAAGCTTTTTTTTTGAATATCAATTTCCTTTTGACCATGTTTATGTTTCTCTGGGGATGGGGATGTGGAAAAGAGATGGATGGACGAGGAAGTTGAAATATAGTGGTTAATGTACGTCTGCTTGTTAGGTTAAATATATCACAGAGCCACCTAAAAGATTTTTTTACTCCTTCATGGAAACATTATTTTACATTATAAATTCTCAAAAGGAAATAACATATTATCTGATCAGACAAGTAGTAAACCCTCAATTTGTTTTCATTCTTGATGTTGTTATGATGAATGAATTTTAAATACTTTGTTAATGTGGTATTGTAGGAGCGATATTACTTCTATTTAAAATTTTTATTCTTTCCCTTTTCCCACTTAAAAAAAAATAAGACTCCCAACTCCGAGACTGATTCAGTACCAACTGATTATTTTTCATATAAATGTTTCAAAAATACTTTTCAAGGAGAGGTTCCTGATTCAATATGAGACAACATAATAGTACTTCTTAAATAACATATTTTAAACATACAGTTTTAAACATTTCCTTACATAAAAATTTCTTCAACAATTAGTCAATATCCCTGGACAAAATCCTCACTCTCTTTTAAGACCAAATTTTTCTTTGTTTTTTGCACAAAGAAAATATTTTAACATTTTAGCTTATACTACACTTACTTTTTTAAAAAAAAAGATTGAAAGTTCAAGTTCAATTATAAACTTGATAATTGTTTTAGGAATGTAGAAGACAGACATGGAGAATTTTAAAAACAACAATACTTTCTTTTATGTTATTTTTAGAGTTGAACTCTTCTGTTGCATATTTCTGTTGGTGATTGAATGAATCATATTTATTCTTAAAACATCAGAATAGAAGCCTGGAAAGTACTCAACTGTAAGATGACATGGCACTTCAGTAATCCGAAGAAATGTAGTTTCTGCATATAATTAATTCACAGTAGAAGATTTAAAAAAATCTAGAAGAATCATTTGAATTATAACAAAACAAAGCAAAACCAAACCAAAACAAACTCCAAAAATATTTTCTCAAAACTGAGCCACGTTCATCTGCTTCCAAAATTATTTTCTGGTAAAATACTGAAAATACTAATCATTTGCATTACCTTACGACTAGATTCGACTTAAAATCGAGTCAATATCTGCAAAAGATTTCATTTCCTGAAGCACTGAATCATTAAATTCACACAAGATCACAAAACATGAGTTGGAAGCAGCATAAAAGATTTTGTATGCCAACATCTCTATTTTACAACTAAGATGAGATTAGTGAGAATGTAAACCTTAATTTTATAAGTTAAAAAATTGAAAACTTTAACACTTGAATTTTATGAAATTCAAAATTAGGTGATGATGAGAGTATTCTATTAATGTTTTCTTTAGTGTCATTAACTACTTCTGATTATTATATTTATTCCTTATCTTTTCATTTTGACAAAATTTAAAACCACAGTAAAGTTGCAAGAATAGCACAATGAATATTCATATCCTTTTACCAATTGTTAACATTTTTCCTCTTTTATGATTTATTTATTGATGATTTGTTTATTGATGATTCATTTATTTTTTGAAATATTTAAGACTAAGCTGCAAATATTGTGTTGGTTTACTCAAAACATAACATTATTTTCCTATATACCCACAATGCAATTATCATACTTGGAATATTTTTCTGATATAATAGAATTATTTAATATACAGCCTACATTCAAGCTTCCCTAAATAGCCACATGATATCATTTAATGCTCTTTGTTTGTTCCAAGACGGAATTAAGAATCATGCATTATATTTAATTATCATTTATCATTGGTCTCCTTAAGTTTAAAATAATTTTGTATATTTTATTCCACTTGAAGTATTCAAAATACCTACTTTTTAACATTTTATTTTTAATTAATATTTTTGATTATAGAGTCACTGGAAAATATCTACTTCTAAAGGCTCCTAAGGTGTTATTGTTTTCAGTGTTTTAAAGGGTTCAAAATTTTCATCATCTAATTTGGACTGCAGTTTATTTTTTTTTCATTTTTTAAAGTATTACAGTAATTTATTTTAAACTGTACCAATGGCTTTTAGAAACAAGCAATAGGTTACAGTAATATCCAGAATCACGCTATCACAATAATATTTGTAAAGATCCATTTACCTCAGAGATATTTTTTTTTAAGATTTTATTTATTTGACACAGAGAGAGAGAGATCACAAGTAGGCAGAGAGGCAGGCAGAGAGAGGGGGGAAGCAGGCTCCCCACTGAGCAGAGAGCCCAATGTGGGGCTCGATCCCAGGACCCCGAGACCACAACCTGAGCCGAAGGCAGAGGCTCAACCGATTGAGCCACCCAGGAGCCCCTACCTCAGAGATATTTTTAAGATAAGTGTATGTAACTATCCTTCACGACTAGCTTTGCTGTAACTCAGAGCCCTTCTGGGAGCTAGTGTCGTGAGTAAATAAACACACAGGCACAAACCTATCTGAAAATATTTCTGAAAAAAAGTTGTTTTTTACTCCACACTTATTTTACAGGCCACAGAAAAATACTATATATGATCTTTACGTGAGTCTTTTTCTCTTCAAAATTCCTCACTCTACAATGATTGTCATATCTCTCCTTATTTTATCTGTCTCCTCTCCTCCCCTGACAAGTCCTCTCTTCCTTCTCTCCTGCCACACACCAGATTCCCCAAATTAGGTCCACTTGCATATCTCACTCACAAATCACATTCACAATCACAGAAGTTCCACCACCATAGACTTAATCACCCTAAAATTCACCCAACTCATGTACTTAGTCCTGAAGGTATTTACTATATTTTTTATTTTGTCCATTTTTTAAAATTACTTTTACCTTTTATTCCTTTTTGTAAACTCTCTTCTTTCAGCTCCAGACTCACCTTACTCTGCATTGTGATTTTGGAACTGCAAGTTGGCTAGCCACATTTCTTCTTTGCACACTTCTTTCTGCTAGGTTCTGCCATAAAGAGCACTAGCAGGGATACCACAAGGCTGGAGAAGGAAAGGTCTTGTTCCCTACAATTCTTGGGAGCTTCCTCACCTGAGCGGCCGCGCTGACATATGAGGCCAGTTTGCATATTGTCCCTACACTTGCAGAAAGAGCTGCATCAGAGCTTTGCTCAGAGACACCCTTCTTGTGGTTTACCCTCTGCAGAGATCTGGCTCTTATAAGTAGTGCTCCCCCCCTCTCTGGGGTCAAAGTTCCAGCTTTTCAAAGCTTCCAAATTGTCCTTGTTGTTTTAAGATTTTATGTATTTATTAGACAGAGAGAGAGAGAGAGCATAAACAGAGCGGCAGGCAAAAGGGAGAGGGGAGAAGCAGGCTCCCCGCTGAGCAGAGAGCCCCACTTGGGGCTCGATCCCAGGACCCTGGGATCATGACCTGAGCTGAAGGCAGATGCTTAACCGACTGAATTACTTAGGCGATGCCCAAGCCTCTAAATTTTAATAACTCTGGCCTCTTCTCTTTGTTCCCCTGGCCACAGAGTGGGAAGGACTGGCTGGATTGGTAAGTCTATAGTAACTTAGCGTTCTTTCATGTCTTTTCAGTTACCTAGTCAACGATTTTATTTTTAGTTACCAGTTACTTATATTAAAATCTCTGGCCAATTATTGCGGTGATTATTATATCTTGAGTGGACCCTGACTTATACAACCATCTTTATAGTCAATCCATAACATTCATCATGGCCCCCTGGTAGTAACAAAGAAGTCACCGAGCTCCTGAGCTCATGCCAATGTGTCTAAAAGTATATCATGGAAAACTTGTACTATTTATTCATTATTGCTGTGTGCCCAGAATTGTGCTAGATGCTTTACTTGCATAATCATGCTTAATCCTTGCACTATTACCAAGAGGTAGATAATATTTATTATTCACATTTACAAGGGAGAGATATGAGGCTTACAGAAGTTAAGTTGCTTATTGGTCTACACTTCTCAAAGTTGGTATTTCTTACTAGAGGAGTGTTGACAATACTGACTCCATCTTTGGCCCTCCATCTTGTTCAAGTACTCTATGATCTCTCTTGGGGCTATGTGTTCTAGCTTCTTGGAGACTCATATACATCTTAGAAATGCCCCTACAAAACCAGAATGCAGGGAAGCTTGCTTTGATCTCCCATGAATCTGTTACAGAGAATACAGGCTTTCCCCCTCCTGAGGCACCAATGATGCCACAAGGTCTGTTAGATCTTGTCAGCTGCCAGTTAGGTGCCTGCACACCCTTTGAGGTGCATGAGAACCTTTTGATCTCATTACAGTCCCTTCTGCACGTCCCCTCTTTGAGGGGGATGAGAACCTTTTGATCTCATTACAGTCCCTTCTGCACGTCCCCTCATTCCATAAAATCTGGAGACTAAGGCTGGACTTCACAGAGAATAGCTGTGCATCTGCCCGGACCATTGTCTGCCCGATCTTCCCCATCAGTAAATTACCCTGAGCACAATTCTGTGTAACCTGCATGGAGTCATTGGCTTCGTTTCTTCCATCTCAAAGTGCCTTGTCAGTCTGGAGAATACTCTACATTCCCCTCCCCACCTTCTAATGCTTACCCTAGCTGTTTGACTCTAGAGGCTTGAACCGGAAGCGGTACTAACCATTGGACAGTAACCGCAGAAAACCTGAAATTTCTCTTTATTTTTTTTTTAAGATTTTATTTATTTATTTGACATAAAGGAGAGAGATCACAAATAGGCAGAGAGGCAGTCAGAGAAAGAGGGGGAAGCAGGTTCCCTGCTGAGCAGAGAGCCCGATGCTAGGGTTCGATCCCAGGACCCTGAGATCATGACCTGGGCCAAAGGCAGAGGCTTTAATCCACTGAGCCACCCAGGTGCTCCAAAACCTGAAATTTCTATAAGTAAACTCTCAATAACCTTCTTTTCAGCGCTCTTTCTCCTCCTCAGTATTGGCTTTCTTTCCAGTCACTATTCCACACACAAAAAATCTTGTTTACTTAGTCTTTTCCTTTCTGGGGCAGCAACTCAGGCTTTTCCAGCCCTACAAGGGCACCTTCATATCCACGAAAACTTCCTGTCTTATGGCCACTTTTTAACCTGATAGCCAAATCTACAAAATTCGACTCTAAACTGATTGTTTCACTCTCCTTCTTAAAGTATAAGCAAGATCCCAGTTTCCATTAGAATTAATCCAACATTTTAGACCCTTGGTGACCCAGACCCATCTTCCTTTTCCAACTTCCAAGTACTTAGTACTGTTAAAAAATGATTTTTAATGCAGTCAGGGCAAGGTATCTTTCTCTGTTCTTTTCCTTTCTGATACCATTTACAGTCCTGGGTACATAGTACATGATTTTGTAAATAAATGCAGGAATTAATAAAAATCGGTACTGTGGTGATTACTGAATGAAATGCAAAGCAATTTTCTATTTCCACAAGTTTTTCTAAGTTTTTATCTCTTCTGTTTATAAAGTCAAGTTCCTTCATTCTTTTACTCATTCATTTAAACCAAAAATTTGTTGAATGTCTTTAATTGGTCTCATTCTTCAACATTCATCTCTCTCTAATGCCACTTCTTCCATGAAGGCTCTTCTGAAATCCCCAGATAACAGACCAAGCTCACTCTCTCTCTCTTTCTCTCTCCCGCCTCTAAAGAGTTGTTATATTACTTTCCTTATAGTACTTATCTTCATTTTTATGTTGACTGAAAAATGTTGTAAAGGTAAGGGCTGTCTTACTCATGTTTAATTCCCCAGAGTGCCTTTTTTTAAATTATTTTTTTTTATTGTAGACATTCTTTGAGTTACTGAAGAAAGTGCTCTTTGGAGAGAGCTGCAAGCTCAGCTGGGCCCAAGACATCGAATTTCATGTATTCTGTGGCCTTCAGAAGATAATGCCCTGATTTCTGTTCCCAACTCACCTATAATAAAAAGACTAGGATTCTAAAGGAAAGTACTATGAGAAATATGAGCTTTTTGAAATTCCTCACATTCCTTAATGAAAGAGGCAGATCTTAGGCTTAAAAATAGCAGCAGAGATCATTCATGATCATTGAACTATTAAATTTTGTCATAAATTACCAACCCATTACCAAGGTTTCAGAATAAGAATTGCCTGTGGTCTTCAGTTTTTATTTTCACCTATTTACTGAGAAGCAGTGATGTAGAGAGACTAGAAACAGAGATTCTGAAGTCAGACATTTGATTTTGGGGTGAATTGCTGTTGCTATTTCCTTGAATTGTGACCTTGTGATATTATTGAACCTGTTTAATCTGCAATTTCCTGATAAATTAAACAAGAAAATACTAAGTACTCATTTCATAGGGTTGTCATGGTGACTGACGAACATAATATAAAATGTGTAGCATAAAACCTGATATAAAGTAAGCACATAATCCTTGTACACTTTTAATATTAACTACCTAGCATCTCCCAGTCCATGCAAAACTCCCCAATATAACTGTGGAAATGGCTAACGTGATATAAAATACAGGAATTCAGTTCCAAGGCAATGTCAGCTCTTTACAAGAAAGTGAGAGAAACAAGAATCTATCACATGTGTAGGGTGGGAAGGGGTGGAGATGGATTATATGGCTATCAAAAGTATTAATTATGGTGAAGACTTCAGGTTAGTCCTAGAGGAAGGTCAGTTCAAGTGGGAATAGGGGTTAGTGGTCAGGGGAAGGCAGAAATACATTTATGCAGTGGGTGACACTTTGTGGGGGTCTGTTGTAATATATGAAGGGTCAGACACACTGAGAAAAAAACAGGGCCCAGGGCAAGACAGGGCTGCAGTAGAAGTTTCAGAGAAAAATCAAGGGTGATCACGATGGATGTGGCAGGTCAAATAAAAATCTAATGTCTTAGGCATTTTGTTTATAGGCATTTTTTCCCCTTATTCTCATGTGTCAGATTGTGTTGAATTGAAATGCCTTTGTGCCACTTGGTTTCAATGTCTGATTAGCTTCAATCAGATAGAGCTGGGTTTTCCAATGTAAGCTAGGGGAATCTGCTCATGGTCTCTGCTACTTTGGTAAGTGTGGGCTCCAACCTTTGAGTTGGATGTGGCTGCCATTATTGACCTTAATGGAAAAGAACATAGGAAACGTGTTGTTAGCCAAAGATAAGGTGAGTAGTGTCATATGTAGTTTTTAATATTTAATGAATCTATATGGGCACAATCCATTATGTGACAATTTAATTATATGACAAAAAAGTTTGATAAATAATATTGTGGTAGGACATCTAATTCACTATTTAACAAAGAAATCAATACTTTCATAAATCATAGTTCTCTAAAGATGTACTTTTTTTTTCCCCTCCAAGTGTGTAAAAACTCTTATTCAGAATCCATAGGCAATTTATTTTCTGGTCAGGACAAGTTTGAATGGAAGTTTAATTGGACCCAGGACAGACATAAATTCTATTTACTTTTTTTTTTTTTTTTTAGCCATTACATGGAAAAGCTTTCATTTCAAATATTTTTCAGGAATCTTGAGCTGTATTCAGATAGCATTTTCCTACAGTGCGTTTTAAGAGCACAAAGTAGTGGTAGCAATAAATTATGCATCAAGCTATAACAAATCAAAATAATAATACAAGAATATTTTTGTATACCCTCCTTCTTCCTGGTTTGACTTCCTTATATATTAAGTAAGATAGTTTTTTTAAAAAAAGATTTAATTTATTTATTTGACAGAGAAAGAGACATCACAAGTAGGCAGAGAGGCGGGCAGAGAGAGAGGGGGAAGCAGGCTCCCTGCTGAGCACAGAGCCAGATATGGGGCTCAATCCCAGGACCCTGAGATCATGACTTGAGCCAAAGGCAGAGGCTTTAACCCACTGAGCCACCCAGTTGTCCCAAGACAGTTTTTTTTACTTCAATATTTTCAACAGTCTTAGGTTTGTAAATTTCACAGATTATACATTTATTAAATATATGCTTCCAGATCAGGAAGAATTTTAGTTATTTGGACATCATATCATCATAGAGGAAAATTATTTTCTTCATTTTACTTTAAATATTTGTGAACTAGAAAATATTTTTCTCTCATTTAACTTAAATCCCATCTCCTTTTGTTAACTAACATAATGTCCTATCATGTAATTCACATGTATCCAGTTTGTAATTTAATAGAGTTATGCTGCTTTTGGCTGAATTGCTCTACATTGCCATCTTCACATTCTAATTACAAACATTATTGAAAAGAAGAAAACAATCACATAGTATTTTCTTTTTTTTTTCTTTTTTAAGGATTTCACTTATTTGACAGAGAGAGAGATAGCAAGAGAAGGAACACAAGCAGGGGAAGTGGGAGAGGAAGAAGCAGGCTTCCTGCTGAGCAGGGAGCCTAACGCAGGGCTCAATCCCAGGACCCTAAGATCATGACCTGAGCTGAAGGCAGATGCTTAACAGCTGAACCACCCAATTGCCCCTCACATAATATTTTCTTCCCACTTAGGTTGTTTCTGATTGCAGATCATATGTGAGTGAAGTATTTAAGTTTCCTGCATTTCTCAACAGAATTAGTAGTTTAAAAAAACTAGTTTTCAATGATAAAAATGACCTCTTTTACACAGAGGCCCAAACTACTAATTCTCTATAACAAATTCAGAACCAGAGACAGCCACCAAAAGGCTTCTTTGAATATAATAAAATACATTATTTGTAATTTTTCATCTCATCTTAGCAACTTTATCGCATTAGTAGCTGTCATATATTTTATTATTAATGATTTTTTAAAGTAATGAAGCATAAAAGGCTTATGGATGCATTTTTATTTTTGAATGCAAATATTCCCATTTAGTTATTTTGTAAGATTTCACTTAATAGTTTAATGGGTGTCATTTGGTTGAAAATTACTGAAAAAAAAATAAGTTTTCTTATATCACTTAGCATTGAATATTGTAAAATAGCTTTTTTTTCCAGGGTTCTGTTGTATGTAATATTGTAGTACCCTAAATGTCAAAGAAGAATTAAGAGCAAGTATAAATATTTCTGAATTGGCTGAGACTCAGACCATATAAAATCATAGTGGATAAGATCTTGAACTTGAAATCTGGCTCTGCAATTTTCTAACTTCGGGATCTTGAACAAGTTTATTAATCTCACTGTTCTTCAGCGTTCTCCTCTGTAAATTGAGGAAAATAATAATAATACCTTCCTCATAGTGTTGTCAGAAGATAAAAAATATTTTTTAACTTTTAATTCTAAACATAGAGAAAAGTTATAAAAATACTATAGGGAGTGTACATAACCCTACATTGTGTACCCAGAGAACAGTTATTAAAGCCAGGAAGTTAAAATTACCATAATACTATTAAGTAAACTACAGACCTCATTAGAAGATCATTTGCTTTTCCCAAAATATCTTTTTTTCTATTTCCAGAATTAAATCTTGAATCCTACATTGCATTGTATTCTTATGTCTCTTCAGTCCTCCTCCAACCAGATATAGTTCCCCAATCCTTTCTTGTCGCTCATGACCTTGGCACTTTTGATGAGAAATGGTCAATTATTCCAAGGATGATATCTTAATTTTGGACTTATCTGATAATTTCTAATGATTATGTTGCTTTTTTGCATTTTTGATAAGAAAACCCCAGAGGTGATATTGTGTCCTTCTCGGTACATCATATCAGGTATTAGATGATGCCACCATTTCTTATTACCAGTCATGTAAACTTTGACCACTTGGTTTAGGTGAGGTCAGCTGGGTTTTCTTATAAGCTACTATTATTCACTCTGTAACAGATAAATATCTTGGGGTGGGAGACGCATTGAAATTATACAAAAATTGGTTGTTTTCAAACTTTTCCCTGATGATTTCATAACTCATAAGTAAAATTCGCCTGCTACAATTATTAGTGTGGTTTTTTGTCTAATAATGTCCTCAAGTTTTCTTCAATTCTTCTATAATTATTAACTGGAATATTGTAATAAAGAAGAATTGCCTACTGTGGATTTATGTATTCGATTTTTAATTTATTTTTTATTAACATATAATGCATTATTTGTTTCAGAGGTTTAGGTCTGTGCTATGTATTCAATTTCTAATTTGCATTAGACTCATTGATATTTAGTAATATAATTATTTCTTTTGCTGCTCAAATTGCCTTGGCTTTGGCTGTTAACTCATTCAGATTGGCTCTTTTGTTATTTTCATGTGGACTAATTCATTTTTGATCACTTTCTTATTTTTTAGCACCATAAGATGTTTCAGGTTCATTTTGCATCTTTTTGCCCCAACCCTAGAGTCAACTATTAATCTAAGAAGGAATGGTTCCTTTTATTAGAGGATGATATTTAGAAGCCAGGATCTGGGTGCTAGGTATGTTCATTGCTACAGGGTATAATTGCTTTTAAGCAATCTCAACCAACATATGCACACATACACCAACATTTATTTATTAATATGTCTATATGTTTATATATTAGAAACCAAAGTGATAGCTCTGATTCTAATTCAACAACACAGGTTCATCTTAGACTTCTCCCTTTCCTTATTTGTAGAATCTTTCTCTGATAATGAAAAACCTGGCTCTTACCGCATAATATAGTCACTTATTTGTTCAGTCCTAGTTATAGAATATATAAAGTGCTGAAAAATTCCTCAAGAACTAAAAATAAAACTGCCATGTGATTCAGCAATTCTAATTTTTGGTATTGATCTAAAAAATCCAAAAAGTGGCTCAAAAAGATATCTGCACCATATGTTCATTACAGCCTTGTTTACAACAGCCAATGCATAGAAACAACCTAAGTGTCTGGCAGTGAATGAATGGATAAAGAAAATGCATATATACACACATGATAGAATATTATTTAGCCATAAAAAAGAAGGAAATCTAGCCATTTGTGACAACTTGGATGGACCCAGAAGGCATTACGCAGTGTGAAATAAGTCAGAAAAGAAAAACAAATACAGTATGATCTCACTTATATGTGGAATCTAAAAGAAAAAAAAAAAGAAAAAGAAAACAAACAAGTTCATAAGTACAGAGAACGGATTGGTGGTTTCCAGAAGGTGTGGGTGGAGGAATGGGTGAAATGAGTAAAGGTGGTCAGAGGTACAAACTACCGGTTATAAGATAAATAAGTCCTGGGGACCTAATGTACAAAAATTAAATTAAAAAAATTGCTAAACATTAGGTATCTATGAACGTGCTAAATTATAACACGGGAGAAAAAATTTGCCTTCTAGAATATAGTATTGTTGCATTGTTCTTTGAACAATTGTGCAGAATTAAACAATTGTGTATTGTTCTTTTAGGTTTTAGCTTTATAATATCCAATCAGTGTACTGCTATCCAAAGTTAATTAGTTTAGCCCTTCACTATGTATGCATTAGCTGTTATTCTTCTTGTGAATTGATTTTCCTAGAAGCTTTTAAATAGGCCAGGGAAAATTTCATTTTTGATTAATTTAGTGATGTGTTGGTGGACAAAAAGCTACCTCTAACCCCACTGGTCTGAGTGTCTATAGAAGAGCACTGGGTATTGGTGTTCACTACACATTTTCTCTGTCTACTCATCTCTGCACAATTTTCAACCATGAACCTTGTATTCCCTTAAAATTGACAAACTGGTGTATACTTTGGAGATCTGTTATGGAAAGTAGAAGTGAAAGTGTAGATATTTTGTGAATAATAGCTATTTAATAAAAAAATATTTTGTATTAATGATTTGTTTTCTATTAGTTTTACTTAAAGTAAAACTTTGAGTAAATATCTTTGGTTGAAAAATCTAATGTGGGTTAAATGAGTAGTGCTTCAGCCTCCCTGTGAATTCAAGAGGAGTATCTGGGTACTCAGAATCTTTTTAATAGAAGCGCTAATACATTCATTATCAAGATAAGAAAAAAATGGAGGGACCTAATACGATATATTACGGATATCATTCTGAAATACTTGCTAATTTGGGGTGTGATTGTGACAAATAACACTCTTGGTTACTATCCATTTACAAGTCCAAAGAAAGAAAATCAAAGTATTAGCCATATCCGGAAGCTAAATATAGAAAAGAACATAACTAGGCATAAGTTGATTCTTTCTCTTTACTCAGGATAAAAAGCAAGCCTAATATATGTTAAAAGATGACAGTAGACCGAAAAGTGCTTTAGGCCGATAACAAGCTAAAGAAGAACTAATTTTTATTATTTTGAATTTCCCTTAAAGATAGCAACACTATATCTATTATGGATGATTCTAAACACTATATGCTGTTTCCTGGAAAACATGTTGACAAACACTTTAACCAGTGATTTAAATGTTTCTAACACATACAAATCTTACTTCCACTTACATGTACTCATAATTGGAGAAGAAGTTGACACAAATCTGATTTAAATATTTCCTTCAAAGGTAAATATTTTCCATTACTTTCCTTACTATGCTAAGAAAGGGAGGGGGGAAGCATAATTTGATATGCTAGAGCTAGAGTTAACGAGAACAGTGAAGTAGCATGTTCTTTTGAAATATTGACTAGTTCTTTCTTTGGAATTATTTTCCCTTATAATATTTTAAATATTCATGTTCAAAAATGGAATGAGCAACAGGACCATCAGATAATCAAATTACCATCTTATGAAGGCTAATGATAGGACTGTCTCTTTCATGAATCATCAGTGATTCATCCCATATGGTCACAAAAGCATTCAAATGTGTTTATGGGGGAGTGTCTCCATAACTGGATAAAAGTGTCAGAAGGTTATTGAGGCAGGATTCATTGAACATAGTGGAAAAGTCAAGACTGGATCAAATCTACATGACAATTTCTTCATGCTTCCAAACAAAACATGCTTCATGCTTCATGCTCCTTAATATAAATGGCAATTTTTTAAACAAAAAGTAATCTCACTATACCAATTAATCCTATAAGAAGATGTAAATTGTCAGTTCTATTCAATTACATTATACCTTTTATATTAATAAGCACATCCCATAATATCACACAAATACTCAATAGCAAATCAAGAAACAGTTATGGATTCTACATAAATCTGCTTGATCACAAATTATGTGATCTGTGAATTTGGGCAGCACTGACTTTTATCAGGATAAAAGCTAAGACTTTCCTAGGTTAGTCTCAAGCTGGAAGATCACACAAAAAGCATTTTGAAACCATATTAATATGCAGTATGGTTTGGAAAAGAACAAAAGATTTTCTACTACCACTCAATGGCTCTTCTCAGACATTTGGAAAGCTTATTTTTCACTAAGGTATATAAGATAGTGATAGCATGTATGCACAGAAGAGCAGACTGTTATTTTTCAAATTAAAAAAAAAATAATACATGAATGCGGGAAAAGAATTATACTGAAAAATCAAAGGAGAAACAACAGAGAAAGAGGAAAACCATAAGAGACTCTTAACTATAGAGAACAAACTGAGTGTTGCTGGAAAGGAGGTGGAGGGGGACATGGGGTAATTGGTTGATGGGCATTAAGGAGGGCACTTGATATAATGAGCGCTAGGTATTATAGGCAACTGATGAGTCACTAAACTCAACCCTGAAATTAATAATATAGTATATGTTAACTAACTTGAATTTAAATTAAAAAAATAAAATAAAATAAGAGAAATTATAAAATTCAAAGTAAAAATCCACCATGCCTCCTCCCATCCACATACCACCCTTCCTGTCCTAATCCCATGATGAGGTATGAGTAGATGTTTCTCCCAAGGATACTATTCCCCAGGTTTCAATTCTAGGGTTTCATAAAGAAAAAAAGGAGATGTAGATTCACCAAATCTTTGGAAGGCTTCCATTTGCCTTCTGTTCTCTGAGTCCAGGTCAGTTCAGCTCTCAAGTTTGAAGCTCCTGGAGTCCTTCAAAGCCCCCCCAGGGTTTATATCTTGCTAGAGACTTCTACCTGCTGATTGCCTTCAGGTTTGCAGCTACTCGGGGCTCCTCCCTGTGCCATTACTGCTGTGTGGTGAACACAGCACATTCAGACCTCCTGTCTGGGTCCAAAATTGCACTGGAGTGCATGAAATAGCCATGAAACAGTCACAGCCTGGAGCTCTCCATTTATCTCACAGCACGGCACAGGATTTCATCTACACCTTGGCCATACTGCTCACGCAATCTCAGATCCTCCCTAGATACCACCATGGCTCACCCTCCATGACACCACTACTACCACACTCTACCACACTTTCTCCCACTACTGCCCTGCCATCTCCTGTCCCTCCTGCCTGGTGGCTCTTACCCAAACCTGGCTGATACCAATACTGCCTCTGTATCAGACTTCTACAGATCTTAGGTCATTCCACCTGGAGACAACCTGAATCTCTTGCGTCTGTCACTCTTCCTAGAGTCTGCAAATAATGCAGAACCAGCCCAACACTAAGGTCATTTCTGGTGCCTTAGATGCTACTGTGGCTGCCTACAACTGCTTTTATAGACCAGTTCTAACTTTGATCAAAGACTGATCAGAAGTTTGCCCAGACGCTCAGCCTGACTCCGAGTTTCCTCCAAAGTCTTGTCTGTATTATCTTCCCTGGCTTTCCTCAGCTCCTGTTTGTCTTTGTATCTGGGTTTCTGGATTCAGATTAATGTAGACTGTTGCTTGGATCTGGAATGGAAATTCACAAGTCACAGGGACAGTGCTCCTTGAAGCTATCTTCCTAGAAAAGTCCTGTTTTCCATGTTATGGTTCTGTGAGTTCATCTTGAATAAGTGACCTCCAATTTGGGGAGAATTGTGAGTCCATAGTATTGTCCCATATCACCAAATGCAACTTTCTCTACTGATGGCTTACAAAACTAAACATGACAAGCAGATGCTAATATTATTCACCAGATATAGTATGAGTAACATATTTTTATCACTGCTTTTATACCAATGAGATTCAACCTACTTGCCTCTCCTGTACCTAAGAATACTACCTATACATTTCCTTCTATTTCAGTTCCTTTGGGATTAATAGAGCATTTCTAATTTTCAGTAGGAGACTATGAGGATAAATGATACAGATAAATACATGAAATTATATATAGTTATTTTTATCAGGAACAAGCATCATGTAACATTATTTTTTATAAAATATTTTCAAATAATTAAGTGGATCATTAAGACTCAGATATATGTCCTTTAAATCATCAACACAAAAACATTGTTTAAAATCCCTGTTGGCTGTTAGCAGAATCAGACTAACATGCTGGGCCAATATTCTGCTAAACTGACTATTTTTGTGTGATCCAGAGTGGCCCTGAGGCTTTGCCTCTGTATTTCTGTTCTAGAGAATTTTTCTAAGTCAGAGTCAGTGGTCTAGGCAAGCTTAGAGGCCTAATATAATGGAGGATTTTATTAAATCTTAAAGTTTCAAAATATCAGAAGCCAAGTTAAATAATATATTCCTTTGTTTATAAACTTACAAACAAATATCTCCCTACACTTACATCTGAATTTTTAAAAACTTCAATCTTACTAAAGACAGACATCAAAATGCATGGCTTTTATGATGACTGGCCAAGAAGATATGAGATAAATACTGGAGGTAGAGGGGGAATGTCAAAGACATTGGAAGAGTAAGTGTGAGAGCTGGTTGGGCTGAAGACTAAGAAAAAGATGTATATTTGCTAAGTAACTTCTACTTCACAGACATTGCACCCAGCCCTTTAGACACTGCCTATCATTTAGTTCTCCTGGAAGACCTTTAATACAGGCATTTTTAGCTTCATTTTAGGACTAGATAGACCAGAGTATTCCAAAGGTTCAATGAAGTTCTAAACAAAAGCAGACATTCCATTTGGGATTCCTGAGTTGTATTCAGCAAAATCTTTTGCTAACTTAAGGCCAAAAACCAACGAACCAACAAACCAAACAAAACTATACAAAAACTCAATTTATTTTTTACGTGAAGATGATATGGTGGTTCACAGAATTAGAGAGGCTGAAGACACAACCTGGGAAAGTCAAGAAGCAGGCAGCTCCACTGTTTGGTTAGCAGATGTCCAATAGAAAGAAAATGACTTATTCAAAATCATTATCGAAATGGCTAACAAAAACAGAAGCACAACCAGAAATAAGAACTCTGATCATAGCCCTAAATCTAGCGTTTGTAATGGACTAAATTGTATTCCTGTAAAATCCATTTGTTGAGGCTGTAACCCCAAGGACCTCAGTATATGATCGACTGTATTTGGAGACAGGGCCTTTAAATGGTCATTAAATTCAAATGAAGCCATTAGGGTGGGCCCTAACTCAATCTGGCCAATGTCCCTATAAGAAGAAGAGATTTAGACACACAGAGAGACACCAGAGATGAATATACCATGTGAGGACACAGCAAGGTGCTACCTGCAAACCAAGGGGAGGGGCTTCAGGAGAACTCAAGCCCGCCTACACGTTGATGTTGGACTTCTAGTCTCCAGAGCTGTGAGACAAAAATCACAGTGTGGAAGCCATCCAGTCTGTAAGATTTTGCTCTGGCAGTCCTAGCAAAGAAATACAGTGTTCTTTCCATAACATGATCACTTTAATTAATGAATCTTGTTTAAAATGATTTTTTAAAGTCAATATTCTGCACAAATACCTCAATTGTAGGCATTCAATTATATGTGTTGACTCTTACTAATTAATGCTTGTTAGGGGTCAAGGTAGCATAGTGCAGAAGAGGGAAAGCTGTAGGCCCAGAAAGCACAAATCCCAGCTCTGCTACTTACTAGTCAGTTGTCCTTTGGTGAAATTTCTGAATCATTCCCTGCATTCTTCCTCATGGCTAAAGTGGGGGCCATGATTGTATCCATTCATAAAGTTGTTGTGCAGATTAAACAAACGAATCCATGTAAAGCACTCTGGGCATGGCCTGGCCTAAATTGTTGTCTTTACTTACATTTCATGGTAGGTGAGAGAGACAGGGCTTGGGAAAACATTTCTGGGGTACAGTCAATCCAATCAGGCCATGTTCCCATGTCAAAATTAGTCTGGTTCATGGTTCCCACAAGGGAATCCTTCAAAACTCTCTAAGACTTATCTTCCTCATCTAATTTTGCACTCTTTACTCTTGCTGTTGCCTTTTTTCCTTTCTGTGTATGAGAAGAAAGTGGGTCAGACCTTTCCAGTGGCCATTTTATTTCCCTTCCATTTTTTTTTTATAAAAGATTTTATTTATTTATTTAACATAGAGAGAACACAAGCAGGCAGAGAGGCAGGCAGAGGCAGAGAGAGGAGCAGGCTCCCTGCCGAGCAAGGAGCCAGATGCGGGACTCGATCCCAGGATGCCGGGATTGTGACCTGAGCTGAAGGCAGCTGTTTAACCAACTGAGCCACCCAGGCATCCCTCCCTTCCATTTTTTACCCCCAAACAAAAGTGACTCTTTTGGCCCTGAGTCACAATACGGTCATAAAAATACCACCATGCAAGGACTATCTGAAACTAGCAGTTTTGGACTGAAGAACTTGATTTCATGTGCAGAGGGTGGGTGATAAATAAGAAAATTTTGGTTCTTATTGCTATGTCTCTTACAGCCTATTCTGTAAGTCATCTTTCTTTTTTGCATTTTGATATCATGTATTAGAAACAATAACTGGTATTAACACCTTGAAAATATTTTGTTCTTACTTGTCTCAAGCTATATCCCAATTGCAATCTGTACCTTGAAACGTGTGAGTTTAATTAAAATTACAATAATCCTGTAAACACATTTTGACATCGTGCCCTGTGGGCTAAGCAAGTAATATTTGTCTGAAAGGCGCAATGCTGTAATGCATTTCTCTTTGTTCTTTCAGCAAACGGAATAAAAAATGTATTTTCTACAACCTATTCTACTAGAGATTTGATTAACACATTTTTCATTGCATTGTTATCATGACAGCAATGGCTCTTATAGCAATTTAGCAAAATAGATGAAAAGATGGATCATTCAAATATGTCAGATATTTTTCACCTATAAAAAATTAGACAGCCACATGCATATGACTTCATTGGATACATCTCTAGTGCATATTATATGTGTGTTTTTGAAATCTGTTACAAGAAAAAACCCACTTTTGTGATTATATTTCTAATTAGTGTACTATATAAGTTAAAATGGTCTCTAAGTGATCTGAATCCCATACATAGTGATATTCTTCATGTGACATTATGCCTCTTCTTGGTATATTATTTCCTGCTGCTAATTTTCATTCATTTTGAAAATGGGCTCTTTTTCAAATTTTACTTCCTTGATTCTATGGCATTTGGGAAGGTTTCTGCTCTAATTTATTTCACAATGATGCAATCATTTTAGGCACTATTCATTAGGCTCAGGTATCCCCAAATGCCAGAGAAATGAATTAACAGGTAAAGCCTGAGGCACTTCCCATATGGACCTAAACAGACCAGTGCTCAAAAGCAAGCACATATGACAGCTGAGCGGTGACAAAGGCACAGAATCTGTCATTTCCTTCTCAAGGCCTATTTGCCAAGTGCTCCACCAGGTCTTACTGATAGTCTTATTTACAGATAAGGACATTATAGGATTTCACTGAGGTTAAGTGACTTTTCCAATGTCATGCTGCAAGTTAGTGACAATCCTTGTTTAGAACTCCCAGTCCTGCTTTACACTTCTTGATTAAGCCTGCTGAATGATTTTAATTTAATTTTAATTTTTAGGCCAGATAAAGGATGTATATTAGCATCTCACAGAGACAGGCCCAATGAAAGTGTGCCAAATAAATGAACTAACTAACGCATGAAGAGATTGTTGTATTAATTAATTTGCTAAACCATGTCTGGATGACTATATAACTTGGTATTTGCTCAAGCAATCACTTGTTATTTTAGTTGGCATCTTTTTGGTAATGCAGAGAGGGTGAAAAATGTTTCTGTCCTGGTTGACTAAGTGGCTTATCGTTATTTTCAATCCTAACACATGTTAATCTTCTCGGAAGCACATACACACACTAGAAAAAAGACTCCATGACTCATGGTCTGCCAGTAATTTTGCTCCCCTGGGATGGACTAGGAGGTAGGGGATTACTTTCCAACTATTTTGCCCATTAGGGCTATTGGAACAACAATAGCATAAACTGGGTGGCTTATAAACAAGAAACATTTGTTTCTCACAGTCCTAGAGGCTGGGAAGTCCAAGATCATGGAGTTTGCAGATGCAGTGGCTGGTGAAAGCCCATCTCCTAGATGGCCATCTTTTTGTTATAACTTCAAGCGTCAGAAGGAACCAGGGTGCTCTTTGGTGCCTCTTTTATAAGAACACTAACCCCATTCATGACGGTTCTACCCTCATGACTTAAGCAATTCCCAAAGGCCTCACCTCATAATACCATCTTACTGGGCATTAGGTTTTAACATTAATTTTAGGGTAACATTCAGTCCATAACACCAACTGACTAAGAAACCAGGTTTAGCAATAATTGTATGTTTTTTTCCCAATGCCTTGTAGCTGATAGGAAATAAGAAAAGATTTCTGACATGCCTAACCATGCTCCATATCTGTGCACTTGACTGGTTTCCTTCCTTTCTTTTTTTTTTACAAACTTTTTTTCCACCTCCTCCTGATTTCAGAGGGATCCAGATTTATTATCTTGTCGTATGTATACAATAGAGGCTTACTTTCAGCTCCTCTAGTACTCACATTCAGACCTTGGATAGCATCCCTTTGGATCCATCTCAGATACTGAATCCTTGTTGTGCCCTATGCTCCTGGGATTTAAAATACTTGCTCTTTTCTCTCATAAGCTGGAAAATGGGAACTCTGTCACTATTGTCCAAGCAAAGGAGTATTTACCAGAGGTTTGTACAAAACATAGAAACAAAACATAGAAAATTCCCAACCACTCTCTTAAATTTGTGGTTTGTTTTCTATTCTAAGCTGATCCTTTATATAAATTATTGTTTCTACTTGGGTTCTGAAAGATAGTTATTTGATTATTAATATTTTCCATTGAATAGAACTGAAATTAGATGTATCATTTCCCTTAAGAATAATGAAATCTATTATAGCAATGAGATGCATATGGCATACATTTTTAAAATTATATTTATTATTTTGTCTTATTTTTCAGCAACTCTGGAAATAAAAAAAGAAATTAGATGTTAAAGTCAGAAGAGAAACCACTGACTGCTGAAAGATCCAGTCAATATTTAGACACACACACACACACACACACACATTCTCTAGATTGTACTTTCTGAATTTAAATTCAGTATTGAATTTAGATATCTAAGAGAAAGGTATTCCAGATTAATGTTTCCTATTTGCCCCTCCTCTCTACCTCTTGATGTAATAAGGAGTCACTAAATTTAATTTTAGAATAAAACTATGGTTTTGGAATAACTATGGTTTTAGGAATCTGTAATAGAGATATAGATTAAACCATAGATATTCTGTCTGAACTCATATTATTTGTGTTATACAAATTTTTAAGTATATTTATTGTTTAAAATCTATCTTACATAGGAAGAAGTCATTTTTAACCAGTACCTCAAACTTTCTAATCTTTGGTCATTTCTCCATTTACCACTCAGGTAGCTTGAGTTAAAGTCTCTCCATGGTGCCAGGGGAAAGTGAAGGATACAAAAAAAGTCAGCTATGGGAGGAGGCAGCAGCAGAAACAACTGCTCAGGGAGTTGATGCCACCTGAATCAGTCTGTCAAAAGATGGGTAAAGATACAGAAACACAGAATAAAGATGCATGACACAATTCATCATGGCAATGTCAACTTCCAGAATTTCCAGATAAGGCTGGTAATCCATTTGGAAAGGGGCATTGGTAACTGTATTGAAGGTCTATTTGCATAGAGATCAAGCATGGTATTTTTACTTGGATTATATTATTAATCAAGTTTGCTGATAACATATTCTGTGAAGATGTGTCTATTCACACTTTACCAAAGACTGAAGAAATATCAGCTATGCATAATAAACAAAATTGATACTATATCTGGGTACTTCTGGGGAAGGACAATGTGAATTTTGGAGAAACTTAACCTCAACTCCTTCTCCACTGACATGACTTTTTGGAACCATCTACATCATAAGACACAACCATCTACATCATAAGACGCATGCCAATTACCAGGAACTAGTTAGTTGCACCTTAGTTCCAGCTCTTTGTCAAATGTATGATGTTGGCTTCAAGGGACTTCAAGTGAGAGATGCAACAACATAGCCAATTCTGCACAAGTCACTCTACATTATGTCAACTTTGCATACACTCAACATATTTGGAATAATGAGTACCAGTATACAAGTTCTAGAAAGAAGGTTTCTCCTGCTGAAACAAGTCGAATTAATTTGTTGGGATTTGTAAATAAATGTATTTTTAGAACTCCTTAAATATTCATTGTCCTGCTTTTTACTTGTAGTAGGAATCCTGTCAATTATAAGTTGGAAGACTAAAAGGGAAACAAACAAAAAGGACTCAAATATCAGATCTTTCTAGATGTGAGCAAATAAAATAGAAACATTCCATGTGGCAGAAAACAGTAACCTTTGACTAAATTTTCATAACTATACAAAAAGAAAAATAATCTCAGACAAAAGTAGACTCAACAACTTTTTAGATCAGTCAGAAAATATGTTTTCTTTCAAAATGGCATGAAATGACATAATTGTTAAGGTCTGATTTGTTTCGTGAAAATTGAATTGGAAAACCAATGTTTTCATCTTAGCAGTTGACAAGGACTAGCTGGGAACTGAAAAAAAGCATAAAATCTATATCCCCAGTGAATAAAAGGATTATATATCAAGTAGGATAGCATGCTTATTCTGTTTGGACTCATTTAAGGTTTGGAAATCATTTTGGGTTGAGTTTTAAAGCCATAAGAATTATAACTTATGTTAACTCACATAATATATAGTACCCTTTTTTCTGTCCCAAAGGATTTAAAACTACCACTGTCATAATATATTCAAAGTCACTAATTTATAGTCATCAATCATCCCTGCCACTTTTTGGTATCCATTTATGTTTCTAGACTTTGTTTTAGGATTATAGCCAAAATTCACACATGTCAGAAAAGAATATTGAATAAGGAAAAATATCCCTTAAACCACACGAGGATTAATATTGTGTTCAGAGACACCATTTACTGCAGAAATAATTAATACAGGCAAACAAGTGAGCCTCCCCTGAGATATACTTCATTTATACTCTGAACCCCTATTACAGATCTCTTCCCTTCCAAATATAGTCTTTCAGTGTTTACTATACCTTAACATTTTTCTTACCAATTTTTGAAAAACCAAATAAAACAATCCTTCAAGGAAATTGAAGCTTAGAATATGTAAATTTTATTAGTTATGCACAAAGATACTTAGCTATGCATTAACAGTTTAAGAGATTAGAGAGTTGTTTCATCTTATAAATTTGAACTGCTGGAAATGACAGTTGATGTGAGAAATTTCTTAGCAGCTGACATCTGCATACTAAAGTCAGTTGCTTTCATAATAGAATAATATCCCTATCTGGGGGCATGGCTAAGCAGTTATCTTTATCCCTTACATCATGAATATGTGGGATGCTCCTGTTCTCTCTGGAACTGTTAGACACAATCCATTTAGATTTGCTCTTTGAGGTGAACTACAAAGCTCAAGTGAAGATTTTATATTTCAATGACTGACACCCAACTGAGAGGGTTAGATCACCGTGTAGATGGACTCAAATGAAACCCGTAAGTGAGTCAGTTAATGCAAAAGAGGAATGGAAACTGAGTAAGATGAAGGAAGAAACAACAAATTGTGCTTATGTACACATTTTAAGTCAGAAAAACCAAGAACCCTTTACACTAATAAAATGGGGGAAGTTTCAGGAAATACACAAACTACTTTTAGAAGTTATTTAATGAGTAGCAACATATTAAATTGTCTCCTAAGAGTCTAAGTGAAAATAAATTATGAAAGAAAATAAACTATTTCCTAAGCAGGGTGATGGGCAGGTGTATTGGTTTTCATTATTGTTACAGATAAGACAGATAATAATAACATTATTATTACTATTACTATTTAAACTAGACATGCTATGTATTTGTTGTATTTGTGCCATTTGACCTAGCAACAGCTTTGGACATGTTTGACCACTACTCCCATGAAATACCTTCTTCTCTCTCTTGGGTTGCTTGGTACTTTTTGGATTCCTTTTTGGCAGTCTCCTTTGTTGACCCCAGTTCACTATCCTAATCCAAACTCCTCTCTCAGACTCTGTGCTTCATTCACTGCTCTTACTCACTAAGTGCTCTCATCCAGGCTCAACTGCTAGATTTACTCTTTATGGTTTACCCTCCTCAGTCTATATCTCTAGCCTAGGTCTCTCCCCAGACAGCAGATTTTTATAGCCAAATTTCTGTTTATATCTTCACTAGGCATCTAGTAGGTATATCAAACAATGCATAAAATACTGACCTCCTCCCTTAAAACTACTCTTAGGACATTGTTCTTCACTTTGGTAAAGGATAACGTCAATTGAGGGGAGGAGCAAGATGGCAGAGGAGTAGGAGGTTGAGATAGAGTAGGATCCCAGAAGTTCAGCTACATAGTTATCTAACCATTCTAAAAGCCAGAATACTCAACAGGAGAGAGAAGAGAAGAAGAACAGCAATTCTGGGCATAGAAAATTGACCACTTTCTGAAAGGTAGGACATTTGGAAAAGTGAATCCAAAGCGACAGGAAGAGAGATAGCAGGGGAGGGGCTGGTTCCCTGAAGCCACAGAGCTGCAGAGCACAAAATCAGAACTTTTAGAGTCTCCTCTGTTGAGGGACATCGCTCCAGAGGCTAAGCAGGGGGTTTAGCCCTTGTGGGAACAGTGTGGTTTCAGGACTCTTGAGGTCACAAAGGGACCAGGGGTTTCTGAGTGTGGCAGAGCTCCTAGGTATTGGGGCGGAGAAGCCGGTGGCAGAGAAGGAGCTGCGCAGTGTGCTATCAGCTCTAGCTTACCTTAGACTGTGATCCGAGGCATAGTTGGGCTGCAGCCCATCGAGGAGGGACCTCACAGGAGGCAGCTCCAGAGAGACCCCCTCCTTCCTTCTCTGGGAGGAGCAGCATAGAAGTGTGCAGCAGGAATCTGCTGGGTTTGGAAACGCCAGACAGGGCTGTGCCAGATAGAGGTGCTCTGCCACCAGCGGCTGAGCTCGGAGCTTGGGCGGGGACCAGGGAAACAGGAGTGATTGACTGTTTTCCTCTGAGGGTGCGCTGAGGAGTGGGGCCCCACGTGCTCAGCTCCTCTGACCTGAGACTGGGAGGCTGCCATTTGCATTCCAGGCCTCCAGGGAAGTATGGAAAACCCTCAGGGAACAAAGACTCCCAGAGCGAACCTGAGCAAATTGCTTGGCCCATCCTCTGGCAAGGGCTGGGCAATTCCACCACGGGGAAAGACATTTGAGAATCAAGGCAAAAGGTCCCTCCCCCAGAAGATCAATGAGAATACCCAGCCAAGACCAAGTTCATCAATCAGTGAAAACTGTGGAACTCCAGAGTATTTTTCTCTCTCACTCATCTATTCTTATCTTGATAAAATGACAAGGCAGAAAAACTCACCACAAAAAAAAGAACAAGAGACAGTACCGACGGCTAGAGACCTAGTTAATACAGACATTAGTAATATGTCAGAAATACAGTTCAAAATGACAGTTATCAAGGTGCTAGCTGGGCTCGAAAAAAGCATGGAAGAGATTAAAGAATCCCTTTTGGGAGAAACAAAACCCCTTTTGGGAGAAATAAAAGAACTAAAATCTAACCAAGCCGAAATCAAAAAAGCTATTAATGAGGCTCTTACTGCTAGAATAAATGAGGCAGAAGAAAGAATTAGTGATATAGAAGACCAAATGACAAAGAATAAAGAGGCTGAGAAAAAGAGAGACAAACAACTATTGGACCATGATGGGAGAATTCAAGGGATAAGTGATACCATAAGACACAACAATACTAGAATAATTGGGATCCCAGAAGAAGAAGAAAGAGAGAAAGGGGTGGAAGGTATATTGGAACAAATTATTGTAGAGAATTTCCCCAATTTGGTGAAGGAACAACCCTCAAAATTCAGAAGGCACAGAGAACCCCCCTCAAAATCAATAAAAATAGGTCTACAACCTGTCATCTAATAGTGAAACTTACAAGTCTTAGTGACAAAAAGAAAATCCTGAAAACAACTCGGGACAAGAAGACTGTAACATACAGAGGCAGAAATGTTAGATTGGCAGCAGAACTATCCACAGGGACCTGGCAGGCCAGAAAGGACTGGTATGATATATTCAGAACACTAAACGAGAAAAATATGCAGCCAAGAATACTATATCCAGCTAGGCTGTGACTGAAAATAGAAGGAGAGATAAAAAGCTTCCAGGACAAACAAAAACTAAAGGAATTTGCAAACACCAAACCAGCCCTACAGGAAATATTGAAAGGGGTCCTCTAAGCAAAGAGAGAGCCTAAAAGGAATATAGACCAGAAAGGAACAGAGACAATATACAGTTAACAGTCACCTTACAGGCGATACAATGGCACTAAATTCATATCTGTCAATAGTTACCCTGAATGTAAATGGGCTAAATGCCCCAATCAAAAGACACAGAGTATCAGAATGGATAAAAAAATAAGACCCATCGATATGCTGTCTATAAGAAACTCATCTTAGACCCAAAGACACCTCCAGCTTTAAAGTGAGGGGGTGGAAAACAATTTA
>CM052799.1:169660669-169702918 GCA_028533885.1 Nasua narica
ATTAACAACAAAGTCAAAGAAACACATCAACAATAATACAATAATAGTAGGGCACTTTAATACCCTCCTCACCAAAATGGACAGATCATCTAAGCAAAAGATCAACAAGGAAATAAAGGCTCTATAAATGACACACTGGACCAGATAGACATGACAGATATATTCAGAACATTCCATCCCAAAGCAACAGAATACACATTCTTCTCTAGTGTACATGGAACATTCTCCAGAATAGATCACATCTTGGGACACAAATCAGGTCTCAACCGGTACCAAAAGATTGGGATCATTCCCTGCATATTTTCAGACCACAATGCCATGAAACTAGAACTCAATCACAAGGGGAAAGTTGGAAGGAACTCAAATACATGGAGGTTAAAGAGCATCCTACTAAAGAATAAACGGGTTAACCAGGAAATTAAAGAATAATTTTAAAAAAAATTCATGGAAACAAATGAAAATAAAAACACAACTGTTCAAAATCTCTGGGACACAGGAAAGGTGGTCCTGAGAGGAAAATATATAGCTATACAAGCCTTTCTCAAGAAACAAGAAAGATCTCAAATACATAACCTAACCCTACACCTAAAGGAGCTGGAGAAAGAACAGCAGAGAAAGCCTAAACCTAGCAGAAGAAGAGAAATAATAAATATCAAATCAGAAATCAATGAAATACAAACCAAAAGAACAGTAGAACAAATCAACGAAACTAGGAGCTGGTTCTTTGAAAGAATTAATAATATAGATAAAACCTTGGCCAGACTTATCAAAAAAAAAAAAAAGAGAGAGAGAGAGAGAAAGGACCCAAATTAATAAAATCATGAATGAAAGAGGAGAAATTAGAACCAACACGAAAGAAATACAAACGATTGTAAGAACATATTATGAGCAACTATACACCAGCAAATTAGACAATCTGGAAGAAATGGATGCATTCCTAGAGACACACAAACTGCCAAAACTGGAAGAAATAGAAAACCTGAACAGACCCATAACCAATAAGGAGATTGAAGCAGTCATCAAAAATCTCCCAAGAAACAAGAGTCTGGAGCCAGATGGCTTCCCAGGGGAATTCTACCAAACATTTAAGGAAGAATTAATACCTATACTCCTGAAATTGTTCCAGAAAATAGAAATGGAAGGGAAACTTCCAAACTCATTTAATGAGGCCAACATTACCTTGATCCCAAAACCAGACAAAGACCCCATCAAAAAAGAGAATTACAGACCAATATCCTTGATGAAGACAGATGTAAAAATTCTCACCAAAATACTAACCAATAGGATCCAACAGCACATTAAAAGGATTATTCACCACGACTAAGTGGAATTTATTCCTTGGCTGCAAGGTTGGTTCAACATCCACAAATCAATGTGATACAATACATTATTAAAAGAACAAGAACCATATGATACTCTCAATTGATACTGAAAAAACATTTGACAAAGTAAAACAACCTTTCTTGATCAAAACTCTTCACAGTGTAGGCATAGAGGGTACATTCCTCAACATCATCAAAGCCATTTATGAAAAGCCCACAGTGAATATCATTCTCAATAGGGAAAAGCTGAGAGCTTTTCCCCTGAGATCAGAAACATGGCAGGGATGCCCACTATCTCCACTGCTATTCAACATAGTACTAAAAGTCCTAGCCTCAGCAATCAGACAACAAAAAGAAATAAAAGGCATCCAAATTGGCAAAGAAGAAGTCAAACTCTCACTCTTTGCAGATGATATGATACTTTATGTGGAAAACCCAAAAGACTCCACTCCAAGACTACTAGAACTCATACGGGAATTCAGTAAAGTGTCAGGATATAAAATTAATGCACAGAAATCAGTTGCATTTCTATACACCAACAGCAAGACAGAAGAAAGAGAAATCGAGGAGTTGATTCCATTTACAATTGCACCCAAAACCATAAGACACCTAGGAATAAACCTAACCAAAGATGGAAAGAATCTGTACTCAGAAAACTACAAAGTGCTCATGAAAGAAATTGAGGAAGACAGAAACGGAAGAAACGGAAAAACACTCCATGCTCATGGTTGGAAGAACAAATATTGTGAAAATGTCTATGCTACCTAAAGCAATCTATGCATTTAATGCAATTCCTATCAAAATACCATCATTTTATTTCAAAGAAATGGAACAAATAATCCTAAAATTTATATGGAACCAGAAGAGACCACGAATAGCCAGAGGAATGTTGAAAAAGAAAACCAAAGTTGGCGGCTTCACAATTCCAGACTTCAAGGTCTATTACAAAGCTGCAATCATCAAGACAGTGTGGTAGTGGCACAAAAACAGACACATGGATCAATGGAACAGAATAGAGAGCCCAGAAATTGACCCCAAACTCTATGGTCAGCTGATCTTTGACAAGGCAGGAAAGAATATCCAGTGGAAAAAAGAAAGTCTCTTCAACAAATGGTGTTGGGAAAACTGGACAGTCACATACAAAAGAATGAAACTGGACCATTTCCTTACACCTCACACAAAAATAGACTCAAAATGGATCAAAGACCTCAATGTGAGACAGGACTGGAGGAGAACACAAGCAGCAAACTCTTCGACCTCAGCTGCAGCAACTTCTTCCTACAAACATCGCCAAAGGCAAGGGAAGCAAGGGCAAAAATGAACTATTGGGACTTCATCAAGATCAAAAGCTTTTGCAGAGCAAAGGAAACAGTCAACAAAACCAAAAGACAACTGACAGAATGGGAGAAGATATTCACAAATGACATATCAGATAAAGGGCTAGTATCCAAAATCTGTAAAGAACTTCTCAAACTCAACACTCAAAGAACAAATAATCCAGTCAAGAAATGGGCAGAAGATATGAACAGACATTTCAGTAAAGAGGACATCCAAATGTCCAACAGACACTTGAAAAAGTGCTCAACATCACTCGGCATCAGAGAAATACAAATCAAAACCACATTGAGATACCACCTCACCCCAGTCAGAATGGCTAAAATTAGTAAGTCAGGAAACGACAGATGTTGGCGAGGAAGCAGAGAAAGGGGAACCCTCCTACAATGTTGGTGGGAATGCAAGCTTGTACAGTCACTCTGGAAAGCAGTATGGAGGTTCCTCAAAAAGTTGAAAATAGAGCTACCCTATGACCCAGCAATCGCACTACTGGGTATTTACTCTCAAGTTACAAATGTAGTGATTCGAAACATGCACCCGATTGTTTATAGCATCAATGTCCACAATAGCCAAACTATGGAAAGAACCTAGATGTCCATCAACAGATGAATGGATAAAGAAGAGTGGTATATATATACAATTGAATACTATGCAGCCATCAAGAGAAATGAAATCACGCCATTTGCAATGACATGGATGGAACTAGAGGGTATTATGGCAGGGATAATAAGTCAGTCAGAGAAAGACAATTATCACATGATATCTCTGATATGAAGAATTTGAGAGGCAGGGCAGGGGGTCGTGGGGGGGTGCAGGAGAGAAATGAAACAAGATGGGATGGGGAAGGAGACAAACCATGAGACTCTTAAACTCACGAAACAGACTAAAGGTGGCTGGGAGGTGGGGGGGTAGGGTTATGGACTTTGGGGAGGGTATGTGCTATGATAAATGCTGTGAAATGTGTAAGCCTGATGATTCACAGACATACCCTGGGGCAAATAATACATTATATGTTAATAAATTTAAAAAAAGATTAAAAATACCCACACATAGTCACACACACACAAAAAAAGGATAATGCCAATCTTCCATTGCTCAGAATGGAAATCTGGCATTATCCCATTCTTAAAGTCTTTCTTCTGCTCCCTGATCTATCCTCAAGCTATGCTGACTGTATCTTGAAAACACATGCTGATTCAAAGTCCTTTTCACTATCTCCACTTCTACCCTACTGAATTATTGCAATAATCCATCTTTCACCTGTATCATTTCACTGGATCAGTTGCCTGCCTTGCCCTTTTCCCTCCATCTTTTCAAAATACAAAAGGCAGATGGATCCTTCCAAAAGAATCATATTTTTTTTTCTCTGCTCAAAACCCTAATGGCTCCCTTTCTGACTCTAAGTAAAAGCCATCTTTCTCAGGCTTACGAATTTCTATATTTTTTCCCATCCCTTTCCTTACAACAGCATAGTCCCTGCTAATATGCTCCTTGGTTACTCTTTTCTAGTCATATTGACTTCCCTCTGTTTCTCAAACATGTCAAGTATTTTGACACCTCAGAGCATTTGCTCTGCCAGGAAGGCCTTTTCCTCTGATAGCCACACAACTCCCTCCCTTAGTTCCTTCAGTTTCTGCTCAAATCACTTCATCAGGGAGGTCTTTCCTAACTGCTCTAGTTAACATGTCTCCCTTTCATTTCATTTTTTAATATTTTCTTCACACTAATTTTTCCTCCATTGTACTTAAAATCACTGGACTCAAGGTGTTTTCTTGATGTTTGCTTATTTCTTGTCTCCTACAGTCCATGAATGCTCCGTGAGAAGAGGGGTTTCTGGCTATGTTTACTGGAGTATATCAGGTATTTAGGAAAGAACCCCACATAATACCTTAACAAGTCACAGAATAAGTACATTTTGTATACTCTTTAGATGTATATTTCATAATACAGATTTCAAAAAAGGCAGTACAGAAAAAAAGAATAAAATATCTACGGTTTCTGCACACAGGGTGTTTTAAAAGCTTTATTGTTTCTTTTAATAAAAATCAAATTCCATTACATAATGGGGAGCTTTATTAAAACTAATGTTTTTCAACCAGGTATTATGCTATCATTTGGGCACATTAAGATATCAAAAATTAATAGTTGAATTTATGTGACTTTACTAGAACAGAGATGATATTAAGAGATGGACGGCAACTTCATTAAATTGATTGTGATGGGGAAAATAAATACAAACTTGTGATTAGAAGTTATAGCATTAGAAATGATGTAGTATCACATTGGTAAAGTTGAAAAATATTCCACTTTGTGCTCTTTACTATTTATTTATCTTGCTGGCTGGACTAGCAAACAAATATCAGTTCTAACATTTATTCCTTAGACATTGCAATTTTCTACAAAGGCATTCTCATAGACATTTGCAATGCTTTCTGGGTAATCGGCATTTTTAAAATACTCTTTCTATGGCTGGGAGACTTCTAAGTTTATTAGTCAAAATAAAAGGCAGAAAACCTGGCTCCGTAGGCACCTTGGAGTCTAGAGTATAGTTATGTGACTTGGTGCCACCAATCAGATCCACTCATATACAACTTGGCCATGCAAGGAATTGATTGAGTTGAAAAAACAAGCACCACTCAAGGGTTTTGTTCATGGCCATAAGATTCAATTAATAAATATATGTCGAATGTAAGCCATACCTATATTTAATTATTAAATTTTATTATTATTAAATTTTATTAAATATTAAATATTTAATATTTATAACATGTACAATCCATACTTATAAAAATAGTTTCATGTAATGGTTGAAATAAATAAATTAGCAACCTTTTCTTATTAAACTATGTCTGTAGTTTTTCCATGTAAGAATATAATCACTTTTTTCCTTAGTGGAGAAAGCCCATCTTATGATTCTTTGTATAATCAATAGCCCATTATACAGTCCAGGGTACATAAGTGGTCAATAGATAATTGTTAACTGATAAATCATATTAATTATAATAAATGTAGTCATTAGAAATCAAGAAGTAAGAGGCCCCATCACCACGGAAAGAGCAAGAATTTCAGAATTATCCAGCCCTACTAGATGACCTTAAAAGTTTCCTTAACTGCCCTTTGCTTCACTTCCCCTTCCTTAAAATGGGGATAACAATGCTTACCTTGCAGGGTGGAGATAATTAAATCAAGCACATTTTAAAACAGTTGGCACCTAATAAGAATTCAATTCAAATCATAACTGGTGCTTATAAAGTTAAAGATTTTAGAAAAACCTATATTCTGCAGGTACAAACATAATCCTGTTTGAGGCTGCAGAACATATCCTATCTAACTACATGGAAAGATACTTTAGAGCATAGTTTAGACGAAATGTGTTAGATAGCTATAAATCCTTATATGAGGCCAAAATTGCTGGTGTACATTAATAAATAGTTAGGGACTTGGACCTAAATGCTTCTCTCTCTACTAGGACATAAACCATGTAACAGAATGCAAATTATTTAACAGCAATTTAGCCATGATTTGCAGAGCAATAATATCTATTTCCACCAAGGTTACTCTAATTAGAACCAATGAGACTCATTAAAACTAAAAAATGCATCCAGAGCACCAATGCCGTAGCAGACAAAAATAAAATCAAGCACATTGGTGAGATATTTCTTCTTTTCTTATGTACCTTCAAGTTATATGCTTCTGCAATGCTTCCTTAATAATTTGCATCCCTTAATACACTCAAATGCATGTATAAAAATGCTCTAATCAATATACATATTGGAAAAGTAGTTAAGCCTGAATTTTTATTACTCAGCTGCAAGTGGAGAGGATCATAGTAGAAAAGGTTGTAAGTCTATTTTTTGCCTGAAGGATTTTGGACAGTACATGTATTGATGCTTCACTGGTTTCTCAGCGAAGAGAGCAAACAGTACCAGAGGACTGAGACGAAGGTGAGGTGACAGGGATCTGTGGAGCATGGCAGTAAAGCACAGTTGTGTCCATTCAGGGGCAGGCTGACCGCATCAGAGAAACCTGTCAGAGGGTATCAAGACCTCAGCACCTGACTGGATTTCAGTGGTAGCATTTTCTTCACTGACAGGTTCCTAGAATACCTGTAGCCTCCCAGCATCCTCCTTAGGAATAGAAACCATGTTGTAAGCCAAGTAATGGAGTATATGTAATATCTTGACAGGTGGACAAGATGAAAAGAAAAGATTCTAGGCAAAGAATCTAGATAACACACAAAAAGTTATCAGAGATTTGAAAGAGAATGAGGCGTTTTGGGAGTTGTTAGTGGTCAATGGTTGGAGCCCAGAGGGCATTAAGGAAACCATGGGGAATGAAATTGGAAAGATAGATTTGGCTCAGAAAATAAGGAACTTGAAGGACAAGCTGTCTGATTCTCAAGCTATCTGACTTCTAGACTTAACTGAGAATGTATAGATAAAGTGATGGGTGGGAGGGGGGGTAGGACTGTTGAGAGATCTCACCCAAGGATCGCGCAAGCAAGGTCAGAGGATAAAGGGAATTGTTGGTATAGGCTCTAAAGGAGGCTAATGAGGCTGCCTTTTGAAGAGTGGAATGGATGGAATAATAAAGAAGGAATGGGAAAGGATTGAACCAGAAATAAGTACGCATGTGTGGAGGACACAGCCCATAATGGTATTAACTGGCATATCTGTATGATTAATCATTAGACCGGCATTTCACCATAATTAAAATTTTTGTTTGGCGTTTCAGTTTGTGTTACTGCCAAATGACGGAGTGATTTCTCTATATACATTCTGAATTTTTAAAAAAAATGCATAAACTAGATTTACCATGATTATACTTTAAAAATCCCTTTGAATAAAACTGGTGACAGGAACAAATACTTATCTAAGCACCTATTTTTTCAAATGCTATTTTTCTAAGTGCTTCACATATATTAACTCATAGCAACGTTACAGCAACCTCTATGAAGTGGTTACTATTATTATTTTCATTCTACAGATGAAGAACTTGGAGCTCAGAGAGGTCAAGGATGTTTCCAGGGCACCGAGGTGGCTCAGGTGGTTAGGCATCCAACCACTGGTTTACACTCAAGTCACAATCTCAGGATCCTGACATTGAGCCCCTCGCCAGGCTCTGTTTTCACTGTGGAGTTGGCTTGAGATTCTCTCTCTCTGTCACCTCCCTTTCTAAAATAAATTAATATATCTTTAAATTTTTTTCCAAAGTTCCATATTTGGTAGGTGGTGAAGTTAGAATCTGAAATCAGGCAGTTGGAGCCTGTGCTTAAGAAAATATGCAATTGGATCAAAAAATGTCCATAGTTCCTTGGAACCATCCAAACTAGATTTTTGCTTCTATGCTTTCTTTTTTTTTTTTTTTTTTAAGATTTTATTTATTTAGACAGAGAGAGATCACAAGTAGGCAGAGTGGCAGGCAGAAAGAAAGGGGGAAGCAGGCTCCCTGCTGAGCAGAGAGCCTGATGCAGGGATCAATCCCAGGACCCTGAGATCATGACCTGAGCCGAAGGCAGAGGCTTTAACCCACTGAGTCACCCAGGTACCCTTGCCTCTATGCTTTCTTATTATGTGGTGGTGCTTGCAAGAATTTGGGTAATACCATTTGCAGCATGTAATATAAAGTGGAATGCAATTATGCACTAAATGTGCAGTCTTATGAGACTAGAGTATAGAAACTTCTATCTGCTGAAAACAGGAGTACATGTATACATATGGCAGTACTTAGTTACAGACAGTAAATGCATGAGGCAGTCTAAAGCAATCAAACAACATGTTTAAAATCCCCAAGATATTTAAAATGTGAAAAAAAAGGAGTAGCCTAAATTATTTTCTTGCCAAACAAAGAATAAACTAAATAAGGTAACTCTTATGCATAATGTTTTCAATGATAGGGTTTTTTTCTGTATACATCTTAAATTAAAAACAAAATATGAAACAATTTAGGTTTAGCATTTGCCTCTGTAGCATGTACCTTCTATTCCAATAGTTAGAGAGAGAGTAACTATTATTTTCACAGTATAAACCCAGGACCAGTATTTTGTTATTTTTTTATTTATAATATAGGATTAGAACCGGTCTCTAAGCTTTAGTGTTTACATGCTAATTAAGAAGCCATACATTTTGTGACTGGTCATAATGTATATAAATATGTACATATAAATATATTTTATTTCATAACTTTGTGTCTACTGATGGCTGAGCCATTTTAAAAAGGTGAATATTAAACAAATAAAAATTATGGGGCGCCTGCGTGGCTCAGTAGGTTAAAGCCTCTGCCTTCGGCTCAGGTCATGATCTCGGGGTCCTGGAATCGAGCCTCACATCAGGCTCTCTGCTCAGCAGGGAGCCTGCTTCCTCCTCTCTCTCTGCCTGCCACTCTGCCTACCCATGATCTCTCTCTCTCTCTTTATTGTCAAATAAATAAATAAATAAATAAATAAAATCTTTAAAAAAAAATAAAAATTAGTATTAGATAAGTAATGCTTTTTTTCAGTTTTACTAACACTTTTTTTTAAAGATTTTATTTATTTATTTGACAGAGAGAGAGAGAGAGATCACAAGCAGGCAGAGAGGCAGGCAGAGAGAGAGAGGGGGAAGCAGGCTCCCCGCCGAGCAGAGAGCCCTATTGGGGGCTGGATCCCAGGACCCTGAGATCACGACCCGAGCGGAAGGCAGAGGCTTTAACCCACTGAGTCACCCAGGTGCCCCAGTTTTACTAACACTTTTATGTCCTATATTGAATTAGGAGCTGGAATATATACTCAGTCACATAAAACACAGTGACTACAAACTCTTAGGCTGTGGTTCAGATGAGAGTTACATCATGGAACATAGTTGGGTTTTTTGTTTTGTTTCATTTGTTTTGTTTTTGCTTAGCAATAAACCTTTTACTTACAAATGGGTTTTTATTATCCATAGAAAATACAAATGATGCCAATTAAACTCATTCAAGATTAATTTTCATTTGAGAAGTGCAAAATTTGTCGCTCTTCCTGTACCCAGGCAAATATCCGTAGCTTTCATTAATGTTTCATGAGAATAAACAGCATATTAAAGGAATCCTCATGGAGAAATGGCATTTAGTCATATCACATACAGATAACTCTGACATTTGGTGGGACAAAGAAACATCACTTTGACATTATCCTTTGCTAAGATTTTAAAATAAAACATGGCATTGTTCTTTCTTTTACTTCATTGAGATGAGTCCACTCAGTATCATTTATAATCCCCCCTACATACTGGTTGTAATTTTATGCACAAAAGTATTTAAGTGTTCAATTTTCTCAACTGAAAATGTCTTATATTGGCAAGCCTTAAGCCGAGCAACACTGGTAATTATTTTTATTATTATTTAATTTGTATGAGTTTTGCTGAGGCGGGAATAAGAGAAAATTCCTTGGGAGCTTCATTTGGACTTCTGTCTGAATCAGGAAAGGGAACAGTTTCTTTTGGAGTAAATAACCACTGAGAGCTCAAAGTGATGTTAGGTGTCAATCATGGGATCTGAGTTCACCCCAGTTGAATGATTTAACAATTTTGAGTTTATTACCCAGGAGGGCTGTGCTGTTATGAATCTATCCTCCTCAGTAGGTTTTGCAGTTGAAACTCCTGTCTAATGGTGTGTGCTAATACATAATGATAATGTCCTTCACTGAGCCTCTCTCTAATGGTGTGTGTTACTTTATAATGATAATATGCTGGAGCACAACAATAACTTTAATATCCCCACTCTGTTGAGAAGAATATACTCCAAATATTACAGTGCTTATGAATGATCTCAACTCGTGACTCTCTCAAATTGGAAAACAGCAAGTGAATAAAATGAACAAGAAACATAAACCCAACATCTCTCTTTCAACTCACCACACAAGAAGAGGAATCACGCCATGGCAATTCATTAGGATACACAGGAGTTTGAAGGACTAGGGGCAGATTTTTTTTCTTTCCCTGTTCTCTCACTCTCTCTTCTCACATAGATGCCCAGGGGTTTATGATTACCTACTCTCCAAGTGGCCCTTGAAAAAGATTTCTTTTCAGTGGAACAGATGTTAAGGGAATCACTGTGCCGAATTACTCCTCTGGGTGAGCATGCTTTAGTTTTTCTTGTAGGTTCTCCCATCATTCTATTCAGCTAATATAGCAGCATTGTAAAAGCAAATCAAATTAATGCTGTTTTACACCAAGGTATTTAGAGCTTTATCTATACCAGAAAAGTCATCTAGTGAAAATATCCATGTCTTTTCTTTTATTAGGGTCAGTTGTTTTAAATATAATGTAATGAGCATGTCAGGGTCTAATACATAAGGGGGGAATGCTCGATTATTTTAAAAACATACAGGTAAGAAAGTGAAATACCTACTTTATTCTTATGGGATCGTTATATCATAGAAGTCATTAGGAGAATATGGAGAATCATAATAAAATATTAAAAGTTGTGTAAAAATATATATGGATTTATTTATTTATTTATTTATTTATTTGAGAGAGAGTGAGTGGGGGGAGGGGCAGAGGGAGAGAATCCTCAAGCAGACTTCCTGCTGAGTGTGGAGCCCAAGCCAGGGTTTAATCCCACAACTCATGAGATCATGACCCCAAACAAAACCAAGAATTGGATGCTCAACCAACTGAGTCACCCAGGCACCCCTCAGTTTTCATTTTCTTTATGTGAAGTTGTCACAATATTTCAATTAATAAAACAGTGATTGTGAAATTCCCTATAAACTAAGCTTTATTATAAGTTAATAGCAAAAAATAATAAAACCTGCTGTTAATTGAGCATTTACAATATGCAAAGCATAGAGCAGTACCTTTGCATTTATTATCTCATGAAATTCTTCACAAAAATCCTATGAAATAGGTGCTATTCTTGCTCGTATTTTTAAAGTCAGTATCATGCCCAAGGTCAAAGTGAAAGGCAAAATAGGAGTGACAAGCATCTTCTCCTTGCTGTCTCTGGATTATGAATTCTTATTAAGAATGGAGACATAGTAAAATCATCTCTCCATATGTCTCATAAGTTGCTTTGAGGCCAAGAACTTAAGTGATCCATAGATTTGTCATTTTCTACTCATATACCAAGTTCATACACAAAGTCTCAGAGTAGGAGAAGGGGTGAATACACCAAGGAAGCTCTCTAGCTTTTTCATCTAGTCCATGTAGTGGCAGTCTTTATAGTCATTATTTGGTAATTTATATTCATTGAAAAAACAGAGGAAGAATAAAGATATCTTATGACATATACTGAATTTTTTAATACCATTGTAGCAATAATGACAATAAAACCAAGCTATAGAAAAACACAATACCTTAAAAGATAAAACTCTGGTTAAGGTTCTGACAGAGGTCCTTTTCTAGATTATAAAATTAACTAAGATAATAAAATGAGCTTTAATGCAGGGGCTTCTGATCAGTGACAAATTGCAAACAAAATCTTTAGATGCTGTGCAGTAAAGGGTTAACTCAACAGGCCTAGGGTGTTCAAACCCTGCACATTCCAAGAAATAACGGTCCCTGATAGGCTCTTGGGAGACAGCCTCCAAGCCCTTGGAATATCTTGCCTAACAGTGTCTTTGTATACCTGGCATTTGAAGCAATTCCAGGTAGTTTATGGTAACAGTGTGATTTATGGTGAATGCTTGCTTTTTTTTCTTCTTTTAACTTTTCGTTTTTTGACCTTATGTATTGGGTCATGCTCTACTGATCAGACTTCTGTTCTGAAAATAGAGACTGTGTAGTTAAGTTCAGTCAATGAGGCAATTCATGTCTACATGATTGACCCCAGTAAAAACCCTAGACTCAAGGCTCAGTAGAACTCCTCTAGCAGGCAATACTTTATATATGTGGTTACATTTGTTTGGAGAATTAAGAACTGCTTCTGAAAATCCAGTGGGAGAGGATAACTGGAAGCTCTACACTCCACTCCACGTGCCTTTTGTCTTTGGTGATTTTAATCTATATTTCTTAGCTGTAATAAACTGTAAGTTTATTTCTGTTAGTCCTTCTACCGAAATCATCCAATGAGAAGATAGTTCTGGGTCCCAGAAAAAATGCTAACAATACATCATAAGAATACAGAAATACAGAAATACAGAAAACACGGAGTGGAGTTTCTGAGGATGCACACATGGCTTATAATAAAACATGTAAGATGTTTATAGCTGCTGGAAAAAATGAGCTATCAGAAGACATATATTAAGAGGTTTCACTCAACTCTTTCACTTCCCTGAGCTTTTATAGCTTTCAAATTTGCTCAACTTTGGAAATTTCCCAAGATCCAACTATTAAGTATGACTGCATAGTGCATATGGAGAAAGGAAAAGGTTTTATTTGAGGGAAAAGCAGTAAGGTAGTGAATTTGTTGAAAAAAATATTAGCATACCAATTTCTAATTGCTTTTTGAAAAATTACTTTTTAAGAAACATTAAGTTATAGTTATTGACAATATGGTCTATTAAGTGTTCATGTGACACTCCTAAGAGAGTGGTTCCATTTTAAGAGACCAGAAGTCCAGCCCAAACTCAGCAACTTCTCTGCTTCAAATTGGGGTGATAAAAAAGACCAGAACTATTTAGGACTCAGGAGAATTAATCTTCGACCAATCCCTGCCACTTGCTAGTTTTGTAAATTGGGTGATTCATTTACATTCGGAGCCTCTGATTCCTCACCCAAAATAGGAAATTGAATTGCATATTCTGCATGTTATGATGGTCAAAAGTGATAGCATATGTAACCCTGTTTGCATACTGCAAAGCAAAATACAAATAAATGGAATTATTGCTTTTTAATTAATAAAGTAAAAATATATGGTTTACATAAGTGGATTAAGGTAGAATTATGAGGTGTGAAGACACTAACAAGGTTAAAGCATTAATCCATACTTACTGACAAGGCTGATTATATTTCACCTACTCCAAAAATTCTGTTTTGGTTCTTGCCCATTTCTAGATATAATCTCAGTAAGTCTTTGTTTGCACTTCTCTTGTGACAATTATCTTACTTCGCTTTTCAATGGTCACTTGTGTTCCTGTACATAAATTGCTTAAGAACAAAGGCTGTCTTGGTAAGCCATTTAGCATCTAGAACTGCATGTTCAAAAGGCATGCTCAGAAGTCTGTTAAATGGAACAATTCTTATTGTTAAGCCATTCAATCGCACTGTCCAGGTGAGACCGGTAAATTAGTGTGCATGAGTGACCAGAACTCTGTGTTAGAATAGAAATCCTCAATCCTGGCTTTCCATTTAAATAAACAAAAGAAAACAAAACAACTCATCTGACATTTAAAAAAGGAAAAAAAAAATCACCCTCGACCAACTGATTCGGGATCTCTCGGAATGAGAAACAAAACATCAGCATTAAAAAAAAAATGTTTTTAAATCCCCCCAGTTAGCTATAATAAGTGGAGGGATCAAAGAACCATTGATCTAGAGTCAGAATTTTAGTTTAATTCCCTTTAGTGGAAATTGTGAATGTTTAAGTAATAGATTTCTGTTAAATGTATGGAACTTAAATTGAATTTTGGCCATAATCTTGTCATCAAAGAGAAATTATTTCTGAAAAATACCAGGTCTGATGGTTAGGAGCTGAGGAAGCTAGCTTTCTTTAACATTTAGCAGTAAGTGAAGTATGATAGTTTCTAACTATGTCACCCCCATTTGTTTCAAATTATTTATGCACAGACATAAACAAGCCATTATTTAGTACAGTTAATAACCCATGACAAGTTTCCTTGAAATAAATGGGGTCTCAAAATTCAATTTTATTTATTAGCCAATTTGAATTTTTTTCCTAGGCATTTATCCATCAAACATGGCACTGTTATTGCACATGCATTATGCAGCATGTCAAATTAAACCATTGTTGATAAAACAAACATTAGTTATTGAAATGATCCAAATGCCAGCTTGAAATGCTGTGTTGTAGCTAATAAATATGCCTAACTTCCAGTGCAGAAAGAGTGGGCAAACACGATAATTTGATTTCTATGCATGTAGCTCATAAAAATAATACCAATAAAAAAGAAACTCTCACAAAGAACAATGGGTTCACCTTCTCTTTTAGCGCTAGTCTATGGTCTGGCACAAGTCAGTGATAATGGTGTAACAAGTATTATGAGAAATACTAACAAGTTTTCTCTCATTTTGTTTCTTTATCTAAAAACATATTTATTAGCATCTTTAATCATCTGAAAAGGCCTTTCTAGTGCCTGAATTCGATATTACTTCTAAGGCTCATATTTCCTAGAATAAGGAAGATGGCCTGAGATCTATGGATTTAGATCCATTAGCAAGGAAGGGAACAAATTCCACATGTTTTTATCACTTATGAAGTAAAGAATGTATTTTTTTGTATGTAAACATCTTGAACACCTACTGATAAACTTATTTCAAGCCTCTGAGTTTGAACTTGATCCTGCAACCTAGTATTTGTTGAGCTGGCTTTAAGATAGTCTATGACAATTGGCTCAGTCTTCATAAAAGATGAACTAACCTTCATTTCAGAAAGATGACCAGAATTCTCACAAACAATTCCATACACTTAGTATTTACAAGGTCAGCCTCCTCCTCTCCATAGCATCCCTCAGAACTTTCCATGAAACAATGTTTAAGGGTTCTGTGAACAATCCAATAAGCCAGAGATATCCTCTCATTTTTAGAAAAAATTTAATTAATACATGTATTTTGGATAGAAACACGGCTACCATTTTAAAATATAACTAGTTGCAGAAAGTGAGATTTAAGATATTAATTTTCACCCTTTTCTCAATTTATAAAGGGTTTACTTTTTAAGCTGAGCAAAATCTTTACAGATTAATAACTGATATGAATTAGGCACTTTATATATAACTCTCCTCCCCCCCCACACACACACACCTACCTTCCTACAAATGCACACTATACCCCTACTGGAAGTCAGGCAACACTCTGGACACAGAGGATGTCCTAGTGAACATTACAGACTCTGCCTCCGTCTTTAGGGAGCTTGCTTTTTGACCATGAAAATAGATGTTTAAACAGGCATCTACAATTAAAAGAGTATTATAATAAGTGTGTGACTGTGGGAGGAAGAGAGTGCTATGGGTGCATATTACAAAAGACAACACAGGCAGAGAAAGAGGCTTCCCGATGGGAGCAATCTTTAAACCGATATTCACAGTAACATTTCTCCAGGCAAAACTTGGGGTGGGGATGAGGGGAGAAAGAGAGAGAAAGAAGGAGTTTTAGGCACATGTGAAAATGTTTGCAAAGGATTGGAAAAAGGAGGAAGTATGCCATGCTCTAGGAATTCAAATATAGTTATTGTTTTTAACATTCAGGATCTATAAAAGAGATTCTCAGCTTTTACACTATTGACATTTTTGGCTAGATCATTCCTTGTTGTATGTCTGAATGGGGGGACTGTTGTCCTGTCCTATGTATTGTAGGATGTTTAGTAGCATCCCTGACCTCTACACACTAGATGCCATCCCAATTTGTGATGAGTCAAATGTCCCCTGAGAGGCAAAACCACCCCAGGTGACAATCACTGCTATGGAGGTAAGGGGCTTGATAGCAGGACAGGTGTGTATGTGGCAAAAGATGAAATGACAGAGATTAGTAAAGGTGAATGCTTTTCTACCATAACTGATTTCCATTCTGTCCCACATTCAATCTGAAGCTTATTGCCTAGACACAGCCTTCCACAATCCTGTCCTTCTCTTCCCATTCAAAGTACAAGAAGATTGACAGAATGTGTAACACCCCAAGAAGATAAAGCATCAATGTCCAAGTCAAAGAGGGGTGAGAGACACCTGAGTGGCTCAGTTGGTTGTCTAACTCTTGGTTTCAACTCAGCTCATGATCTCATGGGTCATGAGATAGAACGCTGCATCAGGCTCTGTGCTCAGGGGGAGTCTGCTTGAAGATTCTCTCTCTCCTCCTCCCCTTACTCATTCTCTCTCTTTCTCTCCCTCTCTCTCTCTCAAATAAATAAATAAATCATTTTTTAAAAAAAGAAGCGGGGTGAGAGAAGAATATGCCATGTGCCATATCCATGTGGCAGAGTGACGAGTTATTAGATTAGGGAAGTACTCAGAAATTAGATTTTGAAATGGCTTGAATAACATGTTAACAAGTTTGAATTTTATCCAGAAGTTTGTAGAACTCAATGGAAGATTTGTAAATAGGGGTTTTCTCTTTAACAATAATCATTCTGACAGCTCTATGGATTTGTAAGGAATTGGATGGAGTAGGAAACAGCTGGAGGCAAGAAAACCAGTTAGAAGAATAGGTTTATAATCTTAGTGAGGAATTTTGAGGGTGAGAGCCCAGCTACCCTATGTGAATGGAAAGAAAATAGATTTGAAAGATTTTTAGCAGATAGCATCAGTATTTATTCATCACAAATATTTTAATGTGGTGAGGGAGAGGGAGATGTCAAGATGATTTCCAACATTTACTGGGTGATTTGTGATGTCATTCACCAATTCTGGGAAATAAGTTCTCTGAATGTAAAAACTCAATTAATTTTCTATAATGTAGTAGACAGAAATTGAGGTAACATAGACCATCCAATCTTGTACTGCATGCATGGGACAAAGTGTGAATCAGAAGGAGAAATATTTAGTAGATCATGCTTTATTTATAAGAAAAACATCTAGAAAGATATATTTTAATCTCAAAAATTAATATTTTAATAAACTATAGAACTTTATGGGAAAATGGCTATTTTAGCATCAAATATTATTTTCAACTTTGTAAGACAAAGTAAACATTTACCAAATATGCAAAATATGGGGGTAGATGTCCAATAAATATTTATTTTGAAAGTTAAGCATTAACAGGCCACATTAAAAGTGCAAAGGAGTATAAATTCACAGGGTTTCTAAATTACTAATGATTTACTAGGTTTTTAAATGATGCTGTATTTATTCAGCTTCATGTGGAAAATCATGGGACACATTTATATGGAATAGAGGTAAGAACATAAATACACACCATAACGACCCTTATTAAAAATTGATATTTATTTTCTTTATTATATGAATGAGTCCAGTATAACAGAATGGGACCTCTCCAAAAGTAGTAGGCATTATAATGTTGAAGATTGCTCTCTTCCTTCCCTCCCTTCCTTCTCTGTCTTCATTCACCTTTATAATTTTATTTTTAGTTTCAAACAGACACAAACAAAAGAGAGATGCCAATATACCGACACAGAGACAAAACCAAGAACAAGTTAATATTACTGTAAAAGTAAGTCACTATTGCTTTCCCCAAGGTATGTTTGACTTTATTTTAGATAATGTGCCAGCTGAGACATATCTCTCTGTTCCCCAGAGACTTTTGAAATAATTACATTTAGGTTGCCCTTCTTTTATCAAGAGGCTGAAGATGCTATCAATCTATTTCTATTCCACAGAGCTTAGAAACCTTCAGTGAAATCTTGGATGTTTTATAGCAAATATTGTGGAGAAAACTTGCACCATAAAAATGTTCCTCCATTAATCTTTGGAGTGTTTTGTTCTGGTTTGATCATAGTTCTTGTGATGACATTATAGTGTGTTTACTGTTTGAACTCTAGTTTCTAAAACCTGATCCACAGTATGCCAGGGGATGTTGTAGTTCTATAGATTTAGGGCAAAATTAGGTCACACAACACAATGTAGGAGTTGGTGCTAACCCAGCTTATGTAAAGAGGAAAAAGATTACCTCTCCTGTTTTAAAGAAAATGCATGAAACTCTTTTATTTCTCCTGTAGAATGGACTCCCTTTTCCAGAAAACTGACATTCTGCCACAAGGCACAAAATTTATAGATCATATACACAATACATCTTAGTGATTAAACAATTGTGTAGGAAAAAATCTCGGAAAATATCTGGTCTAGCCTCCCTCCAAATAATAGGATCCTGTCTATAGCATCCTTGAAAGATGCGTGATCCGAAAGACAGTGATCCGAATTACACAATGCCTTCGTTCTACTGATTTTCAGTCCATAATGAAGCAAACTTAATCTTCCAATTGGTATTTTCTACTCCACTTCTCCTAACAAACAAGGAGGGGAAAAGATCTACTTCCACATGAATATGATTGTCCTTTAGATAGTTGAGGATACTAGCATTTCTTCCACCATTCTTTAATTTCCTATGCTAAATACTCCCAATGTCCCCATCTCTTTCCGTGATTTACAAATCTCCCATTATCCCTGATTCCCTTCTCTGGACAATCTATTGCTTCAGTTTTACCCAGAATGTGTAGTACTCTGATCTGGCCACTAGACTACTGTATGAATAATTCTGCACATTAGAACACCTAAATTATACTGTAAGCTCATGGGCAACTTGTATACAACTTAAATTCTAGAACTTTTCACATAACTACTCACTTATTTTTGCAGAGTTTAAATATTTTTCCAACTCAATCCCATCTTGGTTTTGATGCTTGACTCCACTTACCAAGTGGTTAAAAATTGAGTTAGAGAGGCGATCAGAACCATGTGATCCTAGATTTGAATCCTAAACCTGGGTTAATTACTCCATCCTAAGAATTTGGTTTCATCTACATATTTGATCTCTAGTGTCTTCATTCGAAACTTTGATAAAAATGTTGAAGAAGATAAAAATAGAGTACTCTTATACACTTTTGCATATAAATATTTTAGAAAGATTAGTTCTATTACTGAAAACGCTTAGCATAGCCATTTAACAAGTTTTGAATTCACTTGAATATTTTAATCAGTTTATATTTTTCAATACTATTTATAAGCTTGCAGTATGATTTGTAGAAGGCCTTGCTGAAGTATAATCTCATGAGTACGTGTTATACTCATTTGCTAGCCTCAGAAATCTTGTCAGTTTGATGTAGCTTGTTTCTTCTGACCCTAGGCTGGTTCCTCCTATTTAACTTTTGCTTGTATAAATGTTTAAGCTATCTATTTGCTGAGTTATAATTTTTCTTGGGATTAAGCTTGAGTTTCTTGGTCTGTAGCTGTGTCCCTCTGTTCAGGAAGCAAGACAAACCTCTACCTGTATAGTGCTATACTAATTACATACTTTCTGTAGTAGAGTAGATGCACAAAGTCAAGATTTTTATTAAATATATTCCCATGTGAATGTATTGAAACTATCCAGGACTTGGGCAACACAGCTGCAATAAAGATTAACTGGAGAAGGCTGGTCCAGATTTAATTATTAAAGTGTTTCTTTTAAAAAATGTTTAATATAAAATTAAATTTATGATGTCTTATTCTAAAAGGAATTGATATCCAAATATATTAACACAGAAGGTCAGCATTTGGGTGTCTTAAGATCATAATATATTTATTAAGCATTAATGTTTAATAAAAAAAAAATCTTGACTAGCTAGGTTATGTTACATCTAAAGCATGATGAGCATGATTATACACATATGGCTTTTTAAGTTCAAAATTTTGAGCCCAGGTTTATGCAAAATGTCTTTATTTGTGCCACAGCAATGCAACAATTCCTTTATGCCCTCTCCACCTCATCCTTAGCTGTCACACCAATGAACTATATTTTTAGCAATAATACTTTTACCATATAGCAAGTGGATTTAAGTAGATAAGATGATCCACAGAACTTATCATCTACTTGTAGAGTCAAGCTATTATTAAACTATGGTCTTTTACACAGGCAGTTAATTTTATTTTAGAGCTGAGAGACCACCATTGATGTCAAATGCTAGTTTCCTTCTTTTTTTTTTTCTTTTGGAAACAACTGTTTGTTATCTGGACTAACAATTTCAGTGCAATGTGTAAAGGCTCCAAGACATGCTGTATATGTCTCTGTTTAATTTGACCAGAAACTCTAAGAGTTCTAAGAACTCTATATGTCTCTGTTTAATTTGACCAGAAACTCTAAGACAAATTCATATTTAAATTACAAACTTGCTTCATATGCCAATGACCAGCTATACCAGAGTGACACTGAGGGGGCTCTTATTCCTCTCTAGACATGCAATTCCCAGCAACTACAAGACACATGTTATGAAGCAAGTAGCTCTCCACAGATAATAACTGAATTCACCCAAAAGAATAAACCAGGAGCCTCTATAAACAGCCAAGATTAAAAAAAAAAAAAAAAAGGAACAGCATTTCTAAAGGATGTATTATTTGGGGGAAAAATTGTGGGTATTTTTTTTAAAAGATCTTATTTGTTTATTTAACAGAGCAAGAGAGAGCACAAGGAGTCAGAGAGACGGAGAGAAACAGGTCTCCTGCTGAGTGGGGAGCCCAACTCGGGCCTCCACCCCAGAACCCTGGGAGCATGATCTGAGCCAAAGGCAGATGCTTAACTGACTGAACCACCCAGGCACCCCATGTGGGACATCTTTGTACCTCATTTATTCATTAATCAGAATTAATGGGCCAACACTCAATGTCATTTTTATTTTGGAAGCTTAATACATATATTCCCATTGGCCTACATTTATTTTTACGATTTTAAAATTTTTTTAATTATCTTTTCTAATTCTTCAAGAATTGAGAAAGTACTTGTATAATTACAAGGAATAAATTTACATATTTATCTCGCTATATTGTTACCAGAGAATGATTTTCTGATGATTTGTAAAACACTGACTTTGGTAAGTTAAAGTATTTAGAGGGTGAATTAGAAAACAGAAGAGAAAGAAATATGACGAGAAATGTTCCCTTAATTTGTACCATTAGCCATATGTTCTTATTTTGGAACAGATGGAGAATGTACTATGAGCCTTACAATGTTTTGGTGTAACTATTTTTAAATCGTTAATATAGAATACTTTTTAAAATAAATATTTTTAATTTACATAGTTCAAATGGGTAGGCCTTAAGAGTAAGGGTAATTCAGGCTTATGAGTCACTTTGGGTTGCCTTTAAAGTGTTTGGCACCATTCAGATATAAAATAATGCACTTAGGGCGCCTGGGTGGCTCAGTTAGTTAAGCAACTGCCTTCGGCTCAGGTCATGAATCCGGAGTTCCGAGATCCAGTCCCACATCGGGCTCCCAGCTCCATGGGGAGTCCGCTTCTCACTCTGACCTTCTCCCTTCTCATGCTCTCTCTCACTGTCTCTCTTTCCTAATTAAAAAAAAAAATCTTTAAAATAATGCAATTAGACATAATTTTCTATCTGCTGCTTTCCAAACAGATTATATAGGTTCTTTTTTTTTTATTTTTTTATTTTTTTATTTTTTTTGATTATATAGGTTCTTGATGGTCATTGCATGGTCATAGAGAATACAGTATTTTAATGAATATGGAGTATTAAATGACAAAGAAGTTTTAGAGAATTAGGAATTAATTCCTGAATTATTACATTGGCATTTCATTTTAGAAATGAAATTCTGTAATTTTCTACACTTTCTCCCTATCTTAACATGATCAGATCCTTTCAATTTTCTATCAACAGTATCAGCACAAACAAAACTTCACAATTTACTTAATAAATGGGTGATAGATATTAAGGAGGACACTTGTGATGAACGCTGACTGTTATATGTAAGTGACAAATCACTAAACTCTACTCCTGAAACTAATATTACACTCTATGTTAACTAACAAGAATTTAAATAAAAACTAGAAACACGAAACAAGTCAAATGATAGACATTTTTAATTGAAATTTTTATTGAGATAACTAACATGCAACTGTAAAAAATAATGCAGAGACCCTGTGTACCCTTTACCAAATTTCTCTAACTGGTAACATTTTATAAAACTATAGTACAAAATCACAAACAGAATGTTAACATGGAAATGATCCACCCACCTGACTCACATTTCTCTTCTTTTGCCTATATTCATGGGTTTTTGTATGTGTATGTGTGTGTATTTAGTTCTATACAACTTCATCACGTTTATCCACTATGACATTCAACAGTTCTATCTTCACAAGGGTCCCTGGAATCTCCATTTTATAACTAAAACCACCTCCCTTTTGTCCCCTCTTTATCCCTAACCATTGGCAATTGCTAATTGATTCCCCATTTCTAAAATTTGCCATATGAAATATCTTATACAAATAGAATTATATAGTATGCAACCTTTTGAGATTTTTTTTTTGTTTAATTTTGTTTTGTTTTACTCTGCTTCCTCAATGATTCCTAGGATACATTCAAGACATCACATCTATCAATAATCTGTTGCTTTTTACTATTGACTAATATTCTGTGATAGGAGTGTACAGTTTAGCCATTAACACATTGAAAGATATCTGGGTTAGTTTTGGCTATGATGACAAAGCTGTTGTAAATATTCATGTGCAAGTTTTTTTGTAAGTTCTCATTTCTCTGGGATAAAGAGCAAAGAGTGCAATCATTGGCCATATGATAGTGGGTAATTACATGCTTAATTATATTTTTAAACTGCCCAATTATCTTGATGGAAGTTGTATAATTTTTACATTCTCAACAGCAAAGTATGTATGATCCAGTTTTTCCACATCTTTGTAGACATTTACTGTTCTCTCTTTTTTCATTTTAGCTGTCGTGATAGCTACAAAGGGCTATCTTATTGTGGTTTTAAGTTGCATTTCTCTGATGACCTAGTAAGTTGACTATCTTGGCATGTGCTTATTTATCATCAGTATACTTTCTCCCATGAAATAAATGTCTGCTCATACCTTTTGTTGTTTTTCTACTTTTTTACACTATTGAGTTTTGAGAGGTGCTTATGTATTTTGGATATTAGTCCTTTGTTGAATATATGGTTTGCAAATATTTTTTCCCAATCTGAAGTGCTTTTTCCCCCATTCTCTTCACATAGTCTTCCACAGAACAAAAGTTTAAGTTTCACTGTGGTTCAACTTATTAATTTTTTCTTTTTATGAATTGTTCTTTTTGTTTTAATTCTAAAGAGGTCTTTGTGTAAAAAAATGGCCCCCTTGGTTTTTTCCTAAAAAGTTTCTCATTTGTTTTTTCCTAAAAATTTAATAGTTTTACATTTTCACGTAAGTCTTTGAATCATTTGAACTTACTGTTTGTATAATAAGATGTGAGGTTTTGGTTGAATTTATTTATTTTTCTATGGATGTCCCATGCTCCAGTGCCATCTGTTGAATGGTTAAGACATTTCAATACAAATTTTACCTAAATATTTATCCTATTGCTATGGTAGTACAAATAAAGTCACTATCAAATTGACAAAGGGCTATAAACACTAATATTTTTTATTCAGAGCAATTCTTTTTATATGATATATCAAACCACAAACAGAACTTTGCTATCATATAGTCTTCTGAGCACCTTCTGTTGATTGCCCAGTAGTTTAAGTCAAGCTCCAATGGGAATGAGGGAAAAATTTACTTTGAGAACCATCTGTGTTTGTTCAGCTTGTGATCTTTACCTGCATTTTACAAATGATGATGCCAAGGCTCAGAGACTTGAAAGATTCAGTCCACACTTGTCCAATCAGTAAATGTCAGAGTCAGTTCTACCTGATGCCAAATTATTCCAATCTTCACACTGCTCAAAGTGCCTCTCATTGGATTCTTGTATGTCTTTCCTAATTCCTAGACATGCAGTTCTTTGTCATTAGTCTAATTCGTTAACACATTTTCTATTACTTATGGGGTTACTCTAGGCATTGTCCCATTCTAATTTATTTTCCCCCAAGATTGTTGACAATGGAACATTCTATAAGGATATGCAAACTCTACCATTCTAAAAGCAAACAAGTAAAAATAAATGCAAGTGTTTGTACTTATTCTCAGATTTATAGTTGCCTTCTATATAAATATCCACTAAAATAGGGCTTTACTGTTATCTCCTTTTAATCTTGAAATGATGCTTTTTTTTATTCCTAACACTTTCAAGAAATAGACACCTTCTGTCAGAGCCTATGCTTTGGCTCTGAAGGCAGGCTTTGTGTATATTACAGCAGCCAGCACATTAATGCTGATTACCAACCTGAGCTGCCTCCTCATAATTACAGAACACAACTAGCGTCTTTGTGGTTTTATGTATTAAACATTCAGAGATGAATGGAATATGTGCCTCAGAGAAATACAGAGATAGGGTTGGTACTGAAATGCTGAATTTCAAATGGATTGTCCAAACATGGAGGATACAACTTGCCAAGATACCTATAATGTACTGTTTCTTTGGATATCCTCATGCTAATAATGCCCCACACCAGCAAAATTATTCTATTTTGACTCACATTTGGAATTCTTGCATTCATGGGAAGGCACAAATAATTTCACAAGGAACCATAATATCGATGATCTTGGCCTTTATGTATGATGCATGAATTTCATTTAACTTAGCATGCTTACCATTCCATGTATAATCTGTAGATGTCATCCAAGTTTAAATTATTCCTTTTTTGAAACTTTTAGTAACAAAAACATTACATATTTTTATACTCTCATTACATGTTGTCATTGAATACTCTGCCCTTTACTGTTCTTAGCTCCTACACTACTAGAAAGCACAGAGGTTGGCATTGTATAGGTAGGAATATAAATCTTGCAGTGGATACTATCATTTTATAAATTACAAAGTTCAAATAAACTTCTTGTGAAAACTTCATATTTGCACAAAAGTGTAATAATGTGATAAAAATATGCTATACCATTCCTATTTTATATGCATACACTGAATTTTAAATACTTTCTCAGTTTGTACATATTTCTCCAGATTTTTCTATCTTGATATGGAAATATAATTATGGACTTCCCACATGTAAGTGATGTAATATTATAATTACTATTTTGTGACTATTTTTTCCCCTACTGAAAACCAGCTTTGTTTCTTTTTAGCTATGATGCCACTCAAGTAATCCAGGCTCTCTGGGTTTTTCATTTGTAAAAATCGGTGAGCAATGTCTAACTCAAAGTAGAGTTGGGAATATCATCTATTCATCAGCATGTAAAAGAAATTCATTTAGGTGTTCACTCACTGAGCTCTGACTCTATAGTAAGCACAGTTCTGCTCTCATGGAGTTTACATTCTAATGGAGGTAGAGGAAGTAGGGAAATATCACGAAATATAAATCAGTTAATAACTACAAATAAAAATAAAGTAAAATAAGAGGTTAGAAAGTAACCTTGGGATGGTCATTGATAACATTTAAATAGGGCCCTTCAGAAATTATATTAAATATGGAATAGAATGACCTAGGAACCAGGTCAAGTATATATTTCTCACTCCAATGGTAATAATTTCTTCTCATTTTTCTTTGCTCTTTCTCCTTCCTGCCTGATAACCCAGGATGAAAATGAGAGTTTAAATCCAAAGGAAGATTTCTAATTTCACTATCAGTTCTTAACTGTCTCCTGTTATTTGGCTCAAATTTTTACTTTCTGAGAATGAGAAAAAAAAAAAGACATTGAATAGAGAGAAACCAGATTTTGATCTGATCCTCCTTTCAACTATATCTGCAACCTGAAAAGAAGAGTCTCCTAATATCTTGGCTTATTCTTCTGAGAAAGGAGAACTAGATGTTCCTAAGTATTCTTGCACTGGATATTCTTTAGTCTCTTTACTGTAACCTGAAATGATTCAGTAGGATTAAAACATTCCCCACCTTAAGTATAAGACTTCTGATAATATGTTGAAATAATCTTTATTCTAGGAAAATATGCTACTTCCTTAATACTTGTATTATCCTTTCTCTTCCTATCCTTTTCATTAAAAAAATTTATTTTTATGAAAAATAAAGCTTAATCTCTAAACTCTATTCCTCTTATTTTTGTGCATTTAAAATTACAGTAGTTGTCATCAAACGCTTGCTTTTAAAAATACTTTGAAATATCTGGTAAAATATCCTCAGAAAATATAAAAAGCAAACATTAAGCCACCATAAATGCAAGAATAGTTAAGATAGAATGACTCAACTATACTTTTCATTTCTCTAATTCCTGTTTACTTCTTAAAACATATTTCATTTTAATATTGTTTCTGAAAGAATATCAGACATTTAAGTATATTAATTCATAATATCTAAATAATTGTTCTAATCCTGAAAAATCTTGATGAAACCACTTAATTTCTGAAAGCCATTTGTAAGCTAACATGCTAATCATTAGCTCTTGTCATATATAATTTGCATGTTAGGCTCATCCATTTCAAGGTGATTAACAGTACATTCAGTTATCTGATCGGACTATTTAGTATGGAAAAATCATCTTCTTCCAATTTCCTGGAGATGCTATCAAGATCCTGGCACCTTAAGTGCAGCTATTTCAGACTTGTCCTTGGATCTGAACTGATGGTTTCATTTTTTTGGCATGCTTGGAATATTCTCAATTCTAGGTCATTAGGCAATCTCATTCTATCAATAATGGAAGCGACCAGCTTTGAAAAGAAAGCTGGGATTAAGAACATTCTTGTCGTCATACACAGAAAAATAAAATACTATGTTCAGTTTGATGATGAGCTGCTGTAAAATAGTATGATTCTGTTTTATAAAAGGTTAGGAACTGTATTATTCATGTGTGTTTTCAGCATCTAGCACAGTAAATGGCACATGGTGGTTTCATAATAAATGGGTGTTGAAATATGGTCAGCTGCTTTACTGGTTGATGTATTACTTATAATTATTCATGATTGGGGTATATTTGGAAACTAGGCTCTTTCAAAACAGTGATTGTGTATTTGTTAGTACATTTACAATGTCAGAAATAATGGACGGCATAAGGCATTATTCAATAAACATTTCTTGATGGAATTAGTGAGTGTATGTAAGATAGTTTCAACATCTTTTTTTTCCCTCTTGGCTGAAAGCCATGAAGAAAATGCAGATCTCAGCATTATAACCATAAGGAACTGAATTCTGGGAATTAGCTGAATGACTTTGGACGTGAGGAATCTCCCAGGATGTCCAGAATAGATCTCTGCTGGCAAACGTTTTGAGTGTGAAAGCTTGAGTAGAAAATTCTGTAGCCTGTTCTTGGACTTCTGACCTACAGAACTATGAGGTAACAAATAGGTGTTCTTTTAAGCCTATAATTTTGTGGTAATCTGTTACTCAGTGTTAGGAACCAAATATCGAAGATTTAAATGGCTGGAAGCATATGTTTTAATATTTTGATATAATTTTTGATAAAATGTTGATCTTCGTATCTCAATGCTATTATCTGAGAATTACATTGATCTCTAAAGTCATGTTAAGATGACCTTTAATAAATCTTCAATTATGAACAGGATAACTAATATATATGAATAAATCTTTTTTGCTACTCTTTTCAGAAATGCAGTCTTGAGTCTCATGGGAAATTGACTAAAAAGTGCAAATCACCCATACTGGAAAAACAGCCCTAAACTGGTGTGTCCTGACATCTTATTCAACACTTGAAGGACACATTTGCTATTCTATCTTGCAAAGCATGTTTTATTTTAATCTAGGAGAAGTAGAGGAAGAAGAACTATTTAAAGTATACCAGTACTTTATTTCTCCTGAGTTTTTTTAAGAAATGTTCTCATTTTCTTTTAATCTATTCCTTAAAAATATGACATCTTCCTGTGGAAAATATTTATAGTATGTCCTAAGCTATTAATTGTTTACTGCATTCTTCTTGTCTACATGAAAATCTAACACTAATATCACAGACTATCAAGGTCCATGTAATACAATTTGAATTGCTAAATCCTTATATGGCTTGACATTTTGATTAATACCATGAATTCCAATGCACTTTCAATCTCCAGAACATATTTTTGCACAGAATCACATGTACATCACAAAAACTATAAAAATAAAGATAAAAGAAAATTACACTAAAATATAGTTCTTAAACATTTTTCTACATTATTTAGTTAGGGAAATTAATTCTAACTATTTTGTCTGATATATACTCAATAAATTCACAGTGGGGGTGCCTGGGTGGCTCAGTTGGTTAAGTGTCTGCCTTTGCTCAGGTCATGACCCAGAGCCCAGACATTGAGTCCTGCATTGAGCTTCCTGCTCAGCAGGGAAACTGCTTCTCCCTCCCCCTCTTCGACTCCCTCTGCTTGCTCTCTTTCTCTCTCTCAAAGTAATAAATAAAATCTTTTTAAAAATTCACAATGCATATTTCTGAAATAGATAGCTTCACTCTCAAGAAAAAGAGAGACAAAGTAGGTTGACTGAAATGCAAAGTTTACTCTATGGCAGGAGTTGTTAACCTTGGGCCCTTGGGCACCTGAGGAGTTTGCAAATATAATTCTGGGGGTTTGTGATATTGAATAGAGAAAAAAAATCATTTTTATTTTCAGTGACTTTTATAAGAGTGGTCAACAAGCTCCAGCACTACTAGAATACCTATGCTTTAGACACTGCAGTATTTTCCTGCAATTGTTGCTGATACTTCAACATATTCTTTCCGGTCATCAGTATTTTGAAATTTTGTTGATTATTAAACCTGCCTCTAGATCTTGGAATTTAATACATTGATAACAAGTTCCATGTATAAGATAATACATATTTAATCACATAATAATTTGATAACTCTATTTCAATTTATGCCTGAAAATATTTTATTATGCATATTTTAAAACATTATTTTGAGAAAGTGTGTATAATCTCTACAGAGCTTCCAAAGTGATTGAGATCCATGCAAATAAAAGATGGTGTTCCTTGGGTATGTATCCAAAGGAAACAAAAACACTAATTAAAAGAGGTCTATGTACCTACATGTTTACTGTAGCATTACTTACAATAGCCAAGACATGGAAGCAACTTAACTATCCACTAACAGATGACTAGATGAAGAAAATGTGGTAGAAGCATGCATGTGTGCAAGGGTGCACACACACACACACACACACACACACACACACACACACACTACAGAGGAATATTATTTAGCCATAAAAAATAAGGAATTCTTGTCATTTGTGACAGACAACATGGGTGGACTTTAATGGCATTACATTAAGTTAAACAAGTCAGATAGAAAGACAAATATGATACAATCTCATTTATATGTGGAATCTAAAAAACAAAAACAAAACAAACAAACAAAAAAACACCCCAAACTCAGAAACAAAGGCATGGGACAGGGGTGGACAAAATGAGTTAAGGTGGTCTAAAAGTATAAACTTCAAGTTATAAAATAAATAGTTCTGGGAATGTAATGTATGGCATCGTGACTGTAGTTAAAAACCATATTTTATATATGAAAGTTGCTAAGAGATTAGATCTTAAAAGTTTCCATCATAAGAAAAACAGTATATTTATGTGTGGTGATCAATATTAACTAGATTTATTGTGGTGATCATTTTGCAATATACAAAACTACCAAATCATTATATTGTATAGTGCTATATGTATATATAATGTTATATGTACATTATACCTCAATTTAAGAAAATAGAAAAGAGAAGCAACTTACTCCTTATCCTATGGGCCTTTTACACCTTGGATTACCATAATTATGATCATTTTGAAGAAGTCCTCAAGAGATTTCTACAAAAATCACCAAAAATGTTTTTTCTTTTGATATATAAATATGATATAAAGTTTCATTCTCAAAAGTTGAATATCTTTCTGGAATCAACTCAAACAGTTTACCTTGTCATTTAGTTGATGTGTTGCTGTCTGAAATGTGGATTGATGGTTGACAGCATTGAGGTTATAAATTATGCATGCCAATTTAGTGAACACAATTAAACTGAGGCAGTATGGGTAATTTAAATAATTACACGTATAAATAGTATTATTAGTCTTGTCAAAATCTGTACCTATACTAAATGTCAGCATTTAGTATCAACAATGGGTGTTAAGGATTTGGGATTTTGCATCAGTATGGTTGGGAGACTGATTTTGAGATCAACTACTTATTAAAATAACATTAGCATAAATTTGTCTGACAACTTTTGTTTTTTACTTTTATATGAAGTTTGAGTAAGAATATAAAATCTTTAAAATTTAAGTTATTTTTACTACACTTAATGACACATAAAAGTTAAAAATCAACAATTTATAATAAATGGAAGCTTACTATTTATAGTTTTCTATAGTTCTTTTTGATAACTATATTTTACTGTATGTGTTTGTATATTATAAATCTACATGATATCCCATTATCCAGAATATACTCTTCATTGTTACTTTCCTGAGATCCTACTGTCTACCTAAAGGTGAAGGATAAAGAATTCTTTAGCCAGATTAATTCTATTTTTTTCAAATATATCACAACTACATTAAAAAAAAACTTCTAGATGTGAGACATTACTGGGTTAGCAGTGAATTATGTTTCAGTTTTTGGAGTACATCCCTGTATAGATAGCCTGTGTTAGTCGGCTTTTGGATTTAATTGACTTGGATTTAATACAAAGAATTACCATGTTAGAAAATTCTTAAAGATTTATTTTTTTTCTCCACAAATATGTTTATTTTAATTTTTCAGTGTTACAAGATTGATTGTTCATGCACCACACCCAGTGCTCCATGCAATATGTGCCCTTCTCAATACCCACCACCAGGCTTGCCCACCCCCCCTCACACCCTCCCCTCCAAAACCCTCGGTTTGTTGCTCAGAGTCCACAGTCTCTCCTGGTTCGTCACCCCCTCCATTTCCCCCCATTCATCCTTCCCTTCCTTCTCACAATGCCCTCCATGATTTTCTTTATACTCCATACGTGAGACCATAAGGTAATTGACTCTCTCCGCTTGACTTATTTCACTCTGCATAATCTCTTCTAGTCCTGTCCATGTTGATACAAAAGTTGGATATTCATCCTTTCTGATGGAGGCATAATATTCCATTGTATAGATGTACCACATCTTCCTTATCCACTCATCCTGAAGGGCATTTTGGTTCTTTCCAGTTTGGCTATTGTGGCCATTGTGGCTATGAACATTGGGGTACATGTGGTCCTTCTTTGTACTACATCTGTTTCTTTGGGGTAAACACCAAGTAGTGCAATTGCAGGGTCATAGGGTAGCTCTATTTTTAATTTCCTGAGGAATCTCCATACTTAAAGATTTATTGTAGCATTTTTGTAACTAAACAGTTGAAAAATTGACTCAAGGAGCTTAGATAGTATTGCAGTTTAGCTCTATTCATGTATGGTAAAAATTCACTTGGGTAAAATAAAATTTCACTTTCACATTAGGTGACAGTATAAATAAGTTGTTACTAATTTTAACCCATTTAGTTGATACTTACAGAATGCCAAGTGTATCATCAACTCAAAGGTATATACACACGCACACACACACACACACAAAATGCCTCCATGGAAGATATCTCGATCTTACATTGTACAATCTGTAACATTTTCCAAAGTATGATATTTTTCATTAAAAAATCAATATTTAAAATTTTCTTGTTAAATATTAATTTTCTATATTCTTTTACCATGCTTTTCAACAAAGAATTTTTATACATATTTTAAATTTTAAAATAAAAATTGTAAAATTGGCTATGAAAACTATTACTGCCTAATAGGTTCTCTAGAAGACTTTAAATAAGTATAATGATGAGAACATTGAAATTTTAAATTACAATGAACAAGTTAGAGGGCTATTTGAAATACAGAAACAAGTCCATTAAATGGGAATTTATTAGATTCTTTCCTTAGTCATTGCCCTTAATTATGCTCATTTGGGACGTTCTACTAAATTGACAATCATATCTATACATGACAAATTCATATGCTGTTGCACACTCACATACAGTTAAGTTTCCAAATGAGTGATACAGATAGAAAGCTATGTAGTCTCTTGAAAAGAGAAAGAACAAATGTCATCTGGGAACAGGGTTGACCTTGTAGATGGATAAACATTGAAGAAAGAAGGAAGAGTCTTTTCAATCCAACACCCATGCATGCTTATACACATATACAGACACACACACACACACACACACACACACACACACAGATACACCTCTGCACTTCAATATCCTGGAGCATTTGTAATTTTATAAATGATAATATGCCATAAGTAATCATTTCAACAACTGTATAAAGTAAGTACAGTCAGTCATCTCCACTCGGTAACTAAAGTTGGCTAAGACATGGAATTAGGTGGAATTGCCCAAGGCAAGTGAAAGAGAAAGGGATGACCATCTCCATGTGCCCTATGCTGTCTACCACACAGAGGAAGATGGAAAGAAAGAATGTGTAAAGACTCTATAGTAAATACTGAGTTTTAAAGGGATGACTTAGAGAAAAATATTTTCTGACATTGAGAGAACTCATTCAAATTAAAGAAAAAATTCATTTATTTAATTGGGCATCTATAATGAGGCAGTACATGTATTAGGAATTAATCAGTAATTTGGAAAGTCAAGGAAATCCTCCAATTTTATGAGGCTCATATGAAGTAGAAAAAAACAAATAGTAAAGAAATAAAGAACATAGTTTCACAAAATAGTTAACTGCTAGGAAATGGGTGTAGAGCTCAAAGGAAGCCATGTTAGACAGGAGCCATTAGTATAGTAATGGCAATGGTAAAAGCTTAGGAAGCTTATCCTTCCTTCCTTGTTTCATGGCAGAAAAAGGAAGAATTGTATCGCATATTTGGATACAGCAATTAAAAGAAAGTAGACTTCCAGTTCTACAAAACATAAAGTTTACTCAAACAAAGGCTGTTGTAGTCACAGGCTGAGGCTTGCCAATATGCATGTCTGTGTACCATCCGAGCATTAGCCTTTGAGTTCACTTATCTGGCTGTTCTCTGAGGATACTGTGTGTCACAGGCTCCACAAACAGGGATTTTTTTTTCTCTTTTTTTATCTGTACATGATGCTCCTGTCTTAAGTAATTATACTTTTAGTTACTTATAGCTCATGACATAGTCCAAAACAACAGTTAGCAGTCCATGACAGATGCTCAGAATTATTCTTTCATGATCGAACACTGTGATCCAACTGGGTAGCTACTAGCCACATGTGGCTATTGAGCACTTGAATTGTGGCTAGTCCCAATTGAGAAGTTCTACAAATGTAAAATACATACTTTAAGACTTTGAAGGGGTGCCTGGGTGGCTCAGTGGGTTAAAGCCTCTGCCTTTGGCTCCGGTCATGATCTCAGGGTCCTGGGATCGAGCCCGCACTGGACTCTCTGCTCAGCGGGGAGCCTGCTTCTCCCTCTCTCTCTGCCTGCCTCTCTGCCTACTTGTGATCTCTCTCTCTCTGTCAAATAAATAAATAAAATCTTAAAAAAAAAGGCTTTGAAAATATTGGGTTCAATAAAAATCTTAATTTATCTGTTTCTATTCTTTTTAAAATAGGGCTACAGAATATATTTAAAGTGCTTAACCATTTGAAAATGAAAAAACTTGACACTCTTCTACTGACACTATTGTAAAGTGCATGTATAATTATGGCTAAAAAATGTCATGCACAAATTACAATCTCCACAAAAATTCCTCAATGACCATTTGAATGTACCTATTGCCATAAACATAGTTAAAATGCTTGAGCTGCATACTTTAGCTTTAAATGATTATTTTTATTCTAAGCATCATTCTTATTTTTCAATCATCCTGAACACTTTAAAAAATACTTACACTGGGTAAGGAATATCGTCAAGCAACATATCAATCCCTTTGAGATACTTCCAATTCACTGTTTAATGCATCAAATCCAAACATAACTGTATTACTTTTTATACCCAGTTAAGGACACTAGGGGGAGTCTCGGAGAATTGCACAGTTTTGAGAAAACCATTTCTCTGTTAACGTAAGAACAACTTAATATAATTATGCTGTTTACTTCCCCCAGATACTCAAAGAATTTATCAAAAAAATAAGAATCTATATTAGAGCCTCAAATGTATGCCTTCGATTGCTGTTGAGAATTATTTTGCTATACACACACACACACACGTATAATAATGTGCATACAGACCACATGCACATTTTCCCAATTAATGATAAATTTTTCCAAACATACCTGAAATGTAAACAACCACATGTGCAGAGAACAGCTAACAAACTGATTGTGTGGGTTTTTTTAAATGTACGAACTGATTGAACATTTATAATCAGGCATACACTGTGTTGTCTTTCCTCCCTTTGGCAATAATAACATCATTTGGAGAATTTTGTTAGGTATGAAGGTTCTTAATGATCATGAATTCAATCAATGATTCTCAAAATGTGGTCTCATTTGGGAACTTTGGAAACATGCAAATTCACCCTCCCTTCCCCCAAGACAAACTGAATCAGAAATTTAGAGTGGGATTCAAAAATCTGTTTCAACAGACCCTGCAGGATTTTGCTTCTCACTAAAGTTTGAGAATCACTGGACTAGAGGAAAAAAACTTCATGGTGTGATAAATTGAGAAAACTTCTAGTGCACTAAAATGAAATCAGCATTTATCAGGTTAATGTGTCCTTGAAGTCCAAAATTCACAAAATACCTAAAGAGTACTAAAATTTTTCTTTAAGGAAATAAACACATCACAGGAAAAAGAAATTTTCCCACTGTTTCTACTTTTATGATTTTCTCCTTATGATTTGCTATCCTTGCTCGGAAGAGAAATTGTGAATCCATGAATAGAAGGATACCAAGGTCAGTGGTTCTATCTGTGTTGGGAACAGGCTGGAATATAATAAGCGCGATACCATCGTTAGCTGCCATTCTAACTTTCATTATTGGTTTTGTTGTTAGTGTTTCCTTTGCTAGATGACACATTCCTAAAGGGTATTCACAAGGTGATAAACAAAGTACTGTTGAATGAGAAGAAAGGTCTTATGATGAAGTATTTTTATATCTATGATACAATGTGAAATATGTTTACCAATGGTTTAAGCACTAGGCTTTGAGAATACTGAGGATTAAAATTCTACAAAAGGACAGCTTGGAAATTTCCCTTGAGGTGCCATTTTAACGGTAGAAGAGAAAAATGAAATTCCTACACAGACAGCATATTATTAGCAAGGCAGGGTGGTTAATGATATGTATATGGGTGTGTGTGGCAGTGGTGAAAATGGGAGTTGTCTGGGTTTCCTAGAACTTCCATAACAGAGTACCACAGACTGGTGGCTTAAATAACACACATTTATTGCAGAGAAATCCAAATCAAGATGGCAGCAGGGTTGATCAATTTCAAGGGCTATGAGGGAAGAATCTGTTATAGGCCTCTTGCCTTGGTTTTATAGATGGCCATCTTCCTCCCTTCTTTTCACATCATCTTTCCTCAATGCTTGTCTCTATATCCAAAGCCCCCTTCTTATAAATATACTAGTTTTCAGCCTAGATTAGAGCCCACCCTAATGACCTCACTTTAACTTTATTACTTCTCTCCTATCTCCAGATAGTTCCACTCCAAGGCACTGGGCATTAGGACTTCATGAATTCATCTTTTTCTATTTTAAAAACATTTATTTATTTATTTATTTATTTATGAGAGAGAGAGAGAGCACGAGCAGGAGGGGGAGAAAGAAACTGAAGCAGACTCCACACTGAGTGCAGAGCCCCAAGAGGGCTTAATCTCACAACCCTGAGATCATGACCTGGGCCAAAACGAAGAGTCAGCTGTTTAACTGATTGCACCACCAGGGTACCTCTAGGAATTCATGAATTCTGAGAGTGGCACCAGTATTCAACCCATAGTAGTGTAATGCATCATTAGAAGATTTTAAGAAGGAGAGTGATATAATGAGCTTTCTGCAAGCCACAGGCAATAAGGATTGGAATGGGAGAAAAGTGAGAGAGGCAAAGGCTTGAGTCACCAGTCACATGAAAAGACTGTTTCAATAGAAGCAAGGAGGAGGTTTGAGTGTCACAGGGTCAGGGGGAATTCAACAGCCATCTGAGATGAAGAAATGTGTTCAGGTGGTATTTTAAGTAAAGGAAGAAACAACAGGAAGAGATTTAAAAATAACCTCTAGGATTTTATCTGGTTCATTATTAGATAGTGATGAATAAGCATGATAAAGAATATAGGAAATAAGGTATGGAATACAATTTGGATCCAGTGTGCAATTAGATATAAAGGCCAATGGATTAGAGGATATTTGGGTCTAGGAACATCTAGTTGGCACAGAGCAGGTATAGAAACCATGGGAATACATACAAATACTCAGCAGAGCTTAGAGCTCAGAACAGGGAAACACAGGTTGAGTGGGAAACACTGAAGAAATTAATGTCTAAGAATTAACAGCCATAGAGGAGGCGGTAAAAGTCAGAGAAATTATTGAAGAGGAGGAAGGGGGTCAGGAGAATTGAATTGTGGAAACCTCACAAGAAGGAAGTTCAGAAAGCAGACTGTTAAATGTTGAAACACTGTGAAAAGTCAGGTCCTTTAAAGCCTGAGAAGGGACCACTCTGGTAATTTGACTTCTAAGGAAAGCAGTGTAGAACACTGCAGGAAGTATCTGAGTGTGTGTGTGTGTGTGTGTGTGTGTGTGTGTGTGTGTGTATTTATGTCACATATTAGAGCTACATAACACTCTGGGGAAGAGATCATCTTAATATTCTTTAGTCCCTATTCTACTGCAGCACAGAACTATCAACTTTATTTGCTAATTCATTTGCTTGACCAAATATTTAATAAGCATCTATCATGAACCAGACACTGAGATAAACTCTGGAAATATACAGTTAAAGTATTATGGCCTCTATCCTTAGAGAGCTTTCAAATTCATGTGGTATTTACATTAACAGAGGGGGTGTATAAGGTGCTCATTTGTTGCCTCCTGCCACTCCAGAAAACAAAACTTGTTTTTTTTTTTTGCCCTGCAGCTAAATTCTATGCTTGAACAAACAAGTCAGGTGTTATTTATTTCTTAAAAATATATCTTAAGCTAAAATTTTATAATAGATTGTTGTGACTCTTCTTGACATTTTAGGAAGTTCTTGTTCTCCTTCTGTAGTGAAGTGGATAAAAATAGACATGTCATAAAATGGCAACCTACAGGCAACCAAATCTCAGCACAGGTCCAAGTGTGAGGGAAAGTTGCTAGCCAATGTCTGTGTTATCTAAAGTGGATTACTGAGATTTTGAACATGCTTTTACTCAATTCATCCAGATACTACCATTACTGCTCTCTTAAATAGGATTCCAACCACAACTACCTTCACCACTACTATGATTCCAAGTAGAAAACCTCAAACGTCTCACATCATAAATTGGAAAGCAGGGGCGCCTGGGTGGCTCAGTGGGTTAAAGCCTCTGCCTTCGGCTCAGGTCATGATCTCAGGGCCTTGGGACTGATCCCTGCATCAGGCTCTCCGCTCAGCAGGGAGCCTGCTTCCCCTCTCTCTCTGCCTGCCACTCTGCCTGCTTGTGATCTCTCTTCTCTCTGTCAAATAAATAAATAAAATCTTATAAAAAATAAGTTGGAAAGCATTTTCTTGAAAAATATATATATATATATATCTCAAAGCAAATCAAATAAATCTCAGTATATTGTTCTGGCCAGATATTAGTGTTTTGTTTTGCTTTTCATTTGTTTGTTTGTATTTGCTTTATATTTATTTTCTTTGCTTCTTGTTTTTATTGTTTGAGGGGGAAGGATTTTGAAAAACTTACAAGTAATGTCATAAACTCTGTATACAATTATGGCCATCCGTTTCAATTAAAAAATGCATTGCATGACAGTTTTCTCTTTGACAAAGAGTTTTTTTTTTTAAAATTGGATTTTCCTGTGGAACCTAGCAGTAGAGTTCTTTCTTCCAGGATATATATCCTTTCATAAATATTACTAGCAGGCCAAAAAGCTGGCATTTAAATGTCATTACTATAAATAAACCATAAAATCTGATGCTGATTTGATGGTTCAGTGTTATAGAGTAACTGGAGAAGCATTATTTTTAAAGGAGATGAGCAATTTGAAATTTATGGTACCAATGATTTCTCTCTTTAAGAACCCTGACTAATTTAATTAAAGGTTAAGGATAAAAGCCAAGCTAATTGTGTCCTCAGGAAGGGTCAATGGCACCACCATTTTCCTGGTCACTTTTGCCAAAAACCTGGGGGTCACCTCTGACCTCTCCCATGTCCTGTCAATCACCAAGTTGTACGTCTTTTCACAATGACTCATTTCTGTTCTATTGGGCTAGTCCAGGCCATACCCATCATACATTTTCATCACAAAAATAATTTTTAACAAAAACTAATATTGGAGGAGCATTTCAGGATACATCTTGAAAATCAGAGCAGATATCATAAAACTTTGTAAATTTAGTTTATTTTCTTAACTGATCTTTTCTTCTTCCTCTTACAGTTGATTAGCTGAAGCATATAATGACTGAATTGTGTATGAACTAAGGATAAACCCCTTCTTCTAACACTGAAAACAATGCATTAGCTGATTTTATCCTGCCCAATTAATATCAATTCCTCTCCATTACTCCCCATAGCTAATTCTCCACTTCATAATTCTTGTACTTCCCAGAACCTTCCCCTTTTACCATTTGGGTATGCATTTTGCACATTCACGATGTATATTCATTCTCCTCTTTTAATTTCAACAAACCAATTCTTACACTTAAAAAAACAAATGTATCCCAAATGAGATCTTCTTAGCTAAGCCCAGCCTACCACATTTTCTTTTTGCTTAAATACAAATCTATACTATGCAAATCAGTAATCAAATCTATATTTCCTTACATAAGGTTTTCTTGATCTTTCATGAATTTACACTATGTTCTCAATTACTAGAACTTGTGAGTCGCCTCAATGACAGTGATCCTAAACAATGCTACTTCCAGGACATTTGTTATTTTTCTTATGAACCTTGTATTTTGAAAGCTTTGTGTAACCAACTCTATTTACTAACCAAATTACTACCTTTTTTTGCTTTAGGTAATCAGAATTACTGTTCTGTGGCTGATACTATTCTGGACTTGAGAAAAGACTCATGCTTTATCTATTCAACTTGCAGAAATATTAAATCTAGCCCAAAGACTCCCATGTTTTATCTTTTAGAACTTTTAAGCATCTGGGGGCATGGCTGTGGCTAAGGGTCACTTCTTATTTTTGTTGTACTCTCATCAATTAGCAACAATGCAGGTGTTTAGTAAAGGTTTAACGCTATCTACCCTAATGGTTTTTAATGAGAACTAGGAGGAATAGAACACCTTATAGCCGCAGCAAGCAAAGGTAGTTGTGGTTAAAGAAGGTTATATTTTTTCAAATGTGGGCATAAGTTTAAAATATAAGATTATGGGGCACCTGGGTGGCTCAGTTGGTTGAGCATTCAACTCTTGATTTTAACTTGGGTCATGATCTCAGGGTCGTGGAATCAAGCCCTGTGTCTGGCTCTGTGCTCAGCATGGAGTCTGCTGGAAATTCTTTCTTTCTCTCTGCCTCTCCACCCACCTCCTGGTTTCTTTTCTTTTTTTTTTTTTAATACATACATATGTACATATGTATATACATCAAAAGAATCTTTAAAAAATATAGTATCATGGTATTGTCAAATAAAGGACTTCCATTTTTAAGATGAGTGTATTTTTGAGCACTAGAAGGGTGGCCATTAGGCCAACAGGAGGGAAAAGGTAATTAAACTGGTCTCCCAAATGCTTCTTTATTGCCGAGCTCCTGCATGTCATGTCCTTATCACTTCTATTTGCAGAGTAAAATATATTAATTAAGCTAATGAAGCTTAGCAGATCAATTAAATGGTATGATCAGATAGTAAGCTATAAGAACAAGTAAGAAAAAATAAAATGGAGAAATGCAAATAAAATAAGACCAAAATAAATACATACAGGAACAGCAATCAGGTTAATGTAAACAACTATTTATAAAGTTAACAATATAACAATCTGAGAGATGATTTGGATAAGAAGATTGAAATTGAAAAGCAGATGATAAAAATGATATAATACCAGCCCCAAAGAAAGTTCTCCTATTAATTTCCTAACATAGGAGCAAAGCAGGGTAAGAACTAAGCAGATACAAGACAGTCTGATCAATTACTCTTCTGCTTGTGTTGGGGTTCTGTGTTGATGGCCATAGGCATAGAGCCCAAAGATCAAGGGCTTTAGCAAGTCATCTAATGCTGGAGAGCTGGCCCCAACTGAGAAAGGAAATAGGGTTTGTTTTTGAGTATTGACATATTATTTCATCTTCTACATGTGATTGGATCTTCTACATATAATTTTATCTTCATACTAGCCAATTAAGATAGGTGGCATTATGTTTATTTTCTGTATTAAAAAAGAGAGACTCATTTTTTTTTGTAACTTAACCAATATCATACCTTTTCTTGGAAGGAGCAATAAAAATTTGTGCCCTATTTTATCAGCTTCCAAAGTTCAAACATATGGCTCCAGCTGACCTCCATCTGGTCTTAACAGGTAGACAAACTAGACAGAAAATTTCCCTTCAAACACATGAACCAAAAGTTTCAATAAAGAACTTCCAAATAATTCAAATAAAATTCCATTCTTTCTCAGGTACATATGCAGTATGGCATTCTTGTTAGGATTTTCCGTGGAAATAATTGTGGAAGCTCCTTTCAATAATTTATTCAAGACATTTACTGAACGTAACACTACAGGCATAGTAAAAAATAAAATATTCTCTGACTTCACAAGTTAATATAGTTTAAGAAGAAAATAATTTAAAAATAAAAGCATACATAAACATAGCTTCAAACTTGGAAAATGTCATATGAACCAGGAGAGTAGGATGGGCTTAGTGTAAATGCAATTTTATAGTAGAATATAGAAAAAACATCTTGACTGGGGACAAAAATGTTCCATGATAAAGATGTTATCTTTCATCTATTATGGTTGCAGTTAGAAGGCAATAGAAGTTTGCCCAGGAAAGTAATCTTATTCTGCTTCTATTTTTAAAAGATTCCTCTGGCAGTTGTGGAGGAAGGATCAAAGAGAGTCAGTAGCATAATCAGGGAGAGCAATTACATGTCTAGGAAAAAGTAACAGGATTAGAGCAAGGTGGGAAGAATGATGATAGACTTGGGTGGATTTCAAGAGATGTTTTGTAGGGAAAAGGCCAAGCTACAATGATGGATATTATATGAGTATTGGGGTAGAGAGAAGAGTCACAGGAATATGACATTCATTCCAGCCACTTTGTGTACAGAGGTGCTATTTATTAAAACAAAGAAGGCTGGGGAAATTGTAGGTTTGGGGGAAAGATCAGTAGCTTGGGCTTAAATATTATGTGTGAAAGGTCTCTTTAACATCTAGTTGCAGGTGCTGGGTAGGCTGTTGAATATGGTGGTGTGAAGCTCCAAGGGAGAGGAAATGGGGAATCAGCTGCAGATAGCTGATATCAGAAGTGACGGGAGCCATAAGAGGGCTAAGGTAAGTGGATGATGTTAAAAGGAAGGACAGGGAATGAAAAGGAGGCAGAGGAGAGGCAAGAATGAGGTAATTGCACTACTGGGTATTTACCCCAAAGAAGCAGAAGCAGTACAAAGAAGGGCCACATGTACCCCAATGTTCATAGCAGCCATGACCACAATCTCCAAACTGTGGAAAGAACCAAGATGCCTTTCAACAGATGAATGGATAAAGAAGATAAGGTCCACATAAACAATGGAATATTATGCCTCCATTAGAAAGGATGAATACCCAACTTTTGTATCAACATGGACAAGACTGGAAGAGATTATGCGGAGTGAAATAAGTCAAGCGGGGAGAGTCAATTATCTTATGGTCTCACTTACGTGTGGAGCATAAGGAAAAACATGGAGGGCATTGTGAGAAGGAAAGGAAGGGTGAATGGGGGGAAATCAGAGGAGATGAACCATGA
>CM052799.1:169703018-169737989 GCA_028533885.1 Nasua narica
CAAGAAAAATGGAACATAAACTAGATAAAAACAGCTAAGAGGTCACAAAAGATAATGATTAAAAAGCCCATGTTGACCATTACAACAAAGAAGTTACACATGACCTTAACGAGAGCAATTCAAGCAGAATGGCATTGGGAGTAGCAGGAGAAGATGGAACAGAAAATGGGAGGTGAGAAGTGAAGCCAGACTATGTAGACCACTTTGATCAGGGCTTGGTTGGGAAGAAGAATAGACACACAGAAGAGTAATAAAACGCTGTAACTTAATTTGATGATATATAATACAGAATAGATCTGAATGCTAATGAGAAGGATTCAGTAATAATAAAAAGTAACAACAACTAGTGTTCAACGTTTCCTGTGTGCTGGGAATTCTTCCATACATTCACCTGTATGGACTTATTTAATACTCATGACAATCCTATGAAATAGTTACTACTGTTTTACATGTAAGACAAGGAAACTAGGGCACAGAAAGATGAACTTGTCTAAGGTTCCAAACTGGTGAGTGAAATAGTCAGGATTTAAGAGTCTCGCTCTAGTTTTGGTTCTTAATATTATACAATATATTAGCTTTTCAAGAGGGAAAGTTCAAAGTGTAGGCAAGAGATGATACAACAGATGAAATCCATGGAAAGCAGAGAAAAAGGGAATCTAAAATAAATGGGGAATAATTGGATGTTATTAGACCAAAGAGCTATTTTTTGTTGGATTTGGAGGCATCATAATAAAGAGGGCTTGTTAATTGTATCTGATCAACTATGACTCAGTGAATCTTTACATAATAAATGGCAGTAATCCTTTCTTTTGAGAAAAATAAATAAATGGATTATAACAAGGCTTAAGGTTTCCTAAACAAGTATTGGTTTTTGTATTTTTTTTTTACATCCAACATCTAAGTAGCATACTTCATACTTCAGAAATTGAAACCCTCAATCCAGATGTCTTTTTCAGTACCCCAGTAAGTGTTAAATTGCTTCTAATTTGATTAAGCACAAAAGTGATTATTATGTGGTGTTGATGGCTACATTTCAGGTGTGGCTGAAGCATGTATAAAGTGCTTTTGGATATGCTAACAACTCAATAGTGTTAATTAAAGGTAATAATATGCTTGGCTCTGATTTGGAGGGTTCCTGCTTGGATGGAGACAATACTGAAAATACAAGGGAAAAAAAGGAAGAAAGCAAAAAAGCTGAATTTTGAGAATTTTTTTTTTCAGCAGAATTTTTTGGTTTCCAATGTGAAGCCATGTAATCTGGCTCACATAAATGAAATTTTTTTTGAATTCCATGAAATTCTTATGCCTCACAATTTAGTGAAGATGGATATGGAAGATGAAGGGAATTAAAAAAGAAATCTCTTATTTACTGATAGAAGGTTTTCTTCCGGTAGTTTTTTCTAAAATTACTAATTTATTTCTTGTAAATTGAGGAATATATTTTTAGGTTAAAAAAAGTTACCAAGTGATAGTATTATATGTAGATATATAATGCAATGAATTTGTTTACTAATTATATTCTACTCTGATTATGGATGAAGCTTCTAAATCATAATCCATTCAGAAGAGAATTGTACCAATGTTTTGTTAGAAGGAATAGCAACATTTGGGGTCCTTCCATAATTTGGCTATTGTTGATTTTGCTATAAACATGAAGACACATGTATCCCTTCAAATCAGTATTTTTGTATCCTTTGGGTACATAGCTAGTAGTGCATTTACTGGGTCACAGGACAGTTCTAATTTTAACTTTTTAAGAGCCTCCATGTTTTCCAGAGTGGCTACACCAGTTTACATTTGCACCAACAGTGTGAGATGGCTCCCCTTTCTTTGTATCCTGGTCAACACTTGTTTCCTGTGTTGTTACTTTTAGCCGTTCTGACAGGTGTGAGATGATATCTCGTAGTTTTGATTTTTATTTTCCTGATGATGAGTGATGTTGAACATCTTTTCATGTGTCTGTTAGCCCTCTGGATGTCTTCTTTGGAAAAATGTGTATTCAGGTCTTCTGCCCATTTCTTAATTAGGTTACTTGTGTTTTGAGTGTTGAGTTTTATAAGTTTTTTATATATTTTGAATCCTAACCCTTATCAGATACGTCATTTGCAAGTATCTTCTCCCATTCGGTAGGTTGCCTCTTAGTTTTGTTGACTGCTTCCTTACAGTTTTTTATTTTGATGAAGTCCCAATAGTTTATTTTTGCTTTTGTTTATCCTGCCTCAGGATACATATCTAGTAAGAAGTTTTTACAGCTGATGTCAAAGAGGTTACTGCCTGTGTTCTCCTCCAAGATTTTGATGGTTTACTGTCTCACATTTAGGTCTTTCATCTGATGATAAATGGATAAAGAAGATGTGGTATATAAATACATACATACATATAGGAACATTACTTGCCATTATAAGGAATGAAATCTTACCATTTGCAATGATGTGGTTGGAACTAGAAACTATTGTGCTAAGCAAAATAAGTCAGAAGAAGACAAATACCATAGGATTTCACTCATATGTGGAACTTAAGAAACAAAACAGATGAACATAGGGGGGAAAAAGAGAGAGAGGAAAACCAAGAAACAGATTCTTAACAATAGAGAACTAATTGAGGATTACTACAAAGGAAGTGGGTGGGGAGATGGGTTAAATAGGTGATGAGTATTAAGGAAGGCACTTGTGATGAGCACTGGCTATTGTATTTATGTGTTGAATCACCAACCTGTACATATGAAACTAATATTACATTTTATCATAACTAGCTGGAATTTAAATACAAATTTGGAGAAAGAAAAAATAGTGAAGAAAGAAAGAGAAAGGCAGAAAGAAAGAAAGAAAGAAAGAAAGAAAGAAAGAAAGAAAGAAAGAAAGAAAGAAAAAAGAAAGAAAGAAAGGCAAAAGAGAACAACAAACAGACTGCTTTCCATCTTCCTGGGATAGAAAGAAGTCATGTTTAATTTCCTTCCCTCCCACACATCCTCCTCCCTTCTTTTCTCCCACTCCCCTTCCTTCCAAAGACAATTATTGCAGATTTACAAGGTTTGTAATTGCCTCACACATGTGGAAATTCCACATGAAATTTGAAAAATTCCAATTTCTGATTTATTGTTTATTATTTTTAAGTTTTTTTTTTTTTTTTTTAGTGATCTCTATACTCAACATGGGGCTTGAACTCATGACCTTGAGATCAAGAATCTCATGCTCTTCCAACTGAGACAGCCAGGTACCCCTACTGTTAATTATTCTTACAGAGTAATTATCAAAGATTTGTTATGGAATTTCAAAGAGAAAAAGAAAGATTACTCTAGTTTTCTGTATAATATGATCTAAAGAATTTTTTTAAAAGAATCTCTAACTAGGAATTTATATGCAGAATTAGATTCTGTAACTTCTTTTTTGGGCATTAAAATAGATAAGAATATGAGCAGCATAATCTACTATTGCCTAAATTCCAAAGGAAAGGATGTAGGAATTATTCATATCTTAATTTCCTCCCATCCTTACACTTTGATAATACTATTTCAATGATAATGGAGGAAAGAAATGGATAATGGAAAAAGTTGTGATCATTAATCAATGAAAAATTTAAAAGTATCCACTCATAAAAATGATAATAATATTCAACCATAAGAAAATTTTAATTTCTTAGAAAAAGGGATATTTGTTAGATTCAACATGATGAACAACACACCAGGAACACTCAAGAGTTGGATCAGGCTTAAAAGATTTCCTAACAGAAAGTAAATTACTTGATCACATTTCCATGAGAATCTTTTTGTCAAGACATCTCCTTCCCTCAATAAGGATCATTTGACCACAAGACAGCATCCTGATGATCACCACTTGTTCCAGGAAACTGAATACTGACCAATTCTTTCTCTTTTGAAATGTCCCCAAATTGTTTGCTTATCCCTTTGCAGCCAACCAGTGACTACGAAAATCACCTGAAGATCAATTAGGTAGTCTCCCACAGCTTGCAAACTTTCTACCTTATGGAACACTTGACAAGAGACTCTTGTCAGTGTTTTCTATTTTTACTCTACAACACTGACTCTTCTTTCTAATTCCTTTTACAGATAAAAGGTAGAGTGCCTTGTTTGAGATCATATGAATTATTTCACAATCTAATTTGGGCCCTTGATCTCTAAGCCCTCAAATATTTTAAATACTCTAAATTACAGATCCCTCTGGATGTTTTATCTAAGTTATTACTTCTGACCAAATCAAATAGAAATAATGTAATATGATTGATCATTCTAGATACCACTGTGGACCAAGATAAAATCAGTGAAAAAAGAAAGTATGTCTCTCTCCCAGGCTAATCCTTAGACCTGAGGTGAGCATCCTGCTGATGCTAGAACTCTCTGAAAAGGATTTCCTTCCGTAATTTGACACATGGATATTAAGAGCTAAACACAGAATTCGAGTCAGTAGTCTAACACGAAAAAGTCAAAGTGGGAAGTATGATTTTTCAAGTCCTAATATTGTGTGTGTGTGTGTGTGTGTGTGTGTGCACATATGCACCACACAAGCATATGAAAGAGGAAATATTGGAGTTCCTTTAAAAGGGAACGATATCAGAAAACCAAGTGAAATGAAGGGACAAGATCTTGCTGAAAGGGAAAAAAATGCATCTGTAGGAAAGGAAATAATCTGGAAAACAATAAGTTTAGGCAATTTTAACTTTACTCTGGGGTTCGTTATGTGTCTCTTTTTGACTCCTTTGGTCTGGTCCCTGGATCCCCTCTGCTGCCATTATAAGCTTCTTCTTGCACACCATCCTCCAACCCACGGCCAGAGCATTCTTTCTCAAACTCAAACCTGACCATATGTTTCCCATTTAAAGCCTCTTTTAATGGTACCCAATTGCCCTTAGGATAAATCTACTTCCTGCCTAGCATCTCACCAGTATCCTCTCCCTTTCCCCAGACTCTACCTTGCTCTCTCTTGCTTCCGGTCTCTGCACGTGCTGCTTCCTCTGCTTGAAATAACCTCTGCCTCACTTGCCATTTTCTCCCTTAGCTAACCCCCAATATTCTTTCCAACTTACTGCTTAGAAACCTCTCTCTCTAGAAAGATTCTTCCATCTGCCTCCCTCCAAGTATCCTAGGTGGTCTAGTAGCTTCCTGCAGTTATAAGCACCTGCTTTAGAGGGCACCCTCTTGTAGTTGCTTGCTTCCTTATCTATAAGCCCCCCTAGATTGTGAGCCAATTTATAATATGATCTGGTGTCCATCTTACCCCTTGCTATGTAAATAGTATTTAGCAGAGTTCACGGCATATAGCCACTAATTAATAAATATGAAACTAATGAATGAATGCATTTGAAAGTGATTTAGATAAACCATAAAAATATGAACAAAAAAATACTTAAAAGATAAAGGGTTACAAATTCTCTTTCCTAAAATGACACTTAAAAATAAGCTCATATCCTCAACCTGCTTTTGAAAGCTTTTAAGACCTTGGTAAAATATAGTCTTCCTGATTTGTGATTATACCAATAGTACACCAATGATATGTGGTCCACTGACAAAATGGAATGCTTTGCAGAGCTAGAAAATTAGATTAAAACAGAACAAACTGATTGGATTTAAAGATTATATGGGGTCACAGTCTCAAGACTTGCATTTGAGAATTGCCAGTAGTGAGAGTATTATATTATCCATAAATCCATCTTCCATGTAAAGAAATACATGTTGTGAGCCAGGCTGATGCTGTTGCAGCTTGTATCTTCTGAGAATTCATATCAGTACGTGATGCTAATGTGTGCCATTGCATATTATTTGCATGCTATATTTTTATTTACTAATAATTCAAAAGGGAGTGAATGTGGAGCATGGTGCTTGTCATGACAGGTACTTTTCAAATATAATCATTCCTCCAGTCAAACAGAATCCACACATGAATTAAGAATGCATGGTTAGCTCACATATGGCATATTCTTAAGTGGTAAAATTCTGGTCAGATATATCTAAAAATGTTTTACGTAAATTCTATGTTGAAATTCTTATAATTTAAAAATGTAATTTAATGCATTCTAAATTCTTCCAGTTTTTGCAGTAAGAATTTGAACACATTTCAGACAAAAAACAAAGCAAAACAAAAACAAAAACTAGCCTATTCTAGGTAAAATATAGGTATTCAAATCTTTCTATTAACACACACACACACTCCAACTCTAAAAACTCAACTAAATTAATGCTCTTAGTTGTTGTTGGTTTCTTTTTTGTTTTGTTTTGTTTTGTTTACTGAAGGGCTATATATAGAAATTGTTGCATATTTGGTATTTTTCATGTTAAAATATGGATTTTATTTAATTTATTTTTTTTAAAGATTTTATTTATTTATTTGACAGAGAGAGAGATCACAAGTAGGCAGAGAGGCAGGCAGAGAGAAAGGAGGAAGCAGACTCCCTGCTGAGCAGAGAGCCCGATGTGGGGCTTGATCCCAGGAACCTGAGATCATGACCTGAGCTGAAGGCAGAGGCTTTAACCCACTGAGCCACCCAGACACCACAAAATATGGATTTAAAAAAAATGGCCTCTAGTATAGCAACATTTGGGTGCACACACACAAGGACAAGGTAGTTATAGATACAATCATAAATATTCTTTTAACCTTTTAAAACAAAGATAAAAGTGAATTGTCTATCTATAGAAAGAACTTACATTTATTGTTCCAAAGAAGGAGGAAAGATTGCTAACTTCTTGTGTCCTTCCTTCTTTTTCCTCCAAAAAGACAAAGATATTTGCCTATGACAAGCAAACTATCATATAATTCCCTGCTGTCTATTTTGAAAATTAAAAAAAAAAAATAATTACCATGGTAATTACAGGGTATCATGAAAATACACAGTCAGTTGTTTTAGTATTATTATGGAACTCATAACATTATGTTGAGTGTTAAAAATAAAGCATTCTTTACTAACTGGAAATAATAATAACATTAAAGAACCATTTTAAATTAGGAGAGAAGCAAATATGGGTTTAACTCTAAGAATTTTCCATTTTTAAATGACCTTCTGTACTGCACTGCATATTAAAGATGTACGGAAAGGAGAAAAATGGAAATTATTAAAGTTGGATCAATATCAAAATATTGAATTTTTCAGGGTTTCTAATCCTATTTTCTGTAATATAAGTTTTCTTTTTCCTCCTGTTTTCAGTGAGCAAGAGATAAAATGATATTTTTCTCTCCTTTATAGAACAAGGCCTAATTTTGAAAGATGAATTAGAAGAAAACTAACATCCTGGAGAGAGTTCAGTTTTTAAGAGGGTTCTCGAATCCTCTGCCCCTCAAAGTACGGTTCTTGAACTAGCAGCTCTGGCAGCACCTGGGAGGTTATGAGACACGCAAATCTCCTGGGGCCACTGCAGACATACTAAATTCAAAACTGCATGGTAACAAGACCTCCTGGAGATCTGTATACACAATAAAGTTTCAGCAGGTAAATTCTATTACACAGGTACGTATAATGTATTCCTCCTCATAGCTCAAGGAGATTTAACACAGCTCATATTCACAATGTTTTTCCACAATAGGAAGCGGGGATATGTTTTAATTTTATAGACAAGCAAAAAACAGTACGCTTAAGGGATGTGATTTACCACTTATTACACTGTTAGTAATGATAAGTTTGTTGATGAGTAATCAATATCGAAATGACTTCTTCCTCTTATTCTATAACTTGAAACTATAAAGGGAATGCTCTTTTAGGTAATAAAAACAGACTCTTGCTAACATCATTGAGCTTTTTATGGAATTAGAAGTCATATGGTATATAAAGAGAATAATCTCCAGAATGAGTTTACTTTCTATGTTCTTTTTCTTATTAACTATCAGTAATTAGAGCTGTGTAAATCTATGTGATTGCAGAGTAAATGAACCTTTGCACCTTTTTACTCTATTTTACTGGTGATAAATTATCTTATTTTATCATGCTATCCCTCCAATCTGAATAATTTTATTTTAATACATTTAATTGATTCATTTCATTGCCTTTCATGCCTAACTCTAATAAACAAATAGTTATTGTTCTGTATTTGCTAGGACAAAGCACAATATAGGGATTGGTGTGTGTTAAATGATGAATAAGATACAATCTCTTCTCTCAAATACACTCCAGTTCATCAGGGGAGTGAAGAAACATACACAAATAACCATGATTAATTTCAAGGACAAAGAAAATGCTATGGGAACACAGAGACCAGTCACTTCTGATTTGTGGAATTAGTTAAGACTTCTTAAAGGAGAAAACATTTAAAACTAGGCCAAGGAGGATGAGGAAAAACTTGTATAGGACATTTTATGTGTGAAGAGAGCAAGAGTTTCTCCATGTGTCCAGAGAATGCAGTAACCAAATAATTCCACTTACTTAGCTACTTGCATTGAAGGATACGCAGTTTAAAATATGACTCTTGAAAAAATATATATGATGAGCTCCCACAGTACATATCTAAATATATTAATGAATTAATCAGGGAAGTAGCAAGATGACAAAGTCCATTCAGAAGAGAGTAAAATAGGCTGCTTAACATAAAGTCAGTAGGGAAAAAAAAATCCCAGGAATAATGTTGTAATATTAGATACAAAGTTGGTTAACAGCCTATCGGGCAATAAAAATGTAACCTTTGGGGTTATCTTTTCCAGTGAACAGAAGTCATGTGTTACTTATCTATCTTCTAAAAGTTAACATCTAACTTTACAGTCTGGCTCTAATCAATACAAAATCAAAGTTACAATTCCCTAGGACATCAGCTGACTCACAAGTCAAGTATTTGATGAGCTTGGGAGAACTTCTAAAGGGCACATACACCACCCAGTTAAGTAGCTATTATCATACCCAGTTGGTAAAAGAAACTGAGTCTTAAAGGTATTAGGCAAATTGCCCAAATCACATAGGTGATACACAAACAAAGGAAGATCTGAATCCAGATTTGTTTTATTTCCAAGCCATAGCCTTGGAACTACACGAAAGGAATAGTGAATACTTCAGGCAACATCTAGGTGCTAAATTAAATAAATTGCCTTAATATTTAAAACAAATACCCAGTCCCCCCACCCCCCACTAGGACTGCCTAACCATGAAGTTTTTAGAATTCCACTGCACAAATAAAGAGACAGGGATTCAAAAGAGCGGAAGAACAATGGGAAGGTTAGGTAGTCAGTGGTGAAAGACCTGGGGAAGTAGCTTGGATTTGAATTCTAAGATTATATATATATTGTGTTCAAAGAATAACACTCTTCGGTATGTCCTGAGGAAAGGCAGACAAAAGTTATAGAATCAAGAAAGTGGATGAAGATGCTCTTTGCAATCTCCCCTTAAAGGGCAAGAACTTGCTTTTTGCATTTCTTAACCATTTTGGATCATATATCAATCTGTGATTCAGAGGAAGTTATGGAGTCTTTCTGCTGAAATGTGCGTATCTATTAATACAGAAAATTTTCCTTCCTATGTACTCACAAAAGTATTTACATATACTAAGAATTTACATAAAGATACCAATAGGTTGTCAGTGAGAACACCCATGAGCATTTTAGACATCACTAACCTTCCTATATATTGTTTAACCACATTGTACAAGTAAATGAGATTTTGACTATGGGGGGGGGGGAGGGAGATGAAAAATAGTGCATTTCTTATCTTCGTCTGGTTAGCACCAGGACCAAATCCTCAAATTCACACTGACCCAATTCTAGCCTCTTGATTTAATACAAAATCTACCTTTTCCCAGGTAGAACTAAAAAGATGTGAGCATAATAATCTGCTTAAGGGCATAAACTCTGAAGCTACATGCCCACGTTTAAATATCAGCTTCCGTAACTTCTAGTTATGAGGGGTTTTTTTTAATTCACTATGTTTTAGCTTTACCTATAAAAGGAGGATAATAATAGCACTTACCTGTTATGAGGTTTCAGTAAGTTTCTATTTGTATGTATATGAAGTGTTTAAAGCAATATTTGGCACGAGAGGATTTGCTAAATAAACACGCCCCAACTTCTACCATTTTCTTTTGCTTAAAATATGTCAATTAAATACCCAGAGTTCACAATATCACTTCTTAAGGTCTAACACATCTCTATGATTGTATTTTGCCAAATAGAACCATATCTCTGGGCTTTCAAAAATCTTAAGAATAGGGCCCCTGGGTGGCGCAGTTGGTTGAGTGGCTGCCTTCAGCTCAGGTCATGATCCCGGAGTCCCGGGATCGAGTCCCGCATTGGGCTCCCAGCTCCATGGGGGGTCCGCTTCTCACTCTGACCTTCTCCCTTCTCATGCTCTCTCTCACTCTCTCTCTTTCCTAATAAATAAATAAATAAAATCTTTTTTAAAAAATCTTAAGAATATATAAATGACATTCACTGCTGATTTTAAGAATATTACCCTTCTGAAATGTGAAAAAAAACGATTATTTTCCTGTTCCTAAAATGGAGATATAAATTACTTATTCTGTCCACAAACTGATATAATTTCACTTAAAGTTTCCTGGGTTATGTAATGTTAAATATGAGTTCATTAGAAAAATATGTGCCTAATGTATGTTCTTAACTACTAAGCTTTATCTTATTGTACTTTGTCTTTTGAATTATTGAGTTAATAAACTCTACCATTATCTTAATTGGGGCTTTGCACCTTGATGATCCTATCTCATGGAATTAATTGCCATTTTGTTTCTCAATATCTTGCTACAAAAAATCTCCAAGTCCCATAGTGACTATTGGTATTTTATTGAAAAGATATTTTATGACTTCATATTTTAGTGTTTATAATTTAATCATATTCTGGAAAATTCTATGGTTTTAAGTAAGGAGCAGTCTAAAATTTATACATTACCCCAATAATAGGAAACATTCCTACTCACTATATTAATTCTGATAAAGAAAACTGTCTCATAACATCTAATTTGATTAAGAGCATGCAAATTTGCCTTTGATAACATTTTCTTTTGCGGATTTAATGCTGTATTAGTATTTCTGGGTTTCTTTTTCATAAACCTGGATAATATTTAACATTTATTTAACTCACTTGGGAACTGTAAGTCTTCAAATATTCTAAAGATGAAAAGACCTTACATAATTTCACATCATTTATGCAAATATGATATATTGCTCACCTTCTGGAGTTATGAAGCAGATAATATTTTAAGTATCCTTTAATTTCCACTATGTAAACTTTAGGATGTTTCTCATTATATTCTCTATGAGTTCTGTCATACAAATTGATTAAGAAAATGAGGTATTATTTTTTTTTAAAGATTTTATTTATTTATTTTTATTAGAGAAAGAGAGAGAGTGAGAGAGAGCATGAGAAGGGAGAAGGTCAGAGTGAGAAGCAGACTCCCTGTGAAGCTGGGAGCCTGATGTGGGACTCGATCTCCAGTCTCCGGGATCATGACCTGAGCCCAAGGCAGCCACTCAACCAACTGAGCCACCCAGGCGCCCAAAAAATGAGGTATTATTGATAAACTGGAAACAGAGGTAGAATTTTTAAAGGAGCATATTTATAAATCCATGTATTTTATAGATGACTTTCAATGGGCACATAGTGAAATTTACATTTTTGACTGAAGATATTATTCCTGCTCAAATTATGAATATATCTTCAGCAGGATACATGTTTCTAAACCAGATTACCAGTAAATTTCAATAGGTATGTTCACATTTGAACAGTAGAGGGAGCTCTAAAAAAGCTTAGTGAATAGGTGAAAAGTGGAAGTTATAAAATTCTAAGCAAAAATTACTAAAAACATTTGAGTCATAAATCAATAAGTTGATTTTACTTTCAAAGTCATGTGCCTTTTGAATCCTGTAGAGGGTTAATATTCTTTATTTTTCATGTCTTTAATAATTAATTCATTTTAAGGAGCTCTAGATATGTCATTTGCTATTGTCCATACAGCCCATTAAGTTTGTGTATAAATTTACTTAAACATTTCTGGACTTTTATAGGTTCTTTTTTTTATATATATAGGTTCTTTTATATGCTTATTCTCTTGACTTTATGCACGTTACAGCTGCATTAACAGTTTGTAAAAAGTAATACTTATTAAGTCACCAAGAACTTTATTGTTTCAAGTTTGGCTTACTGACCCTGTGGGTCTTAATAAAACTGGATGGGAATAAACACAGTTCCATAAAAGCCCAGAAGTATCCAATGGCTATAGCTAGTTAATAAACAGTTGATATTTACTGAGTATTTATTGGAATCTTAATGTTGTTCTGGGTACCCTAATAAATATAAAAGGAATACAACCCAGCGAGAATGTTCTCAGGAGCATAGAATAGCTGTTTTAGCAGACAGAAAGGATTTAGGGCCAGAACTTGGTTTCTGGGAGTTGGTAGAGGCACTGGTTTTCAGATAAATAACATATTCAGATATAACGATTCATACATGTCTTTGAGGATTTGATTTGACAATCATATGATATAACAAAGGTAAATTTTCTTAACCTGTTGCTGAATCACAAGTATTCAATAAGTAACCCCCTTTTCCATGCATATCCATGAGAGCTAGTAAATACCCACAATTCATAATCCATATTTCCCAAATCCAAACATCTCCGAAAACTGATATAATTTTCCACGTAATTCCACGTAATTTTATAACAAAACCTAGAACTGACCCAAACTAATTCAGCAATAAGGTGTGACCTCGACTGAAAGGAAGTTAACTATAGTCATTATATTTTTTTAGAGATTTTATTTATTTATTTGATAGAGAGAGATCACAAGTGGGCAGAGAGGCAGGCAGAGGGAGAGGGGGAAGCATGCTCCCTGCTGAGCAGAGAGCCTGATGAGGGGGCTCGATTCCAGGACCCTGAGATCATGACTTGAGCCAAAGGCAGAGGCTTTAACCCACTGAGCCACTCAGGCACCCCTATAGTCATTATATTTTATACCTTATAAACATCCATCTTTTGGGGGGAAATCCCTCAAACCATTTATTTTGCTTATATTCCCTCTTTTACATAAGCAAGAACAGAACACAATTAAGAAGCCATATCTACAGTGTTCAAGAGCTCTGTTGCTAAATGTACAAAAATATTTTAAGGTCTAAGAAACAGGGGGCTCTGTAAGCTACAACTTCAAAAATAAAAAGCTTCTTTTAAAAACAAGAATTTGGTAACAGGAGAATTGGAGGACCTTTTCTTTCTCAATAGTGTATAAAATAATGTTCTTACTGATGGTGACTGTATAAAATAAACCTTCAGGTTTATTAGGAATATATTGTCTATCAATTCTAATCAGAAAATGACTCAAAATCAAGCTCAAAATACCATATTCCCTTGACAGTAAACATCCAACATTTTGCTGAACATTACCACCTTTGACTATTAGGTGCTTATTTGGAAACCCTGTGGATGTTATATCACATCTAGTATATGTTTACCATTATAGTCCTAGACTCTCGAACTTTAAAACACTTGTGTACAAGGGTTTTGGATGAAAAATTGTGGCTGTATAGCCCATACTCACCTCTAAACTGTTTTCAGTTTATGTGAATGATCATGTTTAATTTATGAGGCTAGAAATTATAGACAGGTACCTATCATGCAAGAAAGAGCTAAACAATAATCCATCATTAGGTAGGCTGTTCTGGACTGTTGGGATTCCTCGAAATTCACTGAAATCCTAACCCCCAATATGATGATTTTAGGAGTTGGGACTATTGGGAGGTAATGAGGACAAGACGAAGTCATGAGGGTAGAGCCTTCATGAATGGGATTAGTGCCCTTATAAGAGTCAGGAGAGGGCTTGCTTCCTTTCTGTGCTTTTGCCATGTGAGGATACAAGAGAGTCAGTAGTCCACATCTTGGAAGACAGCCCTCACTAGAAATGACCACGCTGGCATCCCGAGCTCAAACATCCAGCCCCAAAACTGTGTGAAATAAATTTTTGATGTTTAAAAGCAATCCAGTCTATGGTGCTTTGTTATAATAGCCTGAGTCAACTAAAACACAGACCATCCCACATGCGAGGATTTATGTCTCCATCAAGCCACTGAAGTATTAACATCGAAATTATCTAAACATTATAACAGCATTATGTGGAACCACTGTGAATTCTTGCTAACCATAGAGACTAGTTCTTTATGACATGATGACAACTTATTTAGTTGCAGATTTATCCCATCAATTCTGGCATATATTTACATCATTCAGTAGATCATCAAATGCTAGGGGTTTATCAGTGTCATGAAACAATGTTAAATCAATTAGATAACAGGTGACAAATCAAAGAGAAAATGATTCGGAATCATTGTAGAGTGAAGGCTGATGATAAAACAATTTATAACATATCTAATAGATTTTTTAATGATCCTAGTTCTTCACCAGTGACTCAATAGGTAGACTAATAGAAATACCACCAGAATTTCTCCTAAAGAAATATAAACGCTGTATTCAAGAACAGCAATATGGACTATTTTCTATTCCTGAAAATGAAACATAAGAAAATTGGAGAAAATAAAAATGCAGATGTCAATTAAAGGAACCAGTTTATGGGGCACCTGGGTGGCTCAGTAGGTTAAGCATCTGCCTTCACCTCAGGTCATGATCCCAGGGTCCTGGGATCAAGTCCTGCATCAGGCTCCCTGCTCAGTGGGGAGTCTGCTTCTCCCTTTCCCTCTGCCGTGCCCCCTGCTTGTGCTCACTCTCTCTCTGTCAAATAAAATCTTAAAATAAATAAATACATACACACATACACACATACATAAAGAAAGGGACCAATTTAGACTTTATGAAAAAAAAACTTCTAGTAGTTTAGTATTATGCAAGTACTCCTATAGACCAAATGTCTTTAATATATATTTATGCCAATAATTTTTACATTAATACAGCCTAAAATGCACACACATATTATTTCCTTCTTGGTCTATAACAGACCCTTTCTCCTGCACCACCAACCCCAGAAGTTTTCAGTGTCAGCACTAAGTACAACCCTGAATCTACAGTTCCAATTGCTATGTGAAGAAAACACTATGTTGAGATAATTTTATAATGATAACTGAGAGATTACACAAAGATACATATATTTCCAAAATAAGATAAGTGTAGCACTGGTAAGGCAGGCAATGGTATGAAAAGAATGGCTTATTAAAGGGAATTTATGAATACAACCTCACAATCACAAACAGAATAGAATGTGTGTAAGTAAACCAACATGCTGAATAAATATTTTCTCCTAAAAGCACAATCATGCAATTTTCATGAAATACAAAAATTGCAGTTATTTTCAAGGTAACCTCTACTTGTTTTCTTCTTCTTTTTAATGATAGACTGCTTTTGTCTTTTCCTTGTCTCCCTTCTTTTCCCACCACGGGGCTCGTTTATTTTCTGGTCACAGTTTTATTTTGGCTTTCCCTGCTGTTTGGTGTTAAAACAAATTAGTTTAATATATTTTCCTAAAGGTAGCTGATTTAGATTTTTTTCTTTCCTATGGATAAAGATAAAAATGGTTTAATAAATTTATTTGAAGGTAGTTGAGTTTTAGTGCCTCTGTGACTTACTTCCCGCTGAGGAATCTCAGTGTGGCACAGTGACATATTGCGAAAGCTGCCTGAAGAGTTGGGTTGTTGTTTTATGTGATCAGTGTACTGAAGTCATGCAGTTTTCTTCACTTTTTCTTCTTTTTACCTTCTCTTTCCTCTTTCCCTTTTTCGATTTCATACCTCCCCCTCTCCTTTTCCGTCTTCCTCCTTTTCTAGAATTCTTCCTTCCCTCGGTTGCAGTGATATTTGGAACACTGCCAAGATGCATTTTGTAAACATTAAGGACTAGAAGAGCATGTTACAAAACAGAACTACTTGTGTTAGTTTGTTTCCTGTCTTACATATTTTTTTAAAAATAATAGAATTATCCTCAGCAAAGAAGAGATGGATTTTTAAAACTGATCTACATTCTTTAGTAAATTGCTACTTCTGATCAGGCTGACATGGGGATTTTTCAAGATGGTGTTTTGAGAGTAGTCCCCTGGCCCAGGCAGCAGGTACTTGGAACTGAGTGAGTTACCAGGGGTATGATCAGGACTCTGCAAGGGCTTCATGCTGCTTCTCTGCCTGTGCTCTCATAAGAGCCCAAATGAATCCAATTTTAGAAACCCCATGTTTATTACAGCTCTGTACAAATAATAGGCATTCCCTGAATACATGATCAGCAAGATTCCTGAGAAAACTTATGTCAGAGCTTTTTATCTCATTCCTTTGCAAAGTCCCTTGGTATCCAACTCTCTGCTGTGTCTACTAGTGTTAAAGTTCTCTTGTGCTGACCTTAACATAGAATCCATCCTACAGGGCAAGGTATAACCCTCAGGATCCCCTAATGCAAACAATTTACTGCCATTTCTGTATCTCAGTAGAAATTTGGTGGATGATTGAACCTATATGGTCTTGTGAAGAAACTTAGATTTTTCCCTAAGTGTGTGCTCACAATGACAAGAGAACTCAGTGATGAGTGTGGATGGAAATCAAATTTTCTCACTCAGTTGGTAATGGCATAGGAGCAGGTGGTAGATACAAGCTTATAGTGAACTGTCTATTATACTGTAGAAGTTGACACAGCCATTCATCTTGTTGGATATTCTGAGACTAGCAAACTCTCTTGCATGATTACATTTGACTACCAAGTTGGTGAGAACATAAGCGCTACCACAACATAAGGTGGTGGCCAACCTTAGACATGGCCAACCAAAAGACATTTCTCATTATTTATTTACCAGGAACAAACAATAACAAAAATAACTGTTTTTTTTTTTCATTAAAAGTGAATGTTGGGGGTGGTCCAAGATGGTGGCATAGGAGGAGCCTGAGCTCACCTCCTCCCATGAACACACTGAATATACAGCCATATATGGAGCAATCCCCTCTAAAAGACACCTCAAAGTAACTGAGTAGCTCCTCCACAACAATGAATAAAAGGGCTACATGCAGACAGGTAGGAGAAATAGACATTCTCTCACCTAGAATCCTACTTTTGGCACAGTGATCCACTATATTTGAGGAGGGATCTTGAATATGAACTTCTCCCTAAGAAGCAAATGATTTGTGCCTTGTAGGAGACACCCAAACCCTTGGGACCAGCTCTGGAGAGATGATCCCCTAAAATGTCTAGCTTTGCACTTGATCTTAGCCAAAAGGCCAAGAAGCGATCTAAAATGTCTAGCTTTGAAAACCAGTGGAGCTTCATCCTGGAGATTCCAAGGGCTAAAGGTACCATAGCACTTTGTGTGTGTTGGGGGGTGAAGACGGATGGGGGAAACAAAGGTGAAGAGGATTTGAAACTGATACCAAAGGGGTGCCGGGGTGGCTCAGTCAGTTAATCATCCACCTTCATCTCAGTTTGTGATCCCAGAGTCCTGGGATCAAGCCCCTCATTGGGCTCCCTAATCAGCAGAGAGCCTGCTTCTCCCTCTCCTCTGCCTGCCCCTCTGCCTATTTGTGCTCCCTATCTCTCTGTCAAATCAATCAATCAATCAATCAATCTTGAAACTGATACCACTTTTAAAGGACTCAAGCATGCAGACTCACTTACAACAGGGCCCAGTGCTAAACCAACAGTTTTAAAAGTACCTAGATTACTTGTGGAGATCCATTTGCTAATCTTAAAGAGTATACTGGAAGAGCAGGGATCTGCAGAGACTTTCTCCTGGATGGAGGTGCTGGTGGGCATCATATTTGCACTCTCTCTCTACCTGGCTAGCATTGGTAAGCACACAAGTTCCCATACTCCTCTGCTACCTTGCTGAAGCCCACAGGTACACATGGTTCCTACACTCTCCTATGGCCAAAGCCCCACCCTTGCATTCTCCATATGCCTTTCTAAAACCAGTAGGCATGCACAGACCATATAAGAAACTCTTCTAAACTGCCTGGCTCTGGTGGTCAGGGAGGCTTGCGTTCCTGAGTCCCATAGGACTGTAACAATCAGAGACACAGTTCTTGGCAGGTTACTATCAATATGGCACAGCAGAGACCGCAGACTGAAACACACCCTCAGTGTTCCTGTGAAAAAGATCTATTTACTTGTCCTGGAGTTTCAGCCTGAGGGATAAGCTTCAGGTGTGTCACACATATGTATTTACCTTACTTTAAAAGTAAGGTACCTTTTACATATAAAAAGGTACCTTACATATAAAAGCTAGGGAAGTAGTATCAGGGAATGTAGGCTGGGAGATGCCAACTTTTTGCTCTTCCTAAGCTTAACTATAAATTCCTGGTACCTCCCAGAAAGAAGCCTATATACTCATTCAGAGGCTTGGTTTTTATAACAGTCACCCAAGGTGTACCTCCAGATCACTTAGTCTCAAGGCTAAAAGAGTTTACAACTGATATCCTACAGGATGCATACTTTCATACCTTAAAAGCTGCAGTCAGATTTCTAGCTCCCAATCAGCTTCAAACTAGGAGCTGAATAAGATCTCTCTGTCTGGAACAATGAGAGTTCTTTGCACAAGTTCAGTACCTGGTGCTTATCAAGAATAAATCAGGATGTTTAGACAATCACAAAAGTTCAAGAGACAACCAAAAGTTAGATCAAGACTGAATGACGAGATTCATCTTCTATACAAGGACACTCTTTTAAGACTGAGAGAAGTAGTGTTCCACCTAACACATATAATCAAACAGAGAATCAAGCAAAATGAAGAATATGTTCCAACTGAAAAAGTAAGGTAAAGCCTCAAAACAAACAAACAAACAAAAATTTAATGAAACAGATAAGTAATTTACCTGATAAAGACTTCAAAGTAGTAGTCATAAAGATGTTCACTGAGCTGGGAAGAATAATGGATGAACATGGTGAGAACTTCAATAAAGATTCAGAAAATAAAAGAAAGAACCAAATGGAAGTCATGGAGCTGAAGAATATAATAACTGAACTGAATAAAATATACTAGACAGGTTTAATAGCAGAGAAAGTGAAGCAAAAGAAAGGATCAGTGAGCTATAAGATAGAACAGTGGGACACCAATCAGAGCAGCAAAAAAGTGAAAAATGGAAAATAATTTTTTTAAAAAAGAAGATAGCTTAAGGGACCAATGTGAAAACACCAAGCGGATAATATGCACATTATAAGAATCATAGATATAGATGAAAGAAAAGGGAGCAGAAAATTTATTTGAAGAGATAATAGCTAAAAATTTCTCTAACCTGGGGAAGGAAACACGTCCAGATCCAAGAAGTCCACAGAGGTTCAAATAAAATGAAGCTAAAGAGATCCACATAAAGATATAATTAAAATATCAACAGTTAAAGAGAATCTTAAAAGTAGCAAAAGGAAAACAACTTGTTGAATACAATGGAACCCCCATAAGACCATCAAATTTTTCAGCAGAAACTTTGCAAGCCAGATAGGGTGGCAGGATATATTCAGAGTGCTTAAAGGAAAGAAAAACTTGCAAACAAGAATACTTTACTGACAAGATTATCAGGCAGGATTGAAAGGGAGTTTTTCAGACAGGCAAAAGCTAAAGAGTATATCTCCACTAAATCAGCCTTATAATAAATGTTAAAGAGACTTCTTTAAGCTGAAAATGAAGGCCTCAATTAGTAACAAGAAAACATATGAAAATATACATCTCACTGGTAAAGGTAAATATACAATAAATGTAGTCGATTAACCACTTTAAAGCCAGTATGAATGTTAAAAGACAAAAGCAGTAAAGATAACTGTAACTATAATAGGGCATACACAAAACCAAAAAATATAAAATGTGACAACAAAAATATAAAACAAGAAGGAAGTAAAATAATAGTTTTAGAATGCATTCAAATTTATATTACTATCAACTTAAAACAGACTGTAATATAGAGTGAATATTATACGTGATCCTCATGGTAACCACAAAGCAAAAATGTATAGTAGATACACAAAAGAAAATGAGAAAGTGTTGTGTTTAGCTTAAGAAAGTCATATACCACAGGGGAAGAGAGCAAGAGAGGAAGAAAGGAACAAAGACAAATTACAAAACAACCAAAAAATAATTAACAGAATGGCAATAAGTACACACTTATAAATAACTACTTTAAGTGTAAGTGTAATTGTAAGTAAGTGTAAGTGTAATTCTTCAATCAAAAGACATAAAGGGGCTGAATGAATAAAAGGAAAAAAAGGGCCCATCTATATGCTGCCTCTAAAAGACTTCCAACGTAAGGACTCCTGTGGACTAAAAGTAAAGGAATGCAAAAAGATGTTCCATACAAATGGAAATCAAAGGAAAGCTGGAGTAGTAATACTTATATCAGACAAAATAGACTGTAAAACAAAGACTTTAATAAATGATAAAAAAGAGCATTATAAAGTAATAAAGGTGTCAATCCAATACAAGAATATTATATTTGTAAATATTTATGCAGCTAAAATAGAAACATTAAATATAGCAAATATTAACAGACCTAAAGAGAGAAATTGACAACATACAATAATAGTAGAGGACTTTAATACCTATCTTACATCAATGGATAGATAATTCTGATAGATAATCAATAAAACAAACATTGAAACATCAGCCTTAAATATCCCAATAAACCAGATGGACTTGATAGATATATATATATAGTACATTCTATCTAAAAACAGCAGAATTCACATTCTTCTCAAGTGTACATGGACCATTCTTCAGGGTAGACCATATATTAGAACACAAAACAAGTCTCACTAAATTTAAGAAGATTGAAATCATATTAAGCATCTTTAGTGACCACAATAGTATGAAACTAGAAACCAATTAGAAGAAAACCGAAAAAAAAATACAAATACATGCAAGCTAAACAACATGCTACTAAATAGCCAATGGGTCAATGAGGAAATCAAAAGAGAAATAAAAAAAAATACCTTGAAACAAATGAAAGTGAGAATACAACATACCAAAATCCATGGAATGCAACAAAAGTAGTTGTAAGTGGGACATTTGTAGTGCTACAGGTACTTAAAGAAACAAGAAAAATCTCAATCTAATTTTACACCTAAAAAACAAACAAAAAATCTAGAAAACCAAAAAAAAAAAAAAAAAAGCAACAAAAAAAAGTCCAAAATTAATATAAGGAAGGAAATAACAAAGATCACAGCAGGAATAAATGAAACAGACTAAAAAGACAACTAAAAAGGTAAGTGACATTAAAAGCTGGTTCTTTGAAAAGATAAACAAAATTGACAAAACTTTAGCTTGACTCACCAAGAAAAAAAGAAAAAGGGCTCAAATAAATAAAAACAGAATTGAAAGAGGGGAAGTTATAACTGACACCACAGAACTACAAAGGACTATAAGCGACTATTATGAACAACTATGTGCCAACAAGTTGGATAACTCAGAAGAAATGAACAATTTCTAGACATATGATCTCCCAAGACTGAATCATGAATATATAGTAAATACGAATAGGCCACTCACTAGCAAGGAGATTGAACCAGTAATCAAAAATCTCCCAACAAACAAAAACAGAAGACCACATGATTTTACTGGTGAATCCCACCAAACATTCACAGAAGATTTAATATCTATATTCAAATTCTGCCAAAAATTAAAGGAGGAGGGAACATTTCCAAACTCATTTTATGAGGCCAGCATTAATTACCCTGATACCGAAACCAAACAAGGATATCAAAGGAAAAAAAAAATTATAGGGCAATATTCCTGATGAATACAAATGCAAAAATCCTCAAGATGTTAGTAGCAAACCAAGTTCAACAATAGTTTGAAAAGTCATACATCATCAAGTGGGATTTATTCCAGGGATACAATGATAGTTCAACATATGCAAATCAATCGATACAACACATTACCGAAATGAAAGATAAAAAGAAAAAAACCTACAGGTTTATCTTAATAGATGCAGAATAAGCATCTGACAAAATTCAACATCCATTTATGATAACAATTCTCAACAAGGTGGGTTTAAAGGGAACACACCTCAACAGAATAAAGGCCATATATGACAAGCACACAGCTAACATCATATCCAATAATGAAAAGCTGAAGATTTTTCCCCTAAGATAAGGAACAAGACAAGGATGCCCACTCTCACCACTTTATTGAACATAGTATTGGAAATCTTAACTAGAGCAATTAGGCAAGGAAAAAAAAAGTCATCCAAATTGGAAAGGAAAAAAAAAAGTAAAACTATCATTATTTGTGGACAATGTAATTTTCTATGTAGAATACTCCAAAGACCACCAAGAAAACTTGTCAGAATTAATAAATGAAAATTCAGTAAAATCCAGGTTACAAAATCATCATACAGAAATCTGTTATGCTTCTATACACTAATAATAAACTATCAGGGGCACCCGGGTGTCTCAGTGGGTTAAAGCCTCTGCCCAGGTCATGATCTCAGGGTCCTGGGATCCAGCCCCACATTGGGCTCTCGGCTAAACAGGGAGCCTGCTTCCCCCTCTCTCTCTGCCTGCCTCTCTACCTACTTGTAATCTCTTTCTCTGTCAAATAAATAAATAAAATCTTAAAAAACAAAACAAATACTATCAGAGAAATTACTAAAATAATCCCATTTACAATAGTATCAAAGATAATAAAATATCTAGAAATAAGTTTAACCAAGGATGTGAAAGATGTATACACTAAAAATGATAAGAACTTGATGATGAAAGAAATTCTGAAAACACATATAAATGGATATATATTCTGTGCTCATGAATCAAAGAATTAATATTGTTAAAATGTCCACACTACCCAAAGCGATATATGTATTCCTTGAAATCCCTATCAAAATTCCAATGACATTTTTCACAGAAATAGAACAAACAATCCTAAGATTTGTATGAAACCACAAAAGACTCTGAATAGATAAAGCAATATTGAGAAAGAGAAACAAAGTTGGAGATACCATGCTCCCTGGTTTCAAATTATGCTATAAAATCATAGTAATCAAACAGTATGGTATTGGCATAAAAACAGATACGTAGATCATTGGAACAAAATGGAGAGTCCAGAAATAAACCCTCACTTATATAGTCAATTAATTTATGAGAAAGGAGGAAAGAATATACAATAGGGAGAGTCTCTTTAATGAATGGTGTTGGGAAAACTGGAAATGGTTTCGGGAAAACAAAAGAATGAAACTAGACTATGATCTTGCCCTATGCACAAAAATTAACTCAAAATGGGTTAAAGATTTGAATATAAGACCTGAAACCATGAAACTCCTAGAAAAAAAAATAGGTGATAAGCTCTTTGACATTGGTTTGGTGATGATTTTTTGTAGTCCTAAAGAAAATGAGAACACTAATTTTAAAAGATATATGTACCGCAATGTTCATTAGAGCATTATTTACAATAGCCAAATATGGAAATGACCTAAGTGTCCACTGATGGATAAATGGAAAAAGAAAACATGTTATATGCATACAATGGAATACTACTCATTCATAAAAAGAAAGAAATGTTGGGCGCCTGGGTGGCTCAGTGGATTAAAGCCTCTGCTTTCGGCTCAGGTCATGATTTCAGGGTCCTGAGATCGAGCCCCACATTGGGTTCTCTGCTCAGCAGGAAGCCTGCTTCCCCCTTTTTCTCTGCCTACTTGTGATCTCTCTCTCTCTGTCAAATAAATAAATAAAAATCTTAAAAAAAAAAAAGAAGGAAATGTTGCCACTTGTGACACTTGAGGGCACCTTAAGGGAATTATGCCAAGTGAAATAAGTCAGAGAAAGATTAATAGTGTATGATCTCACTTATATGTGGAATTTAAAAAAATAAAACAAATGAACAAACAAAACTCATGAGTATGAAGAACAAAGTGAGATTTCAGGTGGTACAGAATTCCAGTGTAAAATGAATAGGGCCCAAGGCTGTGGTGTAGAGTGTGGTAGCTAAAGTCAGTGGATTATAGTGCATGTTTGAGGGTTGCAGGAATAGTGGATCTTGAAACCTACTGCAAGGAAAAAAATGTTTTTGAAACTTTTTATGGTGACTGATGGTGACTAGACTCATTGTTGTGATTATTTTGGAGTGTACCTAAGAGTCAAATTATTACACAGTATACCTGAAAGTAATAAAATGTTTTATGTCACTTATACCACAGTGGAAAAGAAAAGAGTGAGAATTATGGACCGACTGGTTGCATCCCCCCAATATTCATATGTTGAGATCCTAACACCAATGTAATGATATTAAGAGATGGGGCCTTTTAATTTTCAGTACATGAAAAATTAAAATCAGATCCAAGTTTCCTTTGCTTTGTAATCTCCAGAAGGAGGGGATATGGGAGCATTTTTTGTTCTAATTATATTGCAGATAATTGCTATGGATACCTTTATTGAAGTTGATGCCATGAAACTGGAATCCAAGAGTCACAGAATTTTTGAGCTACCATCTCATGTTTATGACAACTTCCATGATTCTATGGCTATTGAATACCAATGGCTACACACACACATCTTTTATTTTGGGTTTAGTATTGAATTTTTTCACATATTAATACACTATTTCTATTGGGATTAGGTTACAATTCTACAAAAATGGAAAAGCAATTTATTTCATAAGTATGTCGAATTACATGAATTGAACATTTACTAATACATCAGAAATCATATGAAATTTTTCCATGCACCACTCTTAGATAGCTTAAGGAATCAAAATCTCATTACAGAAAAGAGGACAAGTAAGTAATAGTACAGAATGGAGCCAACTTTACCCATTTAGGTAATTTCAAGTCTATTTTGGTTTCAGGAGGTATCTTAGCCTGCCTGGATGATCATGACTTATACCATGACCCTGATTCTAGGAGACCTGCTCCCCTTTCTTTCTCACTATCCCTCAATTCAGACAATAAAGTATAGGGTCACCCTGTATGTGAGCCTTTTTACTGAGTGAATGTAAAAGAAGTTGTAAGCAAATATTGTTTCTTAGTAAAAGACAAAATACCACACTGCCAATAGTGCATTTTTGAAAATAACAAGTGAGAAAAAAATCTATTAAATAGGTATATTTGTATTGTGAAGATAAATCGAGGTTATCAATTTTCTGCTTTGTTCACTGTTCAGTAATTTACTGAATTTGTGCTCAAACTAAAAATGACAACTTGTGCTAGAGAAATGAACAATGAAAACTAAATCTGGTATGTTCCCACCTCTGGAAGGTTCCCAACCTTCAAACATGCACCATCCCTTGGGGGATGGGTTACTAGTTCCAGAAGGGGAAGGTTCCATTTTGGTACAATCAAAAAGGTCATGGCATCACAGAGCCTGAAAAGATTAATATACATTTAGAATCTGAGCCATTAACTTCTTGCTCTCTAACTGACTGACATGTAGGCCACAGAAATACAATTTGTATAAAAATGCGAGGGCAAAATTCTTTTGATGGACCTGTGATTGTCTTCCTTGTTAAAATTATTACATGCTACCACAGGGTCATTAGAGGCTAAGAGAGGGGTAGTGAATTACTGTCATCAAATATGCATTTATTAGTATATTTTTTTTCCTTTGGTTCATAGAAGCATTTATGGTACCTTGTAAATACAAAGTTAAAATGGGTTTTTTGTGTGTAAAATGTGGGAATTTGAAAATATAAGGATATTATAATAGATGACAGTACACTCTTTGATCATATCTACATCTTAAAAAAACCTTTAAAAACAGGACTGTTTATTTATAACCTGGATTTAAAAATCTCCATATCATAGGAGTAAACTTAAGTTTAAGAAGATATTGCTTAAGACACAATAATTAATAGTGTAGACCCCAAACATTTACTTTTTAGTGTAACATATATTATGTCATGTGGGAAAAAATGGTAATACTGTGTCTCAGGGATATACAAGCTGTGTTCAAAAGCTCAAGCTGATCTACAGTGAATATATTTGAGTGCAGCGTAATTGATGTCAAGCACATCAAAAAATTTTTATACTATCAATATCTAATAAACAATTGACAACTAAAAAGCAAATAAAAAAGATATGGGGAAATAATTAGTTTGAATCCTCAGATTGGAATCATCTCATCAGTGATACAATTTAGAATTCAACAGGCATTTCTCAGTAAGGGACATGAATAATAATTATTTTTTAAAAGCACAACTTTGATAAGAGACTCCTAAACTCACGAAACAAACTAAGGGTTGCTGGGAGGTGGGGGGGTGGATAGGGATATGGACACTGGGGAGGGTATGTGCTATGGCAAATGCTGTGAAATGTGTAAGCCTGATGATTCACAGACATGTACCCTGGGGTAAATAATACATTATATGTTAAATAAATAAATAAATAAATAAATAAAAGCACAACTTTGTCCTCATGAAAAAATTACGAGAAGCATTTGAAAGTTTCTGAATAAGTAGAAACAGAGGTTTTGAGTTACTTAACATGGAATAGGTATGGAAGGTTAAAATCTATTAATATATTCAACAGCACTATTAATGAAAGTTAGGGAGGAAAATCTCATTCATGAAAGAGGTGATGCACAGAGTATCTGATGATATAACTTTTGCTCTCTAGTGGAGAAAGAAGACAATTTATTAACTAATCACATTTTTTCCAAATTTCCCAAATGTTCAGCACAGCTTAATAAAAAATCCTTCAGATGAGGAAGCGTAGGCAAACTTGTAGAGATCGTGCAATGTGTTTCCTTACTCTTTCTCTTATTATTGTCTCCCCCAAGGAACTGCTAATTCAAGTCTGAACAGAAAGATAAGCAAAGAATTGAGGGAAGAAAGGAATAAGGAAAGTGTAGCAGAATCAGCACCGATCATGCTATCATCGTATCATATACTCACTGAGTTGAGGATTTTCATTGAAAAGATGTATTTCCAAAAAAAAAAAAAAAAAGAAAGAAAAGAAAAGATGTATTTCATTACAGAGGTAGAATATAGTTGGAATTAGAAGATGACATGTTCATCAAAAACTTTTTTCTTAGAAAACAGGATAAAGGAAAATGATGTTTTTCAGGTGTGGATAGTGGACAACATGCAGAATAGAAGCTAGAATCCACGGGACAAAATAAATCTGTTTAATCAGAATCATGGATGTTGAAAATGGTCATTTTTATCCTCCAATTTGTGGTTCTGAAGATTCGAATAAGAACAGTTGCATGGAAAGGCTCAGTGAGACTAAAGAGGGGATCTACCCAGAGACAAAGTCACACCATGCTTATCTCGGAAATAGACATAGTAAGGAGAACCCAAATGTTTAACCCAAATTCCTTAAAAGAGACATCAGTAGGAAGTCTGAAAGACACTAAGCAACCCTGAAACATTTATGACTAACATCAGCAAATGCATTCATTCGTTCCAATCATAATAGCAATGGCTATCAATTATTGAGTATCCGCTACATGCCTAGCATTATAGGATGTGTTTTGCACCTATTATTTGCAATTGACTAGGAATCCTACAAGGAAGACAGAATTATGCTGATTTTACCGATGGAGAAATTAAGGCTTAGGTCAAATATCTCATCCAAGTAAAAGCCAAAAATGGATGAATCTAGGACTGGAAATGTGGTCTGTCTGCCTCCACTAGGATGCCAGCTTCTGTTCTGTGACCATGTGTCCCAGAGAGTCAGTTCAATGTGGGGCTCAAGAGATAAATCAGGTACGTCACTAAATCTTGAGAGATTTCCCCTCTAATCGATATAAACGGCAAACACAGGTGTTGCCAGCTCACGAAGATAGATGACGGGAAGATGCCAGAAGACCTCTGTGAGAAAAGTTTCCTGAAAAAGGAAGTGTATTGTCCTCACTTACGGAGAAGGTCTGGCAGAGTGGAGGGAAATGGGGACTCAAAGATGTAGACCTTTGGGTGGATGAACAGCATGGAGGAAAAACTTGACAAGTCATTGTCTGGGGGATTACAAATGCCTTATTTGGGTAAGAGCGCACTGTATCCAAGGGTAATCATAAAAAGAATGAAGAGTTAGACAGGAAAATTTATTTTATTATTTTTTAAAAGGTTTATTTATTTATTTGACACAGAGAGAAAGAGAGCATAAGCAGGGGGAACAGCAGACAGAGAGAGAAGCAGGCTCCCCACTAAGTAAGGAACCCGATTTGGGACTCAATCCCAGGACCTGAGCCAAAAGCAGACGCTTAACCTACTGAGCTACCCAGGTGTCTCAATGTGCCCTATTTCCTGAAAGTTATAAGCTTGGGGTAATGACAGTTTAAAGGAAAATATTATCTACATTGTTAATATTTTCTAGTTTTATGTGTCTAAGGTGAGGAAAAATGTTTGATTGCTTTCTCCCTTCATCTTTTCTTCAACTCCCAATGATTGATTTAATTTAACTTGGGACTAAACCAGTTCTTTGTTTTAGTGAGAAATATCTATATTTCTTTTCCTTCCCATTTTTCTTTAAGATTTTTATTTATTTATTTGACAGACAGAGATACAGCGAGAGAGGGAACACAAGCAGGAGGAGTGGGAGAAGGGGAAGCAGGCTTCTTGCAGAGCAGGGAGCCCGATGTGGGGCTCGATCTCAAGAGCCTGGGATCATGACCTGAGCTGATGGTAGATGTGTAACTGACTGAGCCACCCAGGGACCCCTCCTTCCCAGTTTTTATCTAGACATGTCATGAAAGGGATGAGCTACAATGGTTTAAGAAAATAAAGGAGGGGGGGCACCTGGGTGGCTCAGTAGGTTAAAGAAAATAAAGGAGGGATAAAATAATTTTAAATAACTAACTAGAAATAGGATTGGTCGATTCGTTTGGCACAAATGCCAGAAAAATGATTTGTTAGATTTTTGAATAATATGCTAATATAAAAGTATAAGGACAGGCACTTTTGCAGTCATTTAAAGAGATGCCTTAGAAAAAGCAGCAGCATATGTGGGAGACACGATGGGCATTCTTCTTAACTCTAAGTTTACAGCGACTCAGTGCTGTGACATTTTTTTATCTGAAAGCAAACTTACCCAGAGTAGTAGTAAGAGTAATGATAATAATAATATACAAAAATGATCTCAAGAACAATAGCCACCATTACTGGATACCTGCTTTGTATCAGGCACTGTGCTGAGCTGATTACATCTCATTTAAATCTTACAGTAAAATAGGAGGCAGATACCCCAGGTACCCCAGAAGGGTAAACTGAGAGGCTCAGGGAGGTGACTTGAATAGCCAACCATGATCACACGGCTCATTAACATCAGAACTGGGATTTGTGCTCAGGTTCATCAAAAACCCATAAACTTAAAATATTCACAACCTAGGAGTCTACAGTCCTTTAAGCTTTTTGCTGATAGTTGTAACTATAGGATTTCCTTTATGATGTGATGAGCATTGGGTGTTAACACACAACTAATGAATCATTGAACACTACATCAAAAACTAATGATGTACTATATGTTGGCTAATTGAAATAAAATTAAAAAAAAAAAGATTTCCTTTAATACTAAACTGTATGGACATTTGTTGAATTGGTGTGTGTTCTTTAAAAAGTGGCAGAATGATGGAAGTGCTTCAAAACCAGGCTCTGTGGCATTTAGAAATGTAAGTAAGGGAATCTACGACAGCTTTTTTCCTAAATTATTATTGAAGGCAAATCATGTAAATGGGTATCATCTGAGGTATCAGAACTAGGTCTGATTCAAAGGATTAAGGGCACATAGATTTGGGTTCAATATAAGGAATATTCTGACAACTAATATGACTGAAAATAATTTTTTTGTGTCCAGAAATAATGTGTTGTTCACATTATGCATTGCATTGCCCTCAATTAGTGTATGTGTTTTGGGGAGATAATACAGATCTAATATGGCAAATCCAGAAAAGAGTGTATTCTATTAGAAGAGGAAGGACACTCTATTTTAGCTTGGAGAAAAAAATAAGAGAAAACAAATTGGGAAGTTAAGAAGAGATTACTCAGTTCTTGTAGAGAAGAGAAAAGGCAAAAGGAGGGAAAGCAATTCAATCTAATTGCATTGTATTCCTTTCAAGAAATTTAAAATGTAGAATGAAGGTCTTGGATAACTGTACACAATCCATTCCCAGGTGTTCTTACAAGGAGACCAACCCTCTTGGTCATTGCCTTACAGTGAGAAAGAAATTGAAGTAAATAGTAATTGAAGGCAAGCTCACGTGTGATCTAGGGGGAAAAATCTTGAGAGAAGTTGGGGAAGAATTTGTGCTACAGCAGTAGAATGAAGACACACTGAAGCTAAAGAATTATATGCACAAAATACTGTATCAGAAAAAAAGATCAAGTCAACATAGATAATAAATTCAGAGTTGCTTCTCCATATTATATCATCCATTCTACCAGTTTACATTCATAGAAAGAAATCTCAGGAACCACAGATGCACTAGTGCCCTGCATCAGTGGTCCTAAAATAGCAGGAATTATTACAGTCTCTGTTTGTATTCCTCATCCTGCCCTTACCTGCACCCAGCAGCTTTTGGCCAAGAGTTGGAGAAAGGAGCAGAACACAAAGTAAACACTCCAAACAAACAGTTATTGATTTTATAAAGTCTCTAAATGACTATGTTGTTACACCTGAAACTAATGTAACACCATGTGTCAACTATACTTCAATGAAAAAAATGTGAATTATTTGTTTAAAGAAAAAAAGATTCACGGATGTAATCACCATGTGCCTTGTGTTCGTAGGTGAAAAGGGGAAGAGATCAAAACCGCCTATGTCCATGGGAGTGCCCTTGATGTAATCCTTATCTGTTTTCTGTGATGTTTTAAAAACAAGGATTAGAGCTGCTACCCTGAATCCATGGTCTTTAAGAACAACGACCGTGCTTTGGTGCACATCACATCTTTTAGCAATAATCCCGAGTCTGAGATAGCAAAGATACTCCATACCATAGTAAATGCTTGTTGAACTGATCTCTATGGGTGTTTAAGCAGAATCCAGAATCTTGACACCTTGGCAGGAATGTTCTCAGAAATTAAGTTTGTTTCTTCCAAACAAACTTTGATTTGTTCTGTTAGTCAATATGGCTATGGCTTTATCATAATCATGTTGTTCAATATTTCAAAAGATTTCAAAAAGTATCTTAACATGCCTTACCATCACCTGGTAGGTATTGCTTGTCCAAAGTGAAGGAACTTGGTTGCATCTCCCCTAATATGGCTGGAGGAGATGCAGTCCCGTCTTCATCATATTTTTTATAAGTATTTTTCTGGAGGACAAGGTGTAAATGCAAAATTAAAATATAACTTCTTTTGTATGAAATGTACATTACTTAGAATAGGGGGAAAGACATGTTACTTGTAAGAAATCGTTTTTAAAGAAGAGGCGTCATTATCTTAATGGCTCAGTGTGGTATTGTAACATAAAATATTTCAAAATCAGTATTGCCATAGCTTGAAGCAGCTTATAACTTCATTATGACATTTTCTTCCTCACAACACAAGCAAAATATGTTTTTTTTTTCTTCTAACTTAAGTGATTTTGCAACTCCCTGAATAGTACTTGAAGATTTTCATGCTTCTTGGAATAAATTACATTCTTTTATTCCTAAAATATGATGCAATTCTTGAGAAGTGTCAGAAGAGTAGTGAAACCCTAGGGAAGCTATTAACAATTCATCATTTCCAATTCATATGGGAATGTGAATTACATAAAGTGCAACTATCACACCTGAGAGAGTTGATCTTAGCTGGGTTTATGTTGAATATATTAGCTTAAACAGCAAAAGAGGACATGTTCCTTCACATTTTTTGGTGTTTTTATGGCAGTTGTTACCAACTTTTTTTTTTTTTTAAGATTTTTTATTTATTTATTAGAGAGAGAGAGAGACTGAGAATGAGAGGGGAGAAGGTCAGAGGGAGAAGCAGACTTCCCGCAGAGCCGGGAGTCCGATATGGGACTCGATCCCAGAACTCCGGGATCATGACCCGAGCCGAAAGCAACCGCTCAACCAACTGAGCCACCCAGGCGCCCCAGTTGTTACTAACTTTAATAGAAATTAGTTCAGATAATGTTTACCTCTCTGTTATCAGTGTACCAATTATTTTGAAGCTCTGATACTCAATAGCTATGTTTAAACAAAGTAAACTAGTAGATTAAAAGAAATCCAGCAAAATAAAGCTGAAAATCAATAATAAGAAAGGAATAGGATATGGTGTATAGTAGAAATAAATCAGGAATTCTTTATTTTTTTTTAAGATTGTGTTTATTTGTTTGACACAGAGAGAGAGAGAGAGAGCACAAGCAGGGGGAGTGGCAGGCAGAGGGAGAGAGAAAAGCAGGCTCCTCGCTGAGCAGAGATCCTGACCCAGGGCTCGATCCCAGGACTCTGAGCTGAAGGCAAATGCTTAACCAACTGAGCCACCCACATGCCCTAAACCAGGAATTCTTTAAAAAGAAACTTCAAATGACAGAGTAGCACTGAGCAATAAGTTTAAAATACTACCAATTCAAATTAGAATAAGAGGTCAAATGCCAAGAACAGAACCAAATTCATGTATTCATTTTGATGCGATATCAGCTTGTAAGCAAAAGGAGAGATCTACTTCTTCTTAAAGTAAGAAACATGGTACCAATTAAAAACTTAAAAATTGAAAGTCTTCCCCGAAATTTCCACTCCAGGCAGGAACTAAACTGACTGAAGTGTGATTTAAGAAACTGATAGTATATAAGAAAAAGAATCCATTTAACTTTATGTTAGGATCCCTTGAGTGGTACAGGAATCATAATATTAAGCCCATAGAGAATGAAGCAAAATCCTAGCACACTAATTTGCTTTGCAGAGGCAATATTTAAATGGTTGTAACTCTCTAGAGGCTTTTTGACAGATTCCAATTTTTAGATTCAAGCTTTAAGTCAATCACTGCAAGTTTAATTATGGCTACTTTAGACTATAAGCTGTCATCAACCCTGACAATATAAAAATAAGAGTACACTACAGAAGTGGGAAGGAGACAGAGCTCGTGAGACAGATGAAATGATAGAATGCTAATAGTGTCATCCCACATAGTATGTGGGTTCAGACTCAGTTAAAAAAATGGAAGAGGGAAAAATGTAGGGTCTTTGTCAGGTTACTTCAAGCTATATAATAATTAGTGGAAAGATTAAAATATTGACATAACTATGTAAAAACTTGTAGCAAATGGAAGGTGACAGTATAAATAAGCTAAATGCTTATCTTTTAACCTAAGAAATAAAATATCTAAAGACAAATTGAGTAATAAAAGCGTATTGTTAGAATTATGGAGATGACTGTGAGAACGAATAGAAAAGCTGAAAACATGGTTTCTGTTGGGATGGATGTTGGGGGTTTTAGGTCAAGCTGTTGTACAATGTATTTACCTGTCTGTGATTTACTTAATAAAAGTAAAATTTATGTAACAATATAATGTGAATTAGTACACATTCTCTTACAATATAGATCTATAACATACACGTATATTCCACACCTACCAAAGCTGCTGTCTACACTGTCTTTTGAGATAATTAAAGCTTTTGATAAGATGAATATATATATATATACATATATATATATATATATATATGTATATATATATATATTTTAGTTACATGGGATCATAATATCAGCCATGGAAGGAACTAAATTCATCAAAAAAAAAAAAAAACAATTAGAAATGCTTAAAAAACTAAACCTCAAATCAAACACTATCTATTGTTTACCCACAAGTCTCTAATATGTATGTGTGTCAACAATCATATTACAGATACATTAACTGAATCTAGTATTCTTAATCACTCATGTACCCTTTGGCCTTCATCCTTTCAAATTCAACAATAAGAAGAGCCACTCCCTCTTTTTATATACAGCAACCTACTGATTTTGTTTTTTCTTACTCTGGGTAAAAATACCTAATGCTCTTCCATTTCTGAGGGTTAAGATTTCCAAAGGTAGGGCGCCTGAGTGGCTCAGTCAGTTAAGCGTCTGCCTCGGGCTCAGGTCATAAGGTGGGATGGAGTCCTTTATCAGATCGCTGCTCAGCAGGGAGTCTACTTCTCCGTCTCCCTCTGCTCCTCCCCCCAACTTATGTGCTCCCGCATTCTCTCTCAAATAAATCAATAAAATCTTTAAAAAAAAAGTTACAAAGTTACATACTGACCTGCTTCCAATTTCTTCATGCCTAAGGGAGAAACAAATGGAAGATAACTTTCTTCTTTAATACATATAGTCTGGAAATGTGCTACTAATTATGATAGAATTCTTAATAGGAGATACTAACGTCTCCTGAGGGCTACAACCAGTGAGGTTCTCTTGAGGTATTAAACTACTCTTCTTTTTGAGAAACCTTTAACAAATTACTGGCTGCCTTGACCATACTGATATGGTAATTACTTTAAGAAAATTAATAGTATCCTAGGTGCCCACAAAATACACACACACACAAAAGGTCAATATAAAGTTCATTTTTTAATTTAAATAATGAGAAATTTATTGAGTCATCATAATGAATTTTGGTCTTTTTATACGTTACCCCTCTACAAATCACTTGAGGTTTTATTCCATCTGACTTTGAACATACTTCGTATACTATGTTCTCATTTCTGGCCATTTACAACCAAAGATGAGAGAGATGTCTCTGTGTGTGCTTTCTGTTTGTATGTTTGTTTGTTTGTTTGGGGTTTTTTTTGTTTTAGTTTGGTTTTTTGTGTGTGTTTTTTGGCAACATGTCTTGGGTACCTCTCCATAAGTCTTTTCCATGTCTTTACTTTAGCAAACTCATATGATCCCTAGATAAATCATTATTAAAAAGTGCTCTGGGGCACCGGTGTGGCTCAGTCGGTTAAGTGACTGCTTTTGGCTCATGTCATCCTTTCAGGGTCCCCGCATTGAGCCCCATGTTGGGCTCTCCACTCAGTGGGAAGTCTGCTTCTCCCTCTCCCTCTCCCTCTCCCTCTCTCTCTCTCTCTCTCTCTCTCTCAAATTAAATAAATAAAATCTTTTTAAAAATAAGTGCTCTGAAATGACATATCAGATAAAGGGTTAGTATCGAAAATCTATAAAGAACTTCTCAAACTCAACACTCTAAGAACAAATAATCCAATCAAGAAATGGACAGAAGATATGAACAGACATTTCAGTAAAGAGGATATCCAAATGGC
>CM052799.1:169738489-169871914 GCA_028533885.1 Nasua narica
GGATAGGGATATGGACATTGGGGAGGGTATGTGCTCTGGCAAATGCTGTGAAATGTGTAAGCCTGATGATTCACAGACCTGTACCCTGGGGTAAATAATACATTATATGTTAATAAAAAATTTAAAAAAAAATAAGTGCTCTGGAAAAGTTACAGGCATTTGCAATCCTACCCCACTTTCCTATCCCTCAAATTGTTTGCATAGTTCCTGGAATAGACAAGGTATTTCATATCATTTCAATTGAGTCTACTCTATTATCTAGAAAATATAATACTACTGACCTTGATTTATTTATTGTTCATTTGGGGTAAAGATTTTTCTCTATAACCAACAGTTTACACTTTTAAATATAGTTCACTTTTGCCGGTGACAAAATTAGATTTGAACCACCTGCTTGTTGTGTGCAAGCATCAACATCAAATTCACAGTTCATCACGCCATAAATACTCATGCCTTGGGAACTTGCCAGACACATGCCTTTTTCAGTAATGTGATTTCACCCCAATTCCCTACTACAGAATTGTAACTCAGGGAACCAGCTAAACCGTTCAGAGCAGACGCTTAGAAATGTGCCTTTGATATAAAGGCATGCATAAGATGAAGGCCTTGCTCAGTCTTAAATAAAATTAAATCAATTCAATACTCAAAGCCTATCATTGTATAAAGGAAGTTTCCCTACACAGTTGTCAATCTCATTTCAGGTGAATACTAGAGGATGGAGCTTAAGAAAGTGGGGCATTCTCTAAGTAGAGGAAGATAAGAAGGCAACATATAAGCAGTTTACACCGTGCTGTTTGCTGTTAGACACACAGTTGCAATATAGGGCTGCAAAGTGGGAGACCAAGCAGGAGGCAGGGAGAGCTGCTTAAGGTTTTAAATAAAAGCATATGTTACAAGACACATACCTTTGTTTCTATATTTATTTTTGTCATTGCAAAAATGATACATAGCCCTGTTTAAAAAAAAAGTGTGAGCAGCAGAAAAAAGCCCCCAAAGAAAAATAAACGCCCCACTCTAACTATCTATTCCCTATCTATTCCCGCTGGATAATTAATGGTTCTCTTCCTGACATTTGCTGATATATGTGTGTACAATTATTTTTCCTAAAAGAGAAAAAAAATACTCTTCACCCTTTTCGAAAAAAAGAGTCCCTTTTTCCTCAAACATTTCGCTGTATTATGTCTACAGATTTAAGTTCATTCTTTTAAACAAGTTATAAAGTACTTCATTGTATGTCTAGCTAGCTAGCTAGTTCCTCTAAATAGATATATAAGCTAATTTCATTTTTTGTGTGTGATTACAAGCCATGCTAAAGTAAAATGTGTGTGTACGTGCCTGTTTTTGCTATATATTAATTTCTTTGTTGTAAAATTTCTGCATCTCCTGAAATGCATATTTCAAACTTCACTGTTTGAATATGCCCAAGTTCTTACCCTAAGAAGGCTTCACTTCCTACCCCATTGTATTCCAGTGCTGTTTCTCATATCCATGCTGATAATGAGTATTATCAAACATTTTAATATCTGCCACTCTGATACAGAACTTCATTGATTAGATTAGTAGGCAAAACTTTTAAGATGTTCAATAAGTTTAGCATGATTTAATACAGCAACCTCCTTCTGATCATTGTAAACATAAATACTCTCATTTACATTGAAACATAAATACTCTCTCATTTACATTGAATGAGAAAGCTGTAGACTAATTGGCTGCAGGTCACAGATCTATTCTGATAATTTAAAATGTATGACGACCCATAGTGATGAATGATTTTAACATTATTTCACACAAGGGTAATAAGACAAGATTTTTGGAATCCTGGCCAAGGTCAAGAAGCTTGTCAGTAGCCTTTAGTATCCAATGTCTCTCTTTTCTACTCAGAGATACCTTTCTTCTAACCCCAACACTCCACTGAAACTCCAAGTTCACAATGACTTACTTGTCATTAAATCCATTAGGCTCTTTTACATTCTTATTAAAATCTTGGTAATAGGTGACACTAGGGTTCACTCTCTCATTGAAAGGCACCTGCCTTTGGCTTCCATGTTCTACATTGTTTGGTTTCCTCTTGTGATTTTGGCTGCTCTACCTAGGATCCCCCACAGGTACCTCTTCCTCTGCCCATCAATAAAATCTTGTCGCTCCTCAACACTGTTTCTGGCCATTTACCCACTCTAATTAAAATTCCTAAAAGATTGTTTTGAAACATTTAGTCCTTCACCTATATTTATATGCTGATGACTCAAATTTATATTTTTATCCAAGTTCTCTCTCAAGACCTTAAAGTCATAATTATGTTCTACACATTGTCACATCCAATCTTCCCTACTGAACTCGTCAGCCCTCTACTACCACTTGCTTATCTGATCATCCACTAAACCTGCTACTCAGGGCATCCAGAATCTTTCTCAAATCAATTATTTTCTTCCTAATACCCTACAATGTATTCTGACATCTCTTAAAGCCCAAAGTTACTTAATATGTTTCACAACACTGGTCATGATGTTTCCAGACCGATCTCTCTTATTCCCATTACTGAAACTGTTAGTAATAGAACTAACCAGCCAGAACCAAAAGGAACTACTTTTAGTACCTAAATAGTCATGTATTGTCTCATCCTTAGTTTAAATGGGGATACCACCTTTCTTGGGATCCACTTGAATATGGGTTATGTAACCCACATGGGTTCACAATACTGTTTGTTAACATGATGCTTACCATAGTGCATTATAATTGCTTGCTCAAGTGGGTTTTTCGTTTTGTTTTGTTTATCTCTTCATTTGTTAGTTTTTACCCCTCTCAGTAAGACAAAGTCTGTAAGAGGCTTGTTTTTTGACTCTCTACCATACCATGAAACACAAAAGAGTTGTTCAATTCATCTGTAATGGAGTCATTATATGGTTAATTATATGCAAAACAAAGTTGAAGCTGAAACTCAGCACCCCTGAGAGTCTTTGGCTACTTTCTCTGGGCTGGTTACTATCTACATAAATCACTCCATGTGTGTAGTTGCACTACTTTAAGGGTCAAAATAAATGTAATTACCAAGTGAATTCTAGGTAATCCACTTCAGATCTGGATTGTTCTTTAGCAATTACTTTATTTGTTACATGCTACCAAGAAATATTTAGAAAATATTATCACAAAAATATATTATTGCTCATAATTTAAGTTTGCCATCCCCCATGCTGTAAATGAATTCCTGACACATGACATGTGACACACGAGAGGGAGCTGACATTTGATGAGACACTGCAGTGGAGGGATCAGATGAGCAATGCTTATCAACTACCATAGTGAAGATGAATTGTAAGATACAATGGAAATAAAACTAAAATAGAATGAGAAACCACAACAAAATCATACAGGGAGACTACGTCAAGAACTTTCTAAATAAAGCCATAGGTTGATTATCTTAATTGTATTTAATATTGAACATTCAGTAAGATTATCAGCGTTTGATGACTGGAAACATTCTAAAATGACATAAAGTAAGAAGGAAAATAGAAGAATCTTTCGATGAAGAGGAAACAAATTTACTTTTACCCACATGGAGCATGAAATGATGGTAGGACCTGGTGTTTTCAAACATTTGATGACTGTCAGATAGACAGGCCACCTCTGAGACTAATGGGGGAAAGTTTTAGGAAGCCAAGAGCCAATTAAACCTAAGGAAGAATTTCCTATTAAATGAATCCATTTGAAAATGAAAGAGGCTGCCACTGGAGGAAGGGATCCACTCTCACTAACGATGCTTCAGTACATTATTGATGGCCACTTATCAAGGTTGATACAAAGGAAATAGGATAAGCTAGAGGAAAGTCTATATTGATGGAGTATTCTGAGTTGCAAGGATATTTCCTGCTCTACTTCTTGCACTGAAATATCAACTTGATTGCAATCACTAAGTAATTTAATTGTAAAATTCTAGGAATAAACAGAGCATTTTCAGAGGAGAGTCGATGGCTTCCTCCCTGCTGTTACATTAGGCATGGGTTCAGGAAAAATCTCTACAGAGACTATGGGATTGCAATGCATTTTTAATAATGATATCTAGAGGCAGTAAAATTTTATACCACAGCTACTGTGATTGGCTCTTTGGGACCCAAATTACAGAAAATGATGGGGATCCTGATGAAAGATTCTGGGGGGAAAAGGATTCAAGAACTCAATACATTTGCTCTTACGAAATTTAAGAGTTGGAGCAAATTTGCAATTCATGAAAATTTTTAAAAATTTCCCATGAAAAGTTGCAATGAAAAATTGCATTTTATAGAAGATTTGTCGCTATTAAATACACTATTTTAAGTGTTAAGTTCCTATGTTTTTTCTTAAGTTCCTATTTTTTAAAGATCCCTCTTGCATCACAACCCACCAACAATATTGTGAGATTGAAAACAAAATGTTCTAAGAAATATCTTGACATTTTAGTCATCAATAGCATCATAAATACTGTAAAACTTTTTCAGAGAATTTTTTAAAAATTCACTCTTATGTTGTTCTACTGTTACCCTGATAATTATATTCCATCTTATAGTTATAGCCATCCATCTTATATTCCATCTGCTTTTTTTTACACATTAGAAAGTTCAGAATTGCACAAACTATCAATTTATCCCCACAATCTATACTCTGTGGGGGTACAGAGTGAGCTCTGCTTCCATGATCATATTTTATGGCAACTGAATGCTCTTATTTAAACACTTCTATCATTTTTTTCTTTGTCATCAGTGTCCTCTCCATCCCACATCCTCAATTCCTCAATGCAAACAGACACCAAAATCCCGGCTATGGTGAAAAATGACTGCTATCTGCCCCATCTTCTCTTTAACTTTACTGCTTTCTCCTTGACTTTTCCACTCCATTTTATAAAATCCTCCCTCCAATTACCAGCAATAAAAATGATAGAAGATGAAATATATTTCTTTCTATATTTATTTCTCAATATTTCAATATTCCTTATTCTCTTCTTCTGAAATGCCCACTCTTTACCATTGTCACTGAGAGATGTCTGGAATTCTCATTTATCATCTCCAGTGTTCACTAGTGTCTTTATCTTACCAACTCTCACAGACAGGGTACGTGCGAAGCACACACTCTACCACTGAGCTACACCCCCTACCAAGACAAGGTACAATCTATTCTGTATTCGAATCCTAACCTCTGCCTCTCAGTGTTTCTTTACAGGGCTGGAAGCTATCTGTGCCCCAATTCAATTAGAAAAAAACAAAAACAAAAACAACCCAGAGAAAATATTGACTACAAAATTTCATTTCATTGTCAGAGTATAGAAAATGCCAGAACCATAGTAAGCTCTCAATGAATGTTGAATGAATTGAATGTGAATAAACACTTTCCTTTTAACTACTGTTTCTCTCCTCCTGGGAGATGGAAGAATCAATACCAATTAAAAGAAATATTGTCAACAGCCAAACACAAGATGATAAATTTACTTAGGCCTCTAATAAAGTAGTGATTTTTGTATACACACCATTCTAAAGAAGTGAAAAGGTGATTGATTTAGGAATATGGAATGCTATTAAAAAGATACTGATCTCCATCATGTGACTTGCTTTGCATGACATTAAAACAAATAATCCAATCTTACCAGGCCTGTAACAGCAATCATATGATGTCCATCATAGAAGATGCGCAGTTCTTATCCCCATAGCAACATCTGTAGTACTTATGCTAATCACTTTAAATTAACCTTGATATGAAAAAAAAAATACCCTAGGGATATTGCTGTTGTTGTGGCAGTTCAGATGAGTAACGCGATTTTCTAATAAACCTCCACAGCAAAATTAGGATGATAACAAGATCCTGTTAGCAAAAATTTTTAATATGCATTGGTTAAACCATAACAGCAGTACTAGCACAGGGGTAATTAGAGGGATCACAGATAATGAGCTACCTTATTGATTATTGCCCTTCTATAACCCAGTCTAGTTCAAGTAGAGGAATGTGTTTAGAGTAATTTGTACTTTAAAAACACCAGATAATGATAATTTTACATTTGTAACTTTAAATTTTGGTATGAACTTAGTGCTCCCTTTTTCTCATAAGAATATTTTCTGTAGTCATCAGAGCTTAAGAACAAACTTTACCCACCTAGACATAAACCTATGGAATAAAAAAAAAAAAAAGGCCTGTTTTGTAAAACATGCATTATTGTACAAATGAAGTACTTAGGCATTATGGCAAAGGCACACATTTTCATCATTGGTCCTGTGATTTACAATAGTACTTTCAATGTAATAATTAACAATTTATTTGGAAGTTATATATAAGAGAAAAGTAAGTTGTGCTATCAGATTTTGCAAAATGCCTAAGTAGGAGACCATTTCATTTTAGTATAAGTAAATTATGGAATTTCTTATTAAATGTCACCTTTATTTTAAAATCTATTTTGGGGCTCCTGGGTGACTCAGTCATTAAGCAATCTGCCTTCAGCTCAAGTCATGATCCTGGGGTTCTGGGATCCAGCCCTGAATCTGGCTCACTGCTTGGCAGGAAGCCTGCTTCTCCCACTCCCATTCCCCCCTGCTTGTGTTCCCTCTCTCACTGTGTCTCTCTCTGTCAAATAAATAAAATCTTTAAAAAAACTATTTTTTTTAAAGATTTTATTTATTTATTAGGAAAGAGAGAGAGTGAGAGAGAGCATGAGAAGGGAGAAGGTCTGAGTGAGAAGCGGACTCCCCATGGAGCTGGGAGCCCGATGTGGGACTCGATCCCGACACTCCGGGATCATGACCTGAGCCGAAGGCAGTCGCTCAACCAACTGCGCCACCCAGGCGCCCCTAAAAAAACTATTTTAATAAAATATAAAATCAGATATAAAATTTTGTGTATCTGAACAACAGCAACTAAATTAGGAGGGAAGAATATTTTCTGAAAATAAATATAACTGCTTCTGTGCATTGAATTTTGAAGATTCCCCAGAGTAATTAAGTAATTAGGTTTTGCTTCTGAACTGGATTACTTAAATATGGGATAGCTAATTTTCAAAATTGTGAGTCCAAGTGCTACTTGGCCCAAGGGACTAGCAAGTGAGATGGAAATATCACCTTTTGGGTACTTTGGATTTGGCCCAAATCAATATATCAAAGACATCAGGATAGATAGATGAAGTTTTGTATAGAGTAAATCAAGTTGTCAGAATACCTTGTGGTAAAAATAAAAATAATTTACTGTCAAACACTAGAGATGGTAGTGATATAGGGTTGGAAAGTATATTTATTTCCTATTGCTACTATAAAAAACTACCAAAGATTAAAGGGCTCAAAACAACAAAAACGCAGCATCTTATAGTGCTGGAGGCCAAGAGTCCAAAAAGGGTTCCACTGAGCTAAAGTCAAGGTGTTAGGTGGATTGTGTTCCCTCTGGAGGCTCTAAAGGAGAATCTTTTTATGTGCCTTTTCCAGATTCTAGAAGCCATCTATACTCCTTGACTCATGACTCAATTCCTCCATCTTCAAAGACAACAAGAGTAAAAGTAGTTCTTTTTGTGCTGCTGTATTTCTTACTCTCTTCTCTCTCCTTCCCCTCTTAAGGACCCTGTGATTATATTGGGCCCACTTACGTAATCCAAGCTAATATCCCTAATTTGTGGTCAGCTGATTACCAAGCTTAATCCATCCACAACCTTAATTTCCTTTTGCCCTGTAAACTAACTTATGCATAGGTGTTGAGGATTAGGACATAGACATCATTGGGCAGCCATTATATTGCCTACTACAGATGTAATTGTCAAAAGATGGTCAAGTAGTAAAGAATTCAGTGAGTCATTTTTTTGCTCTGTGATGAGAAAAAATATAATTATCTTCCATTAAACTAAAATTCCAGTTGTAGAATTATATTGAATTAAATTGGCCTAACACAATTAAGTGTCCAATAACTATTTAGATTTCTGATGGAAGAAATAAAGATTTTCCAAGTTATGCTATTTATATATAGTTGACCTTTAAACAATGCAGGGGTTGGGACACCAGCCCCCATATGGTCAAAAATGATGTATAATTTTGACTTCCCAAAACTTAATTGCTAATAGCCTACAGTTGACTGGAAGCTTTATCAGTAACGTAAATAGTCAATTAACACATATTTGACAAGGTATGTGTATTAGATGCTATCTTCTTATCATAAAATAAGCTAGAGAAAATAAACTGTTTTTAAGAAAATCATAAGGAAGGGAAAATACACTTACACTACTGTATGCTATCAAGATAAATCTGCATGTAGGTGGATTTGTGCTGTTCAAACCTGTGCTGTTCAAAGGTCAACTGTACAACTTTGTAGGTGGACCACTCAAAAAAATATGCCTGTTGAGAATTTGGAACTGTTTTACCATGGAACCACTGGATAGAGCCAGGAAGACCATGATACTATCTTTAAAATAAAACTACAGATATAAACTTAGCCACTGTCACTACACTTTGTGAAAAGTCAGAAACAAAAACAACAACAAAATAACCCCCTCTATTGTATGTATTTTTAAAGTCACCTTGGTTACTTTTCAGATTATACTGCTTTTACAATAGGTTGAATCTTGCCTTAATCAAAATGTTTTAAGTTGAATAATAAGTAATCAAGTATACACAGAGATGACACTAATGGAGAAGTACGCATTAACATGAAAGAACAAATTTCAAATAAAACTACCCTTTTTGAAGAAATATAATAGGACACATTAGAAAATACAAAACACATTCAAGACAAAAGATCATCATAACCTTGGATGATTGAAATCATTTTATACTATGAATTTCAATTTGTGAAAGTAGAAAGATATTTTGTAGGGATATATTTCACTAAAGTCAAAGTTAAGGCTATAACTGAACACGATTAGAACATAAAAAATTAACAATGTTAGAATCATTAACGAAAAGGCTATCGAAGACAGCACACATAATTCTTAAGGCTCAAGGAGAATCATTTTAATTTCACCAGTAATTACTTCTAAGGCTTATCTTAAGAAAACTTAAACATTTTAAAGGAAAATGTATATCATTTTGACAGAAACATGGAAAACTCTTTTGTTTAAAACTTTTAGATGATGACTTAACTGACAGTAGATATGCAGTATTAAGATTTTCTATCATCAACTCAGGCCTTTATTTGTCCTATATTGATAAAAATAGACCGTAAACTTCATTTTACTTCTCAATGAGTCACATGCATTTTGGGTTGTAAATTGTACACAAAAGTTGCTCAATCATTTTACCAGGCCAGGTGCCTTAAAAATCCACTGAAATTGTGTCTCTGTACCATAGATCTCTGTGATGGCAATACTGAACAGAAATAGCAGAAGGATAAATTTGATGACTGCCATTATTTGACACAGCATGAGAGAAAAACTCCAGTTTGTTTCAACATCTTTTCTATATTAAGTGTAGGCCTGGCATTGACATCCACCCAGTGTGTAGGGTATGAGGGACAAGTATTTCTTGTCCATGCACTTCAGACAACTGGACTTGTACAACTGTATTTGGGAACATCTGAACCACAAATGGGATAAATTGCTTGAGTTGACAAAGGGGGCAGTGAGGATTTTTAAACAAATTAAATAGCCAATGTTTGTTGAGTTTTTACTATGCACCCTATCTCTCTTCTAAGAACTTGTATCTTGTGACTAAGCTAATGGTGACCTTGACACTGCAAGGTTACTATGAGGAAACAGAAGCACAGCAAATTGAATTACTTGCCTGCAGTGACCTGCTATTAAGTAGTGAAACTGGAATTTGAATCCAGGTTTGACTCCAAGTTCATGCCCTTCTCCATGTTGTACCTCTGGTGCAACAGGCCTGGGCACCAAGGCCTGTTAAAGCCACTAACAATGTTGACAAGACCATTCTGCAAATATGACTATTTTAAGGTCATTTTTTAATATAAGAGTATTGAGAGCTGTATAGGAAATACATTTGAGGGGCGCCTGGGTGGCTCAGTGGTTTAGAGCCTCTGCCTTCAGCTCGGATCGTGATCTCAGGGTCCTGGGATCGAGTCCTGCTTCCCCCTCTCTCTCTGCCTGCCTCTCTGCCTACTTGTGATCTCTCTCCTCTCTGTCAAATAAATCAATAAAATCTTAAAAAAAAAAAAAAAAAGGAAATACATTTGAACTTAAAAAGCCAAACAAACAATGGCCAGGGGAAGATTTTTAAAAGCATACTAATTTAACTTAGGTAATATTACAAAACTTCAGTCAAAATACATTTAATATAAAGAAATGGCCAAATTAATTATCTTTGACTTTCAAAATAGATATGTATTTTCCATTTTTAAAAGATTAAATGTAGATGGAGCAACATGAAAGAAACCTTTAAAGATCATGGTCATCAAGAACTGACCAACATCTTTCTCTGAGAACTGACACTTGAACTGACTTCCAAAGGGTGAGTTGTCATTTTCCAGAGGGCATGAAGAAGCTGATCATAGTCTCAAAAAGTTGAGCTCACTCTGGTCTACAAAACAGCCTTGTATAGATGTCTATAGGTGGGTGAGAGGCTGTTGGGGGAATGATATTTTTAAAATCCTGTATACAAATCTAAGAATGTTGGATTTTTTTCCATCAAAGGCAATGGGAGGAGTATTAGAAGAAAATGAAAAGAATGTGTCCAGATTTTTCTCTCAAGGTAAGTGTAGCATCTTTTCCAAAGAGTATGGAATTATTGCCAGAAAAAAAGATAGAAAGAAGAGATTTTTCTATGGAAATAGAAAAAATGGTCAAGGGGAGTGATGACTGTAAGTTCTAACTGAGAGGGGGTGGTAATGATTAACAATGATGTTGATAATAGTTAACATGAATAATAATTACTCTTTCCTAGACATACGATTTCCCTAACAACTCTATGAGATAGATATTTCTGTTATCAAAATCAGTTTCACAGACGAGATGCGAAGGTTAAATAATTTCCCATGATTATAGAGCTAGCAAATGGAAGTGTTAAAATCTAAATATAGCTTGTTTCTCTGTAAGCCTGCATTCTTCACCACAGTGTGGCAGCTTCCCTCCTTTGTCAGATCTGGGAGCAAAGAAAAGAGATGGCTCTAGGTTTCTAAATTTTTTTTTTTCAAATATTGGATAAATGATGAGTTCCGGTAGCTTCTAGCTGTGTTGTCACCTGGTCTTTCCTCTGTGCATGCACATCCCTGGTGTCTCTTTCTCTTCCTAAAAGGACACCAGTCTCTTTGGATGAGGGCCCAATCAGTATGACCTCATTTAACCTCAAATCTCTTTAAGGAGCAATATTTCCAAATCACAGTAGGGGTTAAGCCTTCAAAATACTAATTTGAGAAAAACACATTTCAATCCATGATAGTCACTGGGGAAAATTAGATGACTATATCTGGTACAGAGTTAAAAATATAATACTGATAGAAAAAATTAGATAAGAGATTTAGGCTTATAAATTAGTAGCACTTGAAATTATGGATGGTACCCCCCCAAGAAGAATGTGAAGTGAGAAATTAATCAGAACAAACATGAAATCTTGAGTTTCAGTAGGAAGTAGGAAAGAAAGAGAAGACAGTTAAGGAGAGGAGATACAGTAGGAAAAATAGGATAAACTGATGCCACAGAAGGTGTATATTTAATGACTTGTGGAGTTGTCAAAGCTCCAAATGCTAGGAAGAAGTATAAAGAGAACTGAAAATGCCGTTTAATTTGGCAGTTTGGAAGCCTTTAGTGATCTGAGCAAGTACAGTATCAATAGGCAAAGGGAAAAGGAAGATAGTATTAAATAGGGTAGAGGGCCCAGTAAGCGTGGACAGACCTTTCAACACCCCTGGAGTGAATGGAAAGAGGAGAGGAAGCTGCTTGAAGGAGATATAGTGAGAAGGTGAGCCAATCCAGGCTCACTCTGAGAGAGAACAAAAACTAGAAGTTAGTCTTAGTTTGACTTTTTCTTAGGCTCTCTATTTAACCAGTAAATGGTAATACAAAGATGTATGTATAGAAGGTCAAAAGATCCAGTGAGTGGATGCATCTTTTTATTGTAATCTCATACCTACTGTACAATGTAAACAGCCCGGCAAGAGAAACCCAGGGCTTAGACTCACTCACTGTCTTCATAGGTTAAGGTAGATAGGGAGGTGTTGTGGCCTGGTGCAGGGATGCAGAGGGAAAACCCGCACAGAGAGGTCCATTCTATTTCTATATAAGAAAAGTACTTATCACTATTATACACTCCTGAATCACTAGGCTCTACAAGACATCCCAAAGCCTAGCACTGATCTAGCATGCAAGCAAAATGGACCTTATTTCACTTTTTTAAGTAGAAGTAAGTGACTTGATTGAACACGTTTCCTAGGTCAAAAAGAAAATGAGGGTAGAGATAAAAAGACTGGGGTACAAAAGAGAGAAATAGTAATCTCCACTGAGATCGATGAGAAGATGGATGGAGATGATGAGACACGGTCCTTCAGCTGGTAGTTCACCATAGAGAAGAGGGACAAAAGGACACATCAGTTGGGGAAGCTAAATGCTGGGCTAGAAGACAGAAGGCCAGTTGAGAAATTTCACTTTAATTTCTCTAGAAAGAGGTGGCAAAATAATTCCTGCCATGACATTAGTGTGCAGTAAACCAAGTAACTCATGGAGACTGGAGACTAGTGGGAACAAAGTTGTGGAAATTAGTAAGGTAGGAAAATAAAGGCCAACAAAATGAAAACCAGACCCATGGTGATATAAAGAAATAGTGAGAACCACTAGTTTCCAAACCAAACTGTGCTAGTCCCTTAACACCATCCCAACTACTTGCATCCAAGTCTGAAGTCACCTCTACAAGGTTGGCTATGCTTTTCCTACAGGCCCCATACCATGGGTGGGACCCCACAGAATCCTCAGTCCTCTGACTTTGCCCCTTTCCCTTCACCTTCTAAAGGCTGGGAGCTCTCCTGAGCCAGACTCCACCTGGTCTGGACCCTTGGGTTCTCTTACAGGGCTTCCCCGGCACAGAACAGTGTGTGGCACCAGTGGTAGAAATAACTGTAGGAATAAACAAAGCACTCATCTCTTCAACAAATGAAAGGATTGATGTGGTTTACAGAAGTTGGAGCATTGATACTGAAAATAAAATGGACCTGGGAATCAGAAGATTTGGAAATGCTTATCATTTTAGTAAGAGCAAGATAAAACATGGCTGTCATCAATGCCCACACGCATTTCACAAGGATCTTAGATGGAAGGTAATTTGAGGAGATTTTGAGCTTTTTGAAGGCAAGATGTCTTATTTATCTAGCCTAACACATGGTAACTAGTTATTTAGTAATTATTTATTGAAGAAATGAGTTCTACAACTTAAATCAACCCGAGTTCCAGGAACCGGATTGAGATTTAACATATAATCTTCAAATTAAGTGGAAATTTGAGTAGAAATATTAAAAATAATGAAATTTCCGGGACACCTGGGTGGCTCAGTTGGTTAAGCAGCTGCCTTCGGCTCAGGTCATGATCCCAGTGTCCTGGGATCGAGTCCCACATCGGGCTCCTTGCTCGGCGGGGAGCCTGCTCCTCTCTCTGCCTCTGCCTGCCTCTCTACCTGCTTGTGTTCTCTCTCTGTTAAAATAAATAAATAAAATCTTTAAAAAAAATAATGAAATTTCCTTGTTTTTCCATCATTTATGGCAGATTCCGTGGTCCTTCTTTATATTTCAAAATTTAACGCAAATAAGGAAAATGACAAGAACAGGGTGGTGTTCACTGCATGGTCTTGATTCGAGCTCCCAATTTAATGTTTGGCCTTTTCTTGACAGGTAGTTTCACATAAAAGGGATGTATCTTAAGAATTAAAAGTGCTTCAGTTTGGATGGTAAGTTTATGGGGTTTTTAATTTTCTCATTTTGCTTCCCTATATGCCCTATTATTTCTTCAGTGGAAGTAGCCTGATATTTGTAAATGGGCACAGGACTAGAACAAAGTAAGGTGAGTTAAACCATATTACTGCTGGCTTCTTAAAAATAAAACGGTTCTCTTTCCCGATTGCATTAAGTTCAAACATCACTTGAGCCCAGCCCCACCCTCACTGTATAATCCTATTCCTTACGCATTCCCAAGACCCAACTCCACTCCAGTTACCAAGAGAGCTCTCATTCCTCCCACACTCCCCACAGCCAGAAACCACTTCTCTTGGTTCCCTTCAATACAGACTCTCCCCCCCTTCAAGATCCTCCTTGAGTCACACCTCTTCTGAAAAACCTTGTTTTGATTCCTAATGCATGCTTCACTCTGTTACCGAATGCTGTCTTAGGTGAGTAAGTACCATTAAAGCTTGTGCTGCATTCTCAGAGAGTCATTTAAAAGGGAAATATCTATATTAAAAATCTTGGCTAGCTGCTCCCCAGCAGGGTCTAAAACTGAGTACAGATCTCCTCAGGTATATTCAATTTTTCATGATGCTTTCATTACAACTGGGCATTTGCCTGAATGCCTGAACTCCAAATGTTCCTCTTCTCTCACTGAGATGTAGCATTCTCTTATCTTCTTCTGGATCGTTGGCCTGATAACCGAAACTCTGTCAGAAAATTTTTGTTGGTTAAATTTTAATGCTATAAGCTTTCTGACATATGAAAGTAGAAAAACCTTCATAAAGAAAGATGAGAATAGGCAAATGTTGTGACTGTCTGACCTACTAGTCTCTTTATATTTAGACATTTTTTACAGGCTATTTCTAGTAGAATTGCTTTGTCTCATGTTCTTTGAATGAGGAGCAGAATCAATTCTAGGTTATTCTAAAGGTTTAAATAAATAAACTTTTCTACTTTACTACTTAGGATGGGTAATACAACTCAAAAATTTTAGTGCGTGTGTGTGAAATCTGTGAAAATGTTACTTGATTTAGTCTTGAATTTTATGGCCTCCTATCCATGAATGAAATGTAATACAGTATTTTTATTAAGCTCACCCTAGCACTCTACTGGATGTATGTGACTGTTACAAGGTAAGAGATCAGTTTTCTCACCAAGAAGTTCACAGTTCCATGGGTGACACAGGCTTTATACATGACCTACCTTAAAGAGAAATGACAATAGTAAACAATGCTTTGTGAGAATAGATGCCTATTTTAAAGTTGTATTCAATAAAGGACTAAATGAGTGGCATGTTAATGTTGTGAATTTAGAAAAGGAAAAAAATAACTATGGATTGAAAAATTTAAAGACACCTTCTTTGTAGAAGTTATCATCTTAATGGACACTGTAGAAATTGCCTTTGGAAAAGAGAAGGGAGAGAAAAACCAAGCATTGAAAATTTTTGTTCTTTCGCAAACTTCTCCACAGGTGAACCAGGATCTTATCCTTTGCTGCACACATACACTCACCCATATGTGTATAATTATGGGAGGTGTGTATGTGGGTGTGTGTGTTCGATTTCCCCTCCTAGCAGTTTGGTTTAATTTTGCTTGCGTCTGGATGCCAATATGCTTCTGTATTTTTACTATTAAGTATAAAAAAATACATTTACATAATGTGCATCTTTCTTGAAGGAGCTGTGAACACGTATTACTCCTGGAGTTGTGTACCTATTGCAGGTCCTCAAAAGATGAGTACTTCGTAAGAACAAAGAATAATTAATTTTAGCCTATTTTTACTGCAAATACCACAATAATCCTGAGTTGGAAAGCTATCTTCACAGAAATAAAAGAGAAGAATACAAAACATCCCCTTGAATTCACATTGTCTGTCACGCATGTATGTAATCATCACATCCCAACAAGTTGGCATTTCTCTATACTCCTGTCTAAATTTTATGACATCTGCATGGTCTAAAGAGATTTATACCTTAAAAAATACTTTACTTGAAGGAATGAATAAATTTGAAAGCATAGAAATTCATTACTAAATACTCTTCCCTCTGATGAAATCCTCTTTTAGTAGAATTTAAATATTTCTTTAAAACATGTTTAATATAAAACAAGATGAAAATGACTGAATATCTTCCAGATGAATAGAATGGATTATTTTCTTTCAACTGATATCTAAAATTTTCAATAGCGTCCTAGTTTCTCAAATATATGTTGCATTTTAAAAGTTACTTCAACTATGTCTTTATTGCAAGAAACTAATATTAAAAAAATGACCCTACTATTCTCAAAGCTTATAATGAGGTTCATAGGGATGGAATGAAAATAATTTTTACTGGCTTTCTTCCTCAGAGTTATCAGTATAGAAGTTCCCCCTCACTTTGGTTTTATAGGTGCACAGAAGCTCCTTACTTATATGCATCTTTTTAGTGAAAGAGATATCAGTTTTCCACATGTCAATCATGTTACAAAAATTACTTCAAGTTGCTAGAATAGTTGCCTAATTTGAGGATAGGAAAATCATCTGTCACTACTGACAGAATATAAAGTGGTAAGGTCATGACGGTACGTTTTACTTATAAGGCAAATTGTCTATCGATGGTAGAAAGTTAACAAATTACTGAAAAATCCTTCGTGACAAATTCTTGAAATTTTGATCATATTTAGGGACAGTTTGAGGCACAGACAATCACAACCACATTTAAAACAAGCTACTGGTTTCCCACTCTTAGATGCTATCCTGGTGGTTAATTTGTTTGGGAAACTGTTATGCACTGAACACCTATGTTCCCCCCAAAATCATGTGTTGAAATCTAAACCCCAATGTGATGGTTTTGGTATTACCTTTGGGAGGTAACTAGGTCATCAGGATGAGCTGTCATGAATGGGATTAGTGCCTTTGCAAGAAGAGGCCAGAGAACTTTTCCATCTGACAAGGATACAGGGGAAAGTCAGTTACTTGCACCTGGCAAGAGAGTTCTCACCAGAATTGGACCATGCTAACTAACATCATGATCTCAGACTTCTAGACTCCAGAACTATGAACAAATACATTTCTGTTGCTAAGCCACTCAGTTGATGGCATTTTGTTACAGCAGCAAAGGTTGAGGAAGACAACAGCTTATAAAAGTAAGCATGTTAGGTAAAGAATTCAATGTTTCGAAGGCTGCTGGGCAGATATCTCATGGCTAACCTGTGTTACAGTGTTGTGCTTTCTGATCACTTATTTCTGACTAATTAAAAAAATCAGGTAATGACTTTTTTCACCAAAAGAAGAGATGATAAATTCAGCAGTCAGCTATGAGTCAAAGAGACTTGTTGCTGAGAAGAGAACAAAATAAAAGGCTGAGTTGGGAGAATGAAGGTGGTGGGACGGGATACCACATGTAGATAAAGCAATATCTGGCATGAGGCCAGGAGAGGCAATGTGTTAGCAGGAACAACAGACCTTATTTGCTAAGAGCCTAGATTCTAGTGTTCCTCTAGAGAGGAATGTGTGTAACTCCTGCTCAGACTCATACTAGGTACATGACCTTAGGCAAAGTATTTAACTTCTTTGAGCCTCAGCTTCCTCATCTGTAAAATGGACTTTATAACACACCTGCCATGAAAGTTGAGAGAATTAAATATAATAATGAGAGTAAAACTCCAGTGTTAATATGCATTTAGTGAGTGGTAGCTTTAATGTTTATTATCTAAATAAACCATAAGCATTCGAAGGGCCAATGGTTAAGACAAAAGTTTTTGTTTTTGTTTTTGTTTTCCAGCAAATAGCACTAAAAGCTTTGATGCAACAACTTCGTTAAACCACTGAAGATTACCAGGTGACAGTATAAGCATGACAGAGCAGCATAAACAAAACAAAAATCAAAAGACAGGAAGAATACATCAGAAAAGATGTAATACATCAGACCATATATCAGACCATATATCAGAAAAGATTTAAAGCAGCTGTTTTACTTTTTTCATAATGTAAGTTTTATGTCACGTTTTAAAATAAAATATTATAAATTAGTCTATTGAAAAATATACTGGGAAAAACATAACATTTTTAATATTTATGTCCTTTTAAGAATTTGGCTTCAAATGGGATATTAATGAATAGCAGAGGACACCAAAGGCATCCACTGAATCTAAAAGAAGAGAAATTCATACCAGATCAAAGTCACTTATCCGCAGATCCTTAGTGACAAGGAAGTGAAGAATGTTGTTATCAGAAGCTTACTCTGAAATATTCATGGTTTGCTGTACATGCATTTGGTGCAGTTATTAAGTGGTAAAAATAATACAGTTTTCATTTTAGAGTATACTTTCATTCATTTGCTATATATTCTTCATTTTTATAATGCCTCAAGTTCAAGAACCCCTTGATACATACTTAATTCATTTTGCCCAAAATGAGGTGAAAACAAATGACCTATATTGTATTTAACAGAATTCCCCTTTCCTGATTTTATATGCTGCAAAGAGCCAGATTCTACTGGGACTTAAAACTTTACACTTTAATGATTATTTATACATTAGCATAACTGAATTTACAAACTTCTATAATGAAGGAAGAGTAGAACATAGACGTGGGGAATATAAGCCAGGCTAATGGAGACTCTTCTGATAGGAAGGGTAGTGTATTTAGAGATTGAAGGTACTTTACGATAATACCATATGTGAGCCCTATTGCTACCTTTATTCCTGCAGCAGGACAGGATAATCTTCTTTTAACTAATACCTGTTGTATATTTTGTATTTTAATAATTACCATTTCCCCAAGCTGTCTACCCTTTGAAGTTTATGTATTCATTTCATTGAAGAAAGGGTGGGTAGAGCCTAGGGGAAAAAGGTCAAGTGAGATTCATTTCTAAAAAATAAGATTTTGCATGTATCCAAACAAAAGATCACTTTCATGGGTAAAAGTAACTTGAAAGGAAAAAAGGTTTTCAGATTTTCAAACTCTACGTAGGTCGAACATGGAGTAAGTTATATGGGAAGTGGAGAAAAAGGCAGGACCTAACACAGGGAAGAGGCCATATGAGCAAAGTAAGATAGAGATGTGGGCGGTGCATTTTTAGGCAGAAAGATTACCCTAGAATGGTGTTTCTAGTTAACCAGGGCCCAAATTGGCATGAGAGAAATCTAGATAATAAAGTGTCTGCCAGGTAATTATCAGAGGAATCTATTATCTCTATATTCAAAGTACTAAGTATCTGAGCACTTTCAAGTAACTTCAGTTCCCTTATCTAGTCCAAGCCCCTACCATCCCAGGTTATTGTAATTGCTTCAAAATGTGATGCCCTGTGATTATCCCCCATAGCCGTCAACCCCATGAACAGCACTACCCACAGGCTTCTGCCGAAGGTAAGTCATAGTAGGTGATTCCTTTGCTCAAAACCCTCAATGGTACCTCATTTATCTCAGAATCAAAGCTTAAGTCTTGAGTTTACAAATATATTTCCAGCGACCTGAACAATACCTGGGACCTAGTAGGAAGTCACCGAATATTTGTTGGATGAGTTAAGAATAAATAGGTTGATTCCTATCTCATGCAAAGCTGACGGCCTTTTGGTTGCCTAGGAGGCTTTAAAATTCTGCTCTCCACATCCCCATTTCATTTCTTACCTCTCTCTTTCTCAGTCCTTCTGACTAGACAGAGTATTTCTCAAACTGGGTAGGCACACTCTTGCATAAAGACTGGATTCCTTCTGCCGGAAATGCTCTTGGGCAAGATAGCTGTGTTGTCCCCTCACTATCTGTCTTTGTTAAAGGCTTTGTGAATTCTTCCCTGTCTTATTTAAAACTATAATACCCACCCATCTCTCTTTTCTGCTGTATTTTCTACATAATATTTATCATTATGTAATATGCTATATATTTTACTTTTTAATAAAATATCCCTTTCTCTACCTCCCAAATATAAATGTCAGCACTGGGGGTATTTTTATCTCATTTATTCCTTCCTTTTCTTCCTATGCCTAGAACAGTGGTACCTGGCATATAGTAGATACTCAAAAAGCATGTATTGCTTTAACGAGTGAATATGAAGAATGCCTGGTTTGGGTCACAAAGAAGAGGAAGGAAAAAAAATAAATTAGACATAAACATAAAGTAGACAACATATGTTTGTCTTTAACATACTTTATGTTCTGCAACATAAAGTAGACAAAAATATACTCAGATATTACTCCTAATGCTGCCACTAATGAACTATATCACCTTAAAATACTTCTTGTACTTCCTCTTTTTAAAATTTTAATGCCTCCTTTACAAGTAAAAGTTGGGTAAGATGTTCTATGAGATCTTTTGCATCTTTGACATTATATATTATATATGTATATTATATTTTATTTTCATGACAGATTCTATATTCCATTCTGTGCCCCTTTCAGAAAATATTTATAGTTATTTAAGTATATATCTATATTAGTCTGACTTTTGTCAGAATTTACACGCAACATAGTATTTTTAAAAGTTTTTCTTCCAAATATAAATAATTACAAAAGAGAAATTTATAAATTTTGCTGTTAGGCTTTCCAAAGTAATGATGACGTAAAAGAAAAATGTTACTGATACACGTTTACAGCTGAAATCTATCGGAAAAAATATGTAAAGGAATCTCCTTTTCCAGGCACTTTTTCCCAGCTGGTCTAAGGACATACATCATCATGACTTCTAAATTTTAATTTACAGGGAACAAATATGGTAGTTTTATAGGCCCCTGACCATTACAAAATCACTGATTTCAAGGCCTGTCTCCTCTGAAACTAATCAAAAGGTGACACATTCTGTTAACTTCCTATTATACATTCATAACATCATCTTTCAATTCAATGTCATAAAGAATTTATGTAGGGCATTAATCATGCAAGACCACTAAATTGTTCTCATTTCAGTGATAATTGTTTACTCCTATAAGTGGTTTGTGTTGAGTCCTAACAATCCAACTGAATAAAATATCTCCCACTCACCCTGGATTGGAGAGAAAATTAACCTACAGAAAGGAAACAACAAACTGAATGTATAATATGATTAGTATAAAAACTAAAATTTTGTAGCATTCTCTTTTTGATAACAAAGACCAATGGCATCGAGAATAATTCTATAGTCTCCAATAAAAGGAATGTTTTTTTTTAAATTTTTATTTTTGTTTTTCTCTTCCAGGCTCACCCTGGCATCTTGAAGGAATCTTGAAAAACAAAATGAAATAAAAGAACAATCAAACCCTGTGTCATCTGCAAACATGTAAAACTAATACCTAGTTGACATGGTTGACTCTGAAATCAACTAAAGGCACCATGTAAATGAAACTCAATGCACCTTGTTGGTCAATGAAACTAAACCTAATCAAAGTGGTGTCAATCATTTGCCAGGAACAAAAGAATAGAAAATCTAATGGTAAATTAATTCAGTAATGCCTGGTGAGATGGCATGAGAACCACAACTCTTATGATCTGACTTCTAAGGCTAGGTCCGCTAAATGCTTCTATAACCTTGAGATTGACACCTGACTCATGAGGAACTCAATTTCCTCATGTATAAAATGAGAGGGCTGGACTCAATCATCTTGTAGGTTTGTCCTAACACCAACATTTTATGAGTCTATAAAGAAACTCAGCTAATCAAAACTTTGCTTTAAAAAAAAAGCAATGATTTGTCATCTGCTTTTAGATTTCCCCACTGCCTACTGAATAGAATAAGAATAGGATCAATTTGAGACAGCCCTTTCAGCCCAAGGGTGCCATAGTAATGGCACTGTCTATTCCCGCTTTCTAAATGGAATCCTAGTGTGTGTGTGTGTGTGTGTGTGTGTGTGTGTGTGTGTGTGTGTATTTTCTGTAGTAAAGTGTCTACTTTATGAGCATAATAAATAGCAATTGCCCTTTAATGGCAACTTTAGCTGTGACCATTATGGCACAACTTAAGCGCTTAAAAACACTAATGGGAGTGATACAATGTTAATTATTCTAAGGATATGAGGCCTGTACACAAGAACTCCTGCAAAATTAAGTAAAACCCTGGCTAATTCTAATTACAGTCTGTCTGGAAGAGATAAGAGAAATTAAACACCCCCTCCCTTTTTTTTAGTGCATTCCTAATATAACAGCACTATTTCCCCACATTGGTTGAGAAAACATTGTAATTGACTCATAAAAGTAGGGTTCTGAAATAAAAGACTTTTTTTTCTCAGCTTAAGAAGGAAAGAAAGGATAAATTACATACACAGAAAATACATCTTTACTTGAAACAATGCTTACTTTTTTGCCTTTAAGCCTAGGGAAAGCTGCTTTTAAAGAGCTCATTCATTACATTGTCAGATACAAATTAATACAATAGGAGTTTTTTTTAAATGTTTTTGAACTACTTAGAAGAAATATATTTGAAAACTATGAAGACTCTCCTTCACCTTATCATATATGGAAAAACTAAATTTTTTAACAATGGCCATTTTAAGTATTTTTGTTTCTTTCCAAAATACCTATCACTCACTCTCCTTTTCCTTTTATTCATATACTGAATGCCTCCTATGTGTTAGTAGTGGGCATTAAAAAATGGGTAAATGATCTTAACACCCATAGAGGTTTATGGTTTAGCAGAGGAAGACAAACTTTTAAAAACAAAATAATAGTTCATGTTTACACGTTAGTATCTGTTATTGGATATAGTTCTCTCTCTTTTGTCTTCCAGACTCTATTTTTTTCTTCTTCAAATTCTTTTGCTTGACTCATTATAAATTGATTTACATGGGTCCCTAACTAAATTGAATTGGAGTAGTAGAAATCAAGTTGTTGATTTATTTGATTTTACTGATTTGTTAAAAAAAAAGCTCATAGGTTTAAAAAAAAAACACTCTGTGTTGGAAAGCCTGGCACATTTCAAAGTGCTATCATTTTAAAACTGAGGCAAATGACATGTCATAAATAATGAAAACAATTGGGTGACAGCCTACAATCTTCAATACACACAGTATTTTAACGGATCATAAACCAAGTAACCTAGCATCAGGATAAGAAAAACCCACTCATTGTAGATAAATAACAGTCTTAACCGATTGAAATCATTTAATTTCACTGAAAAGCGTCCCATAATCTTTAAATTATAGGTATTTAGAGGTTAGCACAAATAGTTATGGCAAGTATCTAGGTACTTAGAAATTGTCATCCTCACCTTAAATCATTTATTATCTGTAACGGGCTTTCTAATTTGTCAATATATCTAGTTTCAAGTGACCCATAGGGCATGTGTCAAATACCCACCTTGGAAGGCTATTTGTCATTTCAGCAACCCCACTTTTACAGCATTAGGGTAGTCTCCATGACATTTAATCTGTGTTCCCTTTGAAAAATAATTGTGTCACTCTTCCTAAGTGTATGTTTCCAAATACAGGATACTTCGCATACTCTTTTCTTCTAATACATGTAGATCTTCATCTTCTCCTGTGGCTAAATCATATGAAACATAAAGAGGGTTTATATACAAATTCACTGGTTCCATTGTCATTCCTTACAACCATTTTCTGAAATTTCTTTGTGTTGTCTACCTTTTAAAAACAAGAGCTTAAACCTGGACACAATTTTTCATTCCCCTCAGATTTTTCTGAGATTTTTGCCTGGCATGTGAAAACATATACATACACATAACAGTGTCACTAACAATTTTCTCCCCATTTTCACTCACAGGCTTGAAGTCAATGTTTTTCAGACTGCACCTTCCTGCAACACTACTTCGCTTCTGATGATATTTCTTTTGCTATTTGATTGTTGTTGTTGTTTTTCCTGTACTAATGTCATCATTGTAATCATCCATCTTATACTTCAGCTTCTTTACTGACCACTACAGTATGATCTATTCAGTATTGCCAGCATTTCTCACTAAGTTCATTAATCCCTCTATTAGATGGTTACTCAAAAGGAACTTTCTTCCCACCACCAGAAAATAGATTTAAAAATAAATAACTTAAGGGCGCCTGGGTGGCTCAGTCATTAGTCTTCTGCCTTTGGCTCAGGTCATGATCCTGGGGTCCTGGGATTGAGCCCCGCATCAGGCTCCCTACTCTGTGGGAAGCCTGTTTCTCCCTCTCTCCCTCTGCCCTGCTTGTGTTCCCCATCTCTCTCTCTTTCTCTCTCTCTCTCTGTTAAATAAATAAATAAAATCTTTTTAAATAAATAAATAAATAACTTAGACAACGCATCAAGGACCGAAAACAGGGCGAGAAGATGAGAGGCTCTGGAAGCCACATGGGAATGGATAGTGTGTTGGAGAATGGAGGACCTAAGTGGTGGAGCTCTATAGACAGGAGTCGATGCTAGATCACAGAAGTTTGAGATGTGGCTATGAGGATGGGTGGCTGATTCGAACTCACTGTGAACATAGCCAGTTGTTGACTTTCTCTAGCACTGTTTCCTCAGCTCTAGATCAAATATGTCAGTCCCCTTAGAGGATATTCTCAGAAGGAACAAAAGGAAAAGGCAGAACAGTTAAGGAGTGTTTAATTAACAGAAGATTGGGGGGAAAGAGTTAAAATTGAAAATAAAGTGGGAAAAGTATTTTAAAAGCCTGGACGTTAGGCTATAAGCAACTGGCAGTCATCAAAAATCATCTACAGAAATAAAATTGTTGATCATTTAGTCATCTCCATCTTCAGAAAGACATACACACACACACACACACACACACACACAAACCAGGATGCCATAATGGTATAATCAGTTTATTATTATCTCCCAGAGTCCTGAAGGAGCTAGAAGAATTTAGTGTGCTTGGAGTTGATCTTCTATAAAACAAAAGGAGGCCAAAATATTCCACTGGTAACACTAGCTGTAGGCTAGATCCAGAATAAAAAGACAGATAAAGAGGCAGAGAGAATTACATAAGAGAAATCTAGATGGAGCCAAAAAAAACTAAGATTTGACATCTCAGATTTAATTCTATTTTCTTTTTTTTTAAAGATTTATTTATTTATTTATTTATTAGGAAAGAGAGAAAGTGAGAGAGAGCATGAGAAGGGAGAAGGTCAGAGTGAGAAGCTGGGGACTCCCAATGGAGCTGGGAGCCCGATGTGGGACTCGATCTCGGGACTCCAGGATCATGACCTGAGCCGAAGGCAGTTGTTCAACCAACTGCGCCACCCAGGTGCCCCTAATTCTATTTTCTAACAGAGGAAAGTAATGAGGATCTAGCCTCTAGTCTTCATTGGAAATCATCTAATCCAATTTGGATCAGGATAAAAAGAAGGGAGGGATTCATGGCAAGAAAAGACATCACTTGATAATCGATTCTTGCAATTCACTAGATCTACTTATGCTAATAAGTAGTATAATATCTATAGCACAGGTAGATGAATTGCCCTGGCAAAATGGAGATGGGACATTCAATAGAATCTTAGTTTAATATTCTATGGAGGTAAATTATTTGTCTAAATATATAGTTTCTTTTGGATTGTTGGTATTAGAGTGACATTTTGCTTTTCACTCCTGCCCTTGAAAATACTGAGTAACTCTCTGTACATTTAGAAATCTTTAATAAACAAGAAAAGAGTTTATCTGATTATATTTTTTAAACTTGAAATTTCACTTTTAAAATTTATTCAATTTTACAAATATTGCCTTGATTCTCCTTTCTGGTCATATATATTTTATTAAATAATAGAGAAACAAAGAGTATAGACACATGCATCAGCAGTCGGAATTAAGAAATAAGCAGTGATGTGAATAATCCCAAACCACTAGGTGATTACAAAAAAAATTCCATTTGGCTCTTGAATACACACAATGAGTTGGGGGGAATAGATTTATTTCTCTAATTACCCCATGTTGTACTGGGGCCAATACTGAAATGATTTTACATAGCCTGAGCACACAGCAACTGATGGAGGTGAGGAGGGACCTAGAAACATACTAGATACAGAGAGAAAAACATTTTTTGCATACAATCTACAATGTAAAATGCCATTCTTAGAGCTGTGTCTGCATTACGACAAAACTGGTCAATTTCTTCAATACAGATAAGGAATTAAGAAAATTCCCCAAAAAGAAAAAAAAGAAAATCCAGTTAACTTTTTTAAATACTAAATTGATCACTTAGTCAAAATAACTAATTTCAAAACCACATGCAGATGCAAGTATAGTCAAAGTAAGAGCAAATTATATTGCCAATTCCCTTATAAACATTGATCGATTTTCTTACTCTATAAATAAAAATTTTTAAATGAGTTTTACCAAATTTGTAGTAACTTTATATAAAATGTTGCAAACACAGAAATATGAGATTTTTCCCAAAAGATGTATTATGTATGTATGTATGTATTTATGAGACAGAGAGTAAGAGAACACAAGCAGAAGGGACAGAGAGAGAGAAAAGAAAGATGAGATACTTTAAAAGGTCAATGACAAAAGAGAAATCCAGCCAAAGAAGGCAAGGAGGAACAGAATATGCATATGTTGACTTACCATCTCTCCAGCATTTATTAGGTGCTAAATATGGTGCATGTCTATAGATACTTTATCATAATCCTGAAAACAGTGTCCAAATGTAGGCATTAATATTGGTACTTTCTCAGTAAAGATTTGAGGCTCACAGAGTTTGAGAAATATATCTTACCCAAGATACAGCACTGTTAAGTTGGTAAAATTTTTCAATTTGGACTCAGATATATCTATTTTAAAGCCTTGCTTGCCCTGTTCCTGTCTATTAAAAAGAAAAAAAAAAAAGACAGAATGCAATGCCATGTTTTATGCAGTACAGTGGGGACTCACCTTATCAAAGAGATAAAGAGAGTAGTCCCAATCTGAAAGTTTACATCCTGAACCCTTAAGCTAAAAATCAGAAAGACCCGTCTTAAAACTAGTGGGGTTTTAATGGAATATTATGCAGCCATTAAAAAACTCAAAAATTTGGGCCCCTGGGTGGCGCAGTTGGTTGAGTGACTGCCTTCAGCTCAGGTCATGATCCCGGAGTCCCGGGATCGAGTCCCACATCGGGCTCCCGGCTCCATGGGGAGTCCACTTCTCACTCTGACCTGCTCTCTCTCACTCTCTCTCTTTCCAAATAAATAAATAAAATCTTTAAAAAAAAAAAAAACTCAAAAATTTGCCATTTGCAATGACGTGGATGGAATGAGAGGTTATTATGCTAAGCGAAATTAGTCAGAGAAACAATTATCATATGATCTCACTGATATGAAGAATTTGAGAAACAGGACAGAGAATCATAGGAGAAGGGAGGGAAAAATGAAACAAGATGAAACCAGAAAGGGAGACAAACCATAAGAGACTCTTAATCTCAGGAAACAAACTGAGATTAAATATGTAAGGAGGGGAGGTGGGTGGGGAGGGATGGGGTGGCAGGGTGATGGACTTTGGGGAGGGTATGTGCTATGGTGAGCATTGTGAATTGTGTAAGATTGATGAATCACAGACCTGTACCCCTGAAACAAATAATATATTATGTTAATAAAAAAAAACTAGTGGGGTTTGTTTGTATAAGATGTGAGCTGATAGCATTGTGTAATGCAGAAGTTTTTCTCAGGATTGTTTGCTCCAGGATAAAATTAAGAGTTAGCCTAGATGACTCTTAAGATTCTTTCCAGTTATAAAAATCAGTAGATGTTAGCATCCTTGCTTCTCAAACCAATATCCTCTTTACTACTCCAACCTATTTATCATTGTAATACCAAGTCCTTCTGATGGGCTGGTCATTACTAATACAGTATATTAACAGTTGACTAGGTGATCAATGATCCAATTTATTAAGAGTTGATGGAACCAACCTTCACTAGAGATAGGGAACCAAATATTTCTGGTTTGTATCTTGTCACCCGACAGGGACAAGGACTAAGGAATAGAATTTCCCTGTTTGACTGATGCCTGGGTGCTCTGAATTTGTTCTTATGCTTTGGGGCTGATCAACTTATGTGGGAGATATAAGTTCCTTGATTCTCCCTCCTGAACATGGTACTTTCTTATCTCTCTCCACAAAACTATTTCCCATTTCAGGCAAATATTCATGGTATTTGCCATGGGAGGAGAACAAAATACATGTAGATTGCATAAAACCATTTAAGTATTAGCCTGTCCGGATTCAGTTCTGTATGTTGACAAGTTATGTAATTGCTATTTTTTTAATTTAATATTTTTATGATGGTTAATTTTTTCACTCTTACTGAAATGTTTATTTTTAATCAATTTTTATTTTTATTTAAATTAAATTAATTAACATGTATTATTAGTTTCAGAGGTAGTTTTAGTGATTCATCAGTCTGATGTACTACCCAATGCTCATTACATTACATCACATGCCCTCCTCAATGTCCATCACCCAGTTACCCCCACCCCTTTCCCCTCCAGCAACCCTGTTTGTTTCCTATGATTAAGAGTCTCTTATGGTTTATCTCCCTCTCTGATTTCATCTTGTTTCATTTTTTTCCTTTCTTCCCCTATGATCCCCTGTTTTGTTTCTTAAACTCCACATATCACTCAGATCATATAATTGTCTCTCTCTGATTGACTTATTTTGCTTAGCATAATAACTCTAGTTCCATCGACTTCATTGCAAATGGCAAGATTTCGTTTTTTTGTGATGGTTGAGTAGTATTCCATTGTATATATACACCATCTCTTCTTTATCCATTCATCTGTCGATGGCCATCTGTACTCTTTCCATATTTCAGCTATTGTGGGCATTGCTGCTATAAACATTGGGGTGCAGATACCCCTTTTTTAACATTCCTTCGGCTATTTAGGGTCTTTTCTGGTTCCATACAAATTTTAGGATTATTTATTCCAGCTTTGTGAAAAAAGTTAATGGTATTTTGACAGGGATTGAATTGAATGTGTAGATTGCTTTGGGTAGCATAGACATTTTAACAATATTTGCTCTTCTAATCCATGAGCACGGAATGTTTTTCCATTTCTTCGTGTCTTCCTCAATTTCTTTTATTAGTATTTTAGTTTTCTGAGTACAGTTGCTCTGTCCCTTTGGTTAGGTTTATTCCTAGATATCTTATGGGCTTTGTTGCAATTGTAAATGGGGTCAACTTCTTAATTTCTCTCTCTTCCATCTCCTTATTATTGTATAGAAATGCAAGTGATTTCTGTGTATTGATTTTATATCCTGCCACTTTGCTGAATTCCTGTATGAGTTCTAGCAATTTTGGCGTGGAGTCTCCTGGGTGTTCCAACAGAAAGTATCATGTTATCTGCGAAGAGTGAGAGGATGACTTCTTTACCAATTTGGATGCCTTTTATTTCTTTTTGTTGTCTGATTGCTGAGGCTAGGACTTCTAGTACAATGTTGAACAACAGTGGCGATAGTGGACATCCCTGCTGTGATCCTGACCTTGGGGGAGAAGCTCTCCATTTTTCCCCACTGAAAATGATGTTCACTGTGGGTTTTTTATAGATGGCTTTTATGATATTGAGATATGTACCCACTATCCCTACACTGAAGAGTTTAATCAAGAAAGGATGTTGTACTTTGTCAAATGCTTTTTTCTGCATTGATTGAGAGGATTATATTGTTCTTGTCCTTTCTTTTACTAATGTAGTGTATCATATCGATTGATTTGAGGATGTTGAACCACACTTGCAGGCCAGGAGTAAATCTCACTTGGTCATAGTGAATAATCCTTTTAATGTGTTGTTGGATCCTACTCGCTAGTAAATTGGTGAGAGTTTTGGCATCCATGTTCATCAGTCTGTAATTCTTTTTGGTGAGGTTTTTGTCTGGTTTTGGGATCAAGGTAATGCTGGCCATATATAAAGAGTTTGGAACTGTTCCTTCAATTTCTATTTTTTGAAACAGCTTCAGAAGAATAGGTTTTAATTCTTCCTTAAATGTTTGGTAGAATTCCCCTGGGAAGCCATCTGGCCCTGAACTCTTGTTTCTTGGGAGATTTTTGGTTACTGCTTTAATTTCCTTGCTGGTTACTGGTCTGTTCAGGTTTTCTATTTCTTCCTGTTTCAATGTTAGGTAGTTTTAAGTTTCCAGTAATGCATCTATTTCTTCCAGATTGCCTAATTTGCTGGCATATAGTGGTTCATAATATATTCTTATAATTTATTGTATTTCTTTGGTGTTGGTTGTGATCTTTCTTCTTCCATTCCTGATTTTATTTGGAACCTACCTCTTTTTTTTAATTTTAAAAACTCTTAAGGTATTTATTTATTAAAACATTCTCTGCCAATATTTCACATTAGCTTAAAATTCAAATCAGTCTGTACATTTCTCTAGTGAGGTTTCTACCTCAGTGTATTCGATAAAAAAAACCTCCTCCAGGGGCACCTGGGTGGCTCAGTTGGTTGAGCGGCTGCCTTCGGCTCGGGTCATGATCCCGGAGTTCCGGGATCGAGTCCCATGTCGGACTCCCGGCTCTGCGGGAAGTCTGCTTCTCCCTCTGACCTTCTCCCCTCTCATTCTCAGTCTCTCTCTCTCTCTCTCTAATAAATAAATAAAAAAAAATCTTAAAAAAAAAAAAAAACCTCCTCCAGCAATCAGTGTTACCAGCATCCACATGGTGAGCCCCATGGTCATCCTCTTTGTTCCCTAGGTGACCCAACTAGATATTACTACTGCTCTCCTACAGGGCAAAAGTACCTAACTCAAACTCATTGGAAAAGGGGTGAAACTTCTGCAAAGTGCACTTTAAGAAGAATACTGTTTGCTTATGAAAAGAAACCAGTGAGTCCTCTAAGAATAATAAAAGGGTGTATTTTACAGTTAAGCACATGATTTGGAGTGAAGAATTCAGATGCTGCTCCGCTGTTCTTGGCTGTTAATACTCTTCTTGTTCCTCCTGTAGAACCTCTTCAGCAGGTACCATAAGGTCTTCGTGTGTTGCATAGAGTAAGTCCACAGTCCTCTGCAATACAGGATTGTTTTCCTCCTCACTTTCCTGGCAAATAAACTCAATGTTCCTTAGCTTCCCAAAGTAGAAATCTCTTTCTCCAAGTCTTTGATGGAATATTTCGATATGCTGACCTGCTGCATCAATTCAACTGCTTCATCATCCCCATTGCCCACTAGGGTTCTCTCACGCCACACCCGGGCCAGCCTTAGGGGTTGCAGTGGTTCTGTATGTTGCAATGGGACTCTGGGGAGCTACTGTTAGAGCTGAGAGGTTTCTTCAATTTGTTCAGAGCTGGAGCAAAAAGGGAGGGAGCCACTGAAGTTTCTTGACCTTGTCTGGCAGCTACAGAGTCATAGTCTTTTCCATCATAGTTTGCATCAATAAACTTCTTGAACCACTGAACAAATTCAAAATTGTCCTGAAACTTTCCTTTCACTAATTTGTCCACAGGAACTATTTTGACAACACCCATTCTCATAAAACCCGCTTATATTTTAAAGTTCTGGATATATTGATGTTCTAGTCCAGCCTGGAATTTCACTTTCTTCAAGGCAATGGAGCCAGAGAACGGCGTGTCCATAAACTGACAATGGGCAGTCCCTGAGCACAACTGTTCGATCTCTGTCAGATTCAGCTACAGAGACTCATTGATCCAGGCCAGCATGTCATGTAGACTTAGGTTATCACTGGTGACTAACGTTGAGTATATGTTCACTGCCATCTTTAGCTCTCGCTGGGACTGTGTCCACTCCTGTGCCCAGTTTCAGTTCTGTCTTCATCTCATTATCCTTTCATTTTTCTTTTTGATAAGCCTGGCCAGGGATTTATCAATCTTATTAATTCTTTCAGAGAACAAGATCCTAGTTTCATTGATCTGTTCTACTGTTCTTTTGGTTTCTATTCATTGATTTCTGCTCTAATTTTTATTAATTCTCTTCTCCTCCTGGGTTTAGGCTTTATTTGCTATTCTTTTTCCAGCTCATTTGGATGTAAGGTTAGTTTGTGCATTTGAGACCTTTTTGTTTCTTGAGAAAGGCTTGTATTATTACATATTTCCCTCTTAGGACCACCTTTACTGCATCCCAAAGGTTTTGAACAGTTGTGCTTTCATTTTCATTTGTTTCCATGAATTTTTAAAATTCTTCTTTAATTTCCTGGTTGACACATTCATTCTTTAGTAGGATGCTCTTTGGCCTCCATGTATTTGAGTTCTTGCAACTGAATTCCAGTTTCAAAGCATTGTGGTCTGAACATATGCAAGGAATGACCCCAATCTCTTAGTACTAATTGAGACTGATTTGTTACCTGGTATGTGATCTATTCTGGATAATGTTTCATGTGCACTTGAGAAGAATGTATATTCTGTTGCTTCAGGATGGAATGCTCCGAATATATTTGTGAAGCCCATCTGGTCCACTATGTCATTCAAAGCCTTTGTTTCCTTGCTGATCTTCTGCTTAGATGTTCTGTCCATTGTGGTTAATAGGGTGTTAAAGTCCTTGACTATTATTGTATTATTATTGATATGTTTCTTTAATTTTGTTATTAATTGGCTTATATAATTGGCTGCTTCCATATTAGGGGCATAAATATTTACAATTGTTAGATCTTGTTGGATAGACGCCTTAATTATAATATAGTGTTCTTCCTTATCTCTTATTACAGTCTTTGGTTTAAAATCTAATTTGTCTCATATAAGGATTGCCACCCCAGCATTCTTTTGATGTCCATTAGAACAATAAATGGTTTTCCACAACCTCACTTTCAATCTGAAGGTGTCTTTGGGTCTAAAATGAGTCTCTTGGGGACAGTATATCAAGGGGTCTTGCTTTTGTACCCAAGCTGATATCCTGTGTCTTTTGATTGGGGCATTTAGCCCATTTACATTCAGAGTAACTACTGAAAGACATGAATTTAGTGCCACCATATTATCTGTAAAGTCACTGTTTCTTTATATTGTCTCTGTTCTTTTCTGATCTGTGTTACTTTCGGGCTCTTTCTTCACTTAAAGGAACCCTTTTAATATTTCTTGCAAGTCTGGTTTAGTGATCACAAATTCTTTTAGTTTATGTTTGTCCTGGAAGTTTTTAGCTCTCCTTCTATTGTAAATGACATCCTAGCTGAATAATGTATTCTTGCCTGTATATTTTTCTCATTTAGCACTCTGAATATATCATGCTAGTCTTTTCTGGCCTGCCAGGTCTTTGTGGATAGGTCTCCTGCCGGTCTAATATTTCTACCCTTGTAGGTTATGGACTCCTTGTCCAGAGTTGCTTTCAGGATTTTCTCTTTGTCTCTGAGATATGCAAGTTTCACTGTTATATGTTGGGATGTTGACCTATTTTTATTGATTTTGAGGAATGTTTTTGTGCCTCCTGGACTTGAAAGCCTACTTCCTTCACCAGATTAGGAAAGTTTTCCATTATAATTTTCTCCAATATACCTTGTCTCTCTCTTTCTCTCTCTCTCTCTCTCTCTTTCTCTCTCTACCTTCTTTTTCTGGGATTCCGATTATTCTAATATTGTTTCACTTTATGGTATCATTTATCTCAAATTCTTTCCTTATGATCCAATAGTTGTTTATCTCTCTTTCTCAGCTTCTTTATACTCTCTTTTTCTCTCTCTCTTTTTTTTTTTCAAGATTTTCTTCAGTTATTCATGAGATACAGAGAGAGAGAGAGAGGAAGAGGGAGAGTGGGACTCAATCCCAGGACACTGGGATTGACCTAAGCTAAAGGCAGATGTTTAACCCAACTGAACCACTCAGGCACCCTCTTGTTCTTTTTTGAGGTTGAGCTTTCCCATCTTGTATTCTTGCAGAAAATAGTTGCTTTTCTATTTGTAGACTTGCAGCTATTCTTTTCTTAGCTCTCTGGTTGAGTTTATAGGTGTTCAGAATGACTTGATAGCTATCTAGCCTAATTCCTGGGACCAGATGAAATTAAGGTCTCTTACTCTCAAAATATGTGATTATTGATACTTTTGTGCCTCAAATCATTTTCAGAAAGTTGACCACAATGAAAGGACAGGGTCTCCACTTTGGACAGCAGTGTAGATAAGTGAATTTAAGTATAGAGTGAAGCCAGGCAACCTGATTTTTCCTATCTATAAAATGGGAATAACAGTATCAACCCCATTGGTTTCTATGATGATAAAAACGGATCAATATATGTAAAAAATATATGTAAAATGCTTATGAATAGTAAATGCCATTTTACCTTTAGCTGTTTTTCTTTGCTACCAATTGGATTTGAGCAGGAATTCATACTCTACCACTTGCTATCTATGTGACCCAGGGAGAGCCATTTAAACTCCCTGAGCATCAACTTTTTTTATTCCTGAGATGAAGAAACATCAGCTTATTAGTGCTATTTTGAAGATTGATTAAGATATACATAAAGTCTATAGTCTGATGCCTGACCCATGGTAAGAATTTAACAAACTGTCATCCTTTAACTTTTCTTTTTTCCTTTTAGTTAATGTTAAGCTCCAGCCCTGCTGCAAATTATTAAATACGCAATTATATTGTTAGAATATGGTGGAATTCACACAATGAGCAAATGCATTCTTTTTTTTTTTGCAAATGCATTCTTTAAACATATTTATATATATACATGTATACACATAAAGCGCTTAAATATATTTATTTACATGAACGCACGCTCATTCAAAAAACACCATACTTGCCAATCACACTGTATGCATATTTTATTATAGATAAATTGAAGAAAATCATATGAAATTATAAAATACAATGTAACTAGACCTATTTCTCATCTAATAGATTAAACATATTCTTGCTGTAAAGTGGTTGGATATTTTCCATGTCTGTTTCTTAACTGTGTATAAAACTCATTATCCCTTTGAGCAACATTTACTTTTAAAGTAAGGAGAGAAAACCTGAACTTGCCTTAGAGATTAAGCAATAAGCCATCTGCCTAATTACCCCCAGGACTTGCAGACCATTCCAGAATATCATTCTGCCTGGGAAGTTCTCCTTCTAACAATATTTATATTTCTTTTGAATAATATTTTAAGGTCATAATGTCTGTCAAATTATAGAAAATTGAGCCTCAGTTTCATCTCTAAAATAAAGGAAACAGAAAGTGTGATCTAAGGTCTTTTCTAGTTTAATTTTCTATGATTTTATGATTCTCTGGAGATTTGTTTCACTAGAATTGTTTGGGAGAGGGTGAAAGAAGGAAAGAGAGTGTGGACAAGGACAATGTAAATTTTAAAGTGGAGTTACAGCCAAGTTCACAGTTTACTAACAAAATATAATATTGAAAAATATAGAATATGTCACATCACTTTATAGTTGCTGCCTCTCCAATAATGAAAAGAAATCTGCAAGTGAATATAAAAATGTGCTTTGGGTTACATCTTGAGCTTCAAATTTGTTAATGCAATTTTTGTGGAGGCTTCCCAAATCTGGGGGAAGGTCACAAGAGGGAGTAAATTCACTCTGCACCTGTGTAGATTCATTCTTGGTATGAACAATGATGAGAGTTAGCATGGAAGGAGAAGGTGAGAAAAGAACTCTTTGAGAGTATCTGGTAGAGTGGAAAAAAAGCATTTTCAATTTTGTAGCTGACCAAGTCCCAGTTACAGATTCTTACTGAAAAGCATACATTATCAGCCCAAATCAAGATTGTAAAATATCCACTCCTCACTTTATGTAAATTGTACAGAATATAATTCTGACTCCTAGGCATATAATCCTATTAAAGTTTCAAGCATATTGCAGAGGAAATTCCAAAGAAACCTACATCTATCAGGTGTCTAAATCTAGCTTTTCACGTCTGACTTTCTGTTTTTTGCTTTTTTCTTTTTTGCTTTTCACTTTCTTAAATGCCTTGGAGTTCTCAGTACCACATGCTACCAGTGAATATAAAACCTGTAAATGAAATTGAGAGGAAATTGGACATAAATGAGTAATCAAGAAACTGCACATGTTGCTTTGAAGACCTTAGTTTTTCTATAAGTGACAGTTGGAATAAATTGTATTCACTACAAAAGAAATGGCAATGGGCACTTGACAGAAAGAAGTAGCTGACCCATTCAGTCATTAACACTTCATAGAGTTCCACAATTTAAAGGATAAAACTTGTTTCTCTCTCACTGTATTCTTAATATGTGACACAGTTTCAGACACAGAATAGATGTGAAATAAATATTTTTAGCTGTTACTATGTAAAGGAGAATAGAAAAGCTTGGGCTTTATATGCAAATGTATACAATAGAGAGCAAAAATGATGTGTATGCATTTGGTTGGATAAGTTTAAAACTTCCAATATCCAGGTTTTTGCTGGCTTGTTTTTGTTTGGTGATAGTTTGGAAACAAGGAAATATATTTAAGAATAAAATAATAAGCACACCAATTTCTTAAAGTTACAAATCACCCAAAATATAGAAACAAATCAAATTAACTTAAACCATCAATTTTCCCCTTTTATCCAAACACTGTGCTGAACTGTAAAGATTGCTGAGCAATAGAAAGTCACAGAAGGGAAAAGCAAGAAGATTTGAAGAAATCACATTTCAAATTGATTTAAAAAATAACTATAATTAGCCACAAGTTAAGGAAAACTGCTAATTTGAACATCCCAGATTAGAAATAGTTGCTATCACAGAACAAAGATTAGCTCTTAACAGAGTTCATTAGTGTGGAACAGAAGGTCAGGGAGAGAGGACAGCACAGTGGAAGAAGGGCAGTTCTGAAATCAGCTAGAAGTGAACGAGCTATGAGGAGAAAAAAAAGGTTGAATTTAGGTTCTTTTATCCTGATCACTTTCTTAAGGAAACATGCAAAACAATAACACTTCTCAGATTTATGTGTATCTCAAACTAAGGGCTGATCCGCACTGTCATTAGTTAGCAGGTGCCATTAAAGAACATTGTGGAAGAGAGAGAGAAAAGGGATGTTAATAGTCCATTCTGATAGTCATCGATCTTCTGGGCTTTCCCAGTAATAAGCCAAAACAAATTTTAAAATGTTCCTGTCATGGAGAATATCATCCTTAAGTCAATCTATGGACTGAAGAAACTGAGTTGAGGGTAAGAGCTCAGGAAAAACTGACATTCAGAAGAGCTTTATGTGAAGTTACAGAAAAAGAAATAAGACGTTAAAAGGATAAAATGAACCCCCCGAAGGCATCAACAACAATTATCTATGATTTTTCAATAATAAAGATTGCAGGGCCATAACATTTCTTCAACAATATATTTATTCAGTACATTTATTTCTACCATTTTTATAAATAATATTTTCCAAATTCATATAGTTAAAGATAATGAAGAATATTTTGACATATTAATGAAGCACTGGGTATTTCTGGAGACCCCATGAATGACTGACAATTCTCAGCTGCTTCTGAGAATTGTACCGGTTAATTCATAAGCTTGGAATTGCATCGCACACAATGCCTAAGGTCAAGAAGGTGAGGACAGAGCTTCACAGGAGCCCAGCACAAAGGTGGGCTATAGGGGAGAGTCTCTGTGACTGAGAGCCTACAAAACTGGGAGAAAGTCTTAATATCTGATCAAACTACTAGATGTAATTCCCAGGGTTTTTTTTATACAGAAAATAGAGAAACATGTTAAATTATACCATGAGGATGAAATTATCAAAACCTAGTGTGTGGAGAATAGCAAGACAAGTAAGACAATTTTGTCAACAAATAAATAGCAATTTTTTACAAAAAGGGAGGGGTGACTGATAGATTTAAAAAGACAGTGAAATAGCAAAAAAATATGAGAGTAAACCTTAGATACAGATTCAAATAAATCAATTCTGATGAAACATTTATGAGACACTTAGAGAAATTTGAACATTAGGTATTTCATGACATTAAGAAATGCTTAACTTTTAGGAGACTTAATGATATCATAACTATGTTTCACAAAGTTCTTATTTTCTGAAATTTTTAAGAATGAAATGGTATGATATCTAGAAATTGTTTCAACATTACCTGAGATTAGAGGTACAGTAGGTAGGATTACAGATGAAATAAGATTTGCACAGTTTGATAGTTACTTAAGCTGAGTAATGGATACATGGAGTTCCTTACACTAATCTACTTTTTTTTTCTGTTTTACATTTTGAAATTTTGCAAATTAAATATATATATATATAAAAAGTCAATGAGAGCTATAAATATAAAATTAAATAATTAAGCAAATTTGCTTCATGACATATATAATTATATTCAGATATTTGATTTATATTTAATTTATCCGTTCTAAGTAATTCATAATAACTTGAATGTTTGTTACTTCATTTTGAGGAAGGCAGTTTGGGGATGGAAAATAGAAGAGTTGTACGGAGTTCAAAGGGGTTAAAATCATTTTGAGGAAGGCAGTTTGGGGATGGAAAATAGAAGAGTTGTACAGAGTTCAAAGGGGTTAAAATCATGGACTCTACCACCCACCACGTGTTTTCAATTTCTCTTGGCATAACATTCATAGTCTGTATGATGGCTTCCAAGGATTCATGATCTACCCCTACTTACTGGTCAGATTGTCAGGGACCTGCCATCATCATCCTTTCTAAAGTGGTAGTACCATTACTCTCAACTTATTTGTCAGGCTTTATTTTTCCTTGTAGCATTATCCCTAAATTAAACTATGTTATATATCTCTATGTTTATTCGCTTTCTTATTTTCCTATATCATAATATTCATGATTAGAGTATTTTGCTTTCTGTCTGTAATCTCCAAAAACAGAACAAGGGTTAGCACATTATTAAACACTAAATGAATATTTACTGAACATGGATTCTGAAATCCAAACACAGGTATTTTTGACACATAGTTACTTGAGCTTTGCTAGAATAATAAATAAATAAACAAACAAACAAATAAATAAAATAATAAACTGTGCATTCCATTGCCACCCAGCAGTGATTGTTAGGCTGAATGTTACTTGTTCTATTTTCTACCCATTGCTAATTCTTCCTTTGGGTGCTATGAGAGCATGGTCTATCTCCCACTGAATAAGGATGAGCTCTTTTCCTTGTGAAAGCTTGGCCAAAGTCATCCTCTTGCTTGGAATGCTAGGACTGCATAACAATATTTATTTCAGACCTATAGCAATTATCCAATGTCAAGCTGCCACCTTGGGGTGCTGCCAGAACCAGGTCTGGTGTCCACTGAATCTCTGCCTCTTTCTCTTCCCCTGGTTCTCCTGCATCAGGGGACAGGTAAAATTTTTCTGCAAATCCTTGAAACGGAATGGGTAGGACTGAATTTCTTTTCTCAGAAAGTAGAGCTATCTACCACTGAATGTCAGCTGTTCTACCAGAAGGAGCCCTAGGATGATACTATTTCAGTCCACCCTCTCTTTTTCAAGAAAACCTACCCTTAATCTACAAAGGCAACTTTTCTTCTAAGGATAATAAGGTGATTTTCTAATATTAATCTCATTACATACACAAAACAAAACAAAAATCCAATTCATTATGTGGACATCGTATATGACTTCAATATGGACCCTTAAGAAAAAACTAAAGCTTGTTCAGATTCACATCTTCCCACACTCACTTTTCACACTCAGATAAACAGATTAATGATCATTCAAATATATTAAAGCATAGATATGCTGTTTCACTTATCAGCTGATGTTTCTTAAATTTCTCAACAATTTTTCATTAGTAAAGCAGACAAATTTCCATTGTCATTCATACAAATGAGGAGGTGAAATAATAGAATTTTGAATAGCTCCAGATTGTTTTAGGAAATGTATTATGTATTTATTTTTAATGTTTTTCAGAATAGCTCCAAAATAGATATACATCTCTGTTTTACAAATAAGGAAACTTCAATTAAGGAATGAAAATTTCCAATGCTCACATAAATAATTAATGATAGATTTGGATTTGAACCTAGTTCCAATTAGGTTCCATTATAATTTATTGTTACACTAGTATATTTAGAAGAATACTAAAAATGAGCATCTTAGAATTAACATGTTCAAGATCTTAAGAGAATTAGAAATAACCAAGACTGACAATGACAAGTTTGTCAGCAAGTGTATGCAGCACTTTACTTTGTTTAATTGAAATTCGCACTTTTCTTTAAAATGTGTAAAAGTTTTGGATTCCTACTGTGGCTACATAATAACATGACCTTTATTCCTTATGTTATCCTATTAAGTGAAACATATATACATGCATGAACAAAAAGACATCCAGGGAGTGTCCACTACACAACCAGGTGTAAATTGTTCCTTTTGGAATGCTATGTGCTACTGAAGGATTAAAACATAAGTGTGACTACAACTTTGAATTCCTATGAAAGAGAGAGATTAGAGAGTTGCCCTTCTAAAACCAGGAGGGCTCTGGAAAATGGTTTAGGGAACGCATTGTAGACTCATACTCAAATTCTGTTTCTACCACATACTAAGTATGTGACCTTGGGTGAGTTACCATACACTAAGTAAGTAAGTTTTTCCTTTTATGAAATATTAGTAATAACAGTACTTGTCTCAAGGGTCATTGTGAGGTTTACATAAATTAATGTGTGCAAAACACTTAAAATAGTGCCTGACATGTATTAAGTGTCATTTAAGTGTTAGTTGCTATTGTTATTATTTTGCTCTTTTATGGCTGGATCCAAAAAAGATTTGATTCTAAAAGAATGAAAAGAAATTCTCCATAAAGGGAACATCTGCTTCCAGTTCTTGCAAGTAACATTTTCTGTTTTCCAACACTGGACTCTTCTTTTGAAAATCAATTAGTATATTATTTTATTAATAAATATGTTTTTTTTCTTACAAAGAATGCATATAAACTCATATTTAGTAAAGTGTCAATAGTTATATGGCTAGGGTAATCTTTTAAAATAATAAAATCAAATTCAGTTTTATAAACAACATACTCATTGTGCATTTGTATTTAGATTTCCCAGACATTTAAAACATATAATCTTCATGGGACTTGAAATGGAATTCTATTTCTATGACAATAATTCTCTCTTCTCATATAAAACACTTAGATCTATTTAATGCACTTTACACAATTTTTTTATTTATGTTGTTTGTAGTTATTTGTTAATTTATTAATCAGTAAAAGTAATGGAAACATACAACCCAAGGTTTCATCTCAAACAAATAATCTACACTATTTTTTAAAAATTGCCGTTAATATTTCCCTAGTAGCAAAGACTCAAATGTGAAGTTCATATTTTTTTAAAAAGTTTGTAAACCTTAATATCATAAGTTTTACTAGGATGTTCTTGACCAAGATTACCAAAAATTAAAATAGATCAGCCAACTGCCTATTTTTAGATAATATTACAAAGAACCTATGCATTCAGTTTTACATAAATTCCTCATTCAATTATTTATTCATTCACTTGTTTATTAACCAATGATCATAACTTCTTTTTTTTAAAGATTTTATTTATTTATTTGAGAGAGAAAATGAGAGAGAGCATAAGAGGAGAGAAGGTTAGAGGAAAAAGCAGACTTCTCATGGAGCTGGGAGCCCGATGTGGGACTCGATCCCAGAACTCAAAGATCATGACCCGAGCCGAAGGCAGTTGCTCAACCAACTGAGCCACCTAGGCGCCCTGATCATAACTTCTTGAACAGGGATGCATACTCCATTTTCTCAATCCTTTTGTGGAACAAATAACATTACTTCATGTTAAACTGTTTTCAGATAAGCCAGTGTATTTTAATTTATGGTTTGTAAAATAATATCATAAAACCAATCTTATCTTAAAAAAATTAGGGTAAAAGGCATGGATCAGATAACTATAAATCAAGAATATTTTTATTAAATGTTTTGAAGGAGGTAAAAGCATGATGGGAATAAGTATGGAGGGAAAAATAAAGTGATGAGGACTGGGGAAGTCATGAGGGAAAACTCCATTTGAGTTAGACTTTGAATGACTGGGATAGGGTTTTGGTTGCTAGAGAGGGGAAGAAAGAGCACTAATCAAAATCCAGAGGCAGAAGAAGTATAGGATCTCTTGAACAAGTATGTAATTTAAGGTAGCTGACTCACAGATACTACTTGGGCATAGCACAATATGAGACCAGAATATTAGAAAGAAGTTAGATCAGGAATAGGCATTTATGAAGAATAGGAGTACTCTTTGTAAGCAAAAGGAAGTCACCAAGGGCTGTTGAACCATCCAGAGATACCAGCAGAGCTTAAGTTTTAGCAAGATGGCAGGGATGACAGTCAAGAATGGCCGTGCTCACTTGCACACAAGTCAGTTTCTCTATGTAGTCTATTGCAGGATCTCCCTCAATGCTTTTTAAAAGGGAATTTCTGTCTCCATGACTTAACATAACATTTATAGGTGACCCCCATAGGTCACCTACAAATGACCCCCACAGGTCACCTACAAATGTATAATATATAAACTATAACTTTTCACTTACATTCATGGGAAAAAATGTTTTCTTAGATCTTTCTTTTATGGATGACATACTGAATTAGATCCCTAAGGCTATCATAACAAAATACCATAAAGAGTGGAGGCCAGAATATGAAATCAAGGTGTTGACAGGGCCATACTTTTTCTGAAGCCTCTAGGGAAGGGTCTTTCCTTGCTTCCTCCTAGTTTCTGGTGGTTGCTGGTAATCTTTAGGGTTTAGCTTATAGATATATGACTCCAATCTCTCTCTCTCTGTCATCACATGGTCTTTCTTCATTTCTCCATCTGCATTTCTTCTATTCTTCTTATAAGGACAGTGATTGTATTGGATTTAGAGTCTACTCTACTCCAGTATGACCTCTTGTTAACTGGATTACATCCTCAAAGACCCTATTTCCAAATAAGGTCACATTTACAGGTAACAGAGGTTAAGACTTGAACATATCCTTTTAAGAGACACAATTCATCCCACAACACACACTGACAACAGTTTAAAATGTGATATTCAGAAACTTCTGTAGTGAAAAATGTTGAACTATCTTTAAGAACCTCTTAAAAGTTACATATTACTAAGCAGCAACAGTGGTTAGAGTGGCCATGGATCCTGGAACTCCTTGTTGAAGAAAGAACAGATTATTTTTGTCTTGTTCTTCCAGAAAATCTAACTCATATGTGTTGCATTGTACCAAAAGACCAAATCGCCAGTTGTGCTCTGTTTAATTGATTTAAACATCAGATTAAGGCAGTTAATTATAATCTAGGAAAAGCTCATTGATTACATTTATCAAAACTAATTCTCAAATCTTTCATCACACTATTTTTCATATCTGATTCTTGTCTCCAATTTCCTCTTCCCCTACTTTTGAGTCATTATTTATCCTATTTCCTCATCCCTGCCCATTTGCCACATACAAAGATAAAACTCAGTGTCAGCTGCAAACGTAATAATGCATGGTTTTCCAACTTTCAAGTTAATGATGAAATGTGAAACAATACTACTCCTGGTACCCTAAAATAAAGGCTACCATCAATAGCCATGTTAGTAGCTAGGCCTGCACTAACAAAATTTCACAATTTAAACAGTATTTTCTAAACTTATTGATGAACATTTAGTGAAGGAAATAATCAGAAGTGATGATAAATTATGGCTACCAAATTTCAATCTACTAGAACTGTCACTTTTAAATGAGAGTGGATTGGTCTAATGGGTCTCATAGGTCTTTGATCATTAGGTGGTGGTCATTCCTTTCTGCATCATTTTCTGTCTCTCACATTTTAAACTAATTCTTATTTCCATCTCTTATTAAGTCACAGTTTATTTTTCTGCAAAGAACAAGTGCACTCATGCAAGTGCTCAGTTATATAGTGAACACTGTAACCACTGCTAACTATTGTTTTACAGATACTTTTAAAGTGTTCTCAGTAGAAATATTTATTTCTGAGCAAAATATTTATTTACGCATATTTTCATTACTTACTATTCTATCCATAATTTAAATCACTGACATTTGCCAGATCATCAGACAAAGAGAAAGAATGATAAAAGAAGTGTTTTGCTTATATATCATGGCAAATCATGATCATTCATTTTGTGGGAGAAATGGTAAATTATAGCTTAACTTCAGTTATTGACATTAATGATTCTCGTGATGCATTTGAACAGGAAAAGAAAAAAGTAACAAAAACTAGATGTATTAAATGAATTATTTGAAAGCTAACGTTTTTAAGGAAACTGTTAAAGAATATATTATATTCTATCATCTATGGCCAAGTTTGCCATTTTTCATTGGTTGGTTTAATTCACATTGTTGTCATTGTTTAGAAGTCCTAGATACCTTTCCAAAAAACATTCTGTTCTCTTTTTAGTTACCTGCATGTGGAATTTGTTGTCTTATTCAAACCATCACAACACTTCCCTTTTTGAAATATATAAAGCATATCCCATTTTTCCCAAAGTAATATGTCAATTCTAGGTGTTAGCTTTTATTTTATTTATATTTACTTATTACATTTATCACATTCAATAAGCATATACCAATAAAGCTAAAATCACTCCTAATCCAGTAATGCACAGGGAATTTATACTTCAAAGCAGAGGAAAAGGAGCATTTGGTGCAGATTGCCACAAATTTGTTCAGGTGGAACAGGGTTGGGTGACATAACAGTCAAACAGCAGAGATGGTGTGACAGTTTATAGACAGACAATGAAATTGGACCTTGAAGAGAGGAGCAGCTGTCTTCTATTGTATCCTGCAATTAAAGCTATTAAGGTAGAAGGAAATCATCATCACTTCCACCTTCATGATTCTGGGCTGTCTCTCTGCATTGTCCTCATAAAGCTTGATATATTATACATTTCATCATGATAAAACATATAATGAGCATTTTTAAATTATTACTGTATAATGTATGCTTTTAAGAAACCCTGTATTTATTATTGTAAATGTTCAAATACTCTGAATTATAGTGAAGATTATGAGAATATATTTTAAAAGTGTTCTTGGTGGCAAAATGATTCATTTTGAAGGCTAACTTTTAATTAATTTCACAATAGTGGAAATTTCATTCTAGTCCCTTCCAGAAACAATAAAAATAGCATCCTCTCCTTTGTGGTTATGAAAGATAAAAGCCACAACAAGTTGAACGGTGTGTATAATTCAGAAGCCATTTCTATGGTTATAAAAATTTCTGTGTAATTTGGGGCAAAAAATTGGGTACAAATAGGATTAGATATAAGCCATTTCTATCCCCTCAATATACATATCTCCTCTTCTATGCCCTATAGACCTAAAACACTAGAAAAATTATAGCCCTATATTTAATACAGATCTTTGAGATTTCTTAATTAAACATTTCCCACTCATTAAGAGGAAATACAGTTTAGGATGAGGAAAAAAACATAGAGATTCTAAATTCTAGAAAGACCTGGGTGGGTTGAAAGTCTAGCTCTGTCATTTATCAGCGAAGAGCCTTGATTCAAAATAAAGAGATCGTCACAGTCTTAACTTTGAGGCTGTTTTGTTCACTACTATCCTACGTGCCAAGAACAGTGCCCGGCACACACTGGACACTTAACATTACCTTTTGAGTAGAAGAATGACTAATGGTTAGATATGGAAGAAATGTAGTATGGTATTAATAAATTCCCTTGTGTTGGGGTCCTCTTTGACTTTGAGTCTTCCTATCTCTTTTCCTATCTCTTTTATTTTCTGCATTAGCAGACTGGGATAATATAATGTACTGAAATTTATAAGTACTGGAATATTTCAGTTCAATTTTTATATGTAGGAGAGTCTTTGATTCACCCCTTGAAAAGACAAACTAACAGTAGACATATTTCTATAAAATGTAAAGAAAATCAAGTCATGCCCCAAAACTTTAACAGAACTTTAAGAGAAATAGTTCACAATTCTGTCCAAACTAAACTTAGTTTTCAAATTGATAAAATCTAGTTTAAAATAAAAACTAAATGATTCTGGTACATAAAACTGGAGTGAACAATTTACATATAGGTGAAATAATAGCTTTTATTTTTAACACTCATTCTGAAATTTTGCAGGATAAGTTATGAGTCTTATGACAAATTTGTGTCCCAACCCTCCCTGTGGTGTCCAGACAGGCCTGTTAGAGTCATGACTCAGCCTTGAAGCTGTTGTTTATAGTACAAGTCAGGGGATGATTTAGAGCCCCTAAAATACAGTATTTCTTTTATGAAAAACTATTCTGGATCGCTACCATTTTATTAAAAATTCATACTGTTTTTATTATATCCTGTTCAAAATTAAGAAAATTTTTAATCATGCAATCACCATACAAAGATATTCAATTGTCAACTTTATCTTCTAGAACTGACTTTAATAAAATAAAAATTATCTTTTGGGGAAAAAATTACCTTTTATCTCAAGATTTTTGAATCATGCACAGAACTTTCCAGAGCTGTCACTCTCTCACTCAAAATTAATGTGACTCCCTTTGTGAAGAACGTAATTAATGCAGTACCCCCATCTCCCTCTCCCGTGGAGAAATTTACACTTTACAGGAAAGCAGGGACCTTGGTGCTGATTTTGTTTTACAGGGTCACTACTGTTGGCTCTGAGGTAATTGGATCCTCAAGAATCACCTTACAATTGTCCTTACATAGCCATATAATGTCTTCCATACTTTTCTCCAAAATTAACCATGCTTGCTGCTTTGTTCCTCAGTGTGGTGTTAAAATATTTTTTTTCCAGTGCAGAAGTGTTTGTCTCTCACTTCTCTACTGAAAAAGAGTTTCCAAACTTTTAGGCAGGTCTTTGAGTAGATAAGAATATTGTGTCTCTGTTTTTTACAAGGTTTAGCAAAAAGTCTCGTTTATTTATATATCAGTAGACACTCAGGCTGGCCTGAGCACCATAGTAAAAAAGAAGAATTCATAGTCTACAAAGCAATAAAAATTCTGTCTTCATTGTGGATCTGAGGGGGGATTTTTGGATGATGTTGATTTTAGGAAATCGTTTGAATATATACTCTTTGAAAGGAGTGCTGAATGTGCAAGTATGCTTTTACACGAACATTTGTTAACTCTGGCCCCTTTCACTCAGTGTTCGACCTAATAGTTACCAATAAGTTACCCTAATAGTTACCCATAAGGATCCAGAAAGAATGAGCAAGGTACATATCCACTTCAAACTGGTAAAGAGGTCTCAAAGGAGACTGATTGGGATGTTCAAACCCTACAGCTGATGTCTATTCTATAATGATTGTTTAAAATGAGTAATTTAGGACTTGAGAAATGTACTGCTGAGAGTCAAGAAATATATGAGTCGGAGGCAGAGTGAATAGGAGTAGAAGGTGGGAGTGCATTTTCCAGACAATTAAGAGGTAAAAGACTAGACATCAAGCTAGAGAAGCAAACTTAGCACTGAGAGCTGTCAAAAATGGGAATCCTATGAAGGAGATCTCTTTTATTCTCCCATTTTCTTTAGACTCTAGGAACAGGCATACTTAGTATACAGATTTAAGTGTTTTTTCTCCTGTACCATAAATTTTCCTACTTTTCAGTAAAGGGCATTGCTCACAGAGCCTTATATGGGAAGGAAAGGATTGTGTGGCTTTTGTGACATCAGCCTTCCATGTGCTTGCTTCAGTAGCACAGATACTAACCATTGGCCATCCAATAAGGACAAGGAGGTGATTCATTTTGGAATTCCAGGTGATGATCAGAAGTAAAGCTTAGATAGACCTTTGAATGGCAGAAAGTTAAACTGGATAAGTAGAAGTGGATGGGGTGAATAGCAGACCCATTCACAAAAATGACACAAACTTCTTTTAATTCCTAAATGTACTAGCACTTAATGGGAAACTGATGTATGCTTGGTTACAAACATATCTTCTTTATTAATAATTTATTTTCATTAGTTACTTTTCTAGCTTTATTGAGATAGATCTGACAACACTGTTATATAAAGTATAAAATATGATGATTTGATATATATATGTATATTTTGAGATGAGGTGCTACAATCAATTAATACTTCCATCACCCCACATTATTATCATTCTTTTTCTGTGGTGAGAACACTTAAGATTTACTCTCTTAGTAAATTTCAAATATACAAAATAATATTATTAACTATAATCAACTTGCTGTACATTAGATTCCCAGAACTCTTCATCTTATAATGGAATGTATGTACCTTCTGACCAACATCTCCCCCATTTCCGTCATTCCCTAGCTCCTGGAAACTACTATTCTACTCTAGGTTTCTGAGTTCAACTTTATTTATTTATTTTAGATTCCACATAAAATTGAGGTCATACAGTATTTGAATTTCTCTGTCTGGCTTATTTCAGTTAGCATAACATCCTCCAGTTTCATCTATGTTGTTGCAAATGGCAGGATAAAGAAAATGTGGTATAGATATACATATGGATACATACAATGGGTTATTATTTAGCTAAAATAAAGAAGGAAACTTTACCATTTCCCACAAATGCATTTTAATGTCTCATAGAAAAGTATTCATTCTAGGGTGCCTGGGTGGCTCAGTGGGTTGGGCCTCTGCCTTCAGCTCAGGTCATGATCTCAGGGTCCTGGGATTGAGCCCCGCATCGGGCTCTCTGCTCGGCAGGGAGCCTGCTTCCTCCTCCTCTCTCTGTATGCCTCTCTGCCTATTTGTGATCTCTCTCCTATCTCTCAAATAAATAAATAAAATATATAAAAAAAAGAAAAGTATTCATTCTAAATAATCATAATATTTCTAAACTCTCGTGCTTAGGCATTGATACATTAAAAAATAGGTTGGGAATGTATATATATATATATATCCATATATATATATGGATATATATATTTGGCAGATACACACCAAGGTTTTTTCAAGGTACTGGAATTACAACAGTGAATTAATACTGAAAACTTCTTCCTTCTTAAGTTTATCTTCAAATAGAGAAGACAAACAATACATAAGTAAATAAAAGATGTATCAATCAGGGTTCTCCAGAGAAACAGAACCAATTAGACAGACAGACAGATGGTCACACACACACTCAATGAGAGAGACAGAGAGACCTATGACTTATTTTAAGGAATTGGCTCATACGACTATGGGGGCTGGCAAGTAAGAAATCTGTGAGGGAGGCCAACAGGCTGGGAATTCTGGTAGGCATTGATATCACGGTCTTGAGCTGGAAGGTAGTCAAGGAATTCCTTCCTCTGAGAGAAGTTAGTTTTTTCTCTTAAGGCTTTTGGCTGATTAGATGAGCCCACCCATATTATGGAAGGAAATCTTTACTCAAAGTCCACTGGTTTAATGGTTAATCATATCTGAAAAATACCTTCACAGCAAATTTAAACTAGTGTTTAATGAAGCAAATGAACACCACATCCTAGCCAAGTTGACACATAAAATTAACCATCACAAAGAGAGACAAAGGTATTATTTTAGAGAAGATGGTCAGAGAATTTCTCTTAAAAGATGAGACATTTAAGCAGAGATATGAACAAAGTGAAGGAGGGAGACATGAGAATATCTGGAGGAAGATCTTTCCAAACAAAGGAAAGAATGTGTACAAAGGCCCTACGGCAGAAGTATCAGACAGTGTTTGAGGAATAACCATATGATGCCCACTTTGGCTGGAGTGCAGCAATCTAGGAAGAGAAAAAATATCAAGAACCAGCAAGGGGTTATTTGGTCTTTTAGGAACTTTGCTGTTTATTTTAAGAGCAATGAGAAGCCATGTAGAATTTTAATATATAAACTGCATGCTCTGACTCAAGTATTAAGAAGTTCATTCTGGCTACTATGTGATGAATAGACCATAGATGCAAAGTGGAAGAGACAAAAGAGAAACAAAAGTGGAAACTAGAAGATAAGCCAGGGGTCTATTGAAATTTCATCATGGTAGGTTGGGATGCCATGGTGATAGGATGGTTGGTGAGAATTGGTCAGATTCTTGATGTATTTTGAAGGTAGGCAATAGCATTTGCTGATGTTTCAGTAAAAATTATAAAAAAGTAATAGAGAAATATAAAAAGTAATAGAGAAATTAAAAAATGAGTCTAAAGTTTTTGGTCTTAATGAGATGAATGGGAGTCAAAATTTCAGCTTGGAACATGTTAGCTTAACTTTGGGATGCCTATTAGATAGTCACATTGAGAAACCATACTCACTTGGATATAAGAGTCTTAAAAACAGAGAAGTAAATTTGGTAGTCATTGAAATATAGAGGTATTTAAAACTTTAAGAGTGGATGAAATTATCTAGGAATTCAAATTGGATGGAAAAGATAATAGGTCTGAGGACAAAATCTGAAACATCCACACATCATTTATTCTCCTACGTGAAATTTACAAACATCATCAAGGTCCAAAAAATTGGGATTTTTATTGAACTACATTAAATTTATATATTTGGGTCATCCTGTTTTTTACATCCATCTATTCATTTTCCCTCTACAATGTGATTACATTTAAATTGGAACTTAAAGAATGAACAGTGGAATTTGTTAGGTGAGATGGAGAAGTGGATGCAGATTTGGGCAGTTTGGCAAACACTTTTTATATATGAATTTGTATAACTGATATAACAATCTTGGAATTTTAAAATATGCTTATTTCACAGATAAGGAAAATTGAGGGGCTTGATAAGGTAAAGCAGTTGCTTAATGTCCCAAATTTTGCCTGAAATATAAATAGAGTACAAAGACAATTTTAGAAGTGCTTTCATTATGCAAGGATTCTTTGCTGACCTCAAGTACTTTATAGTTTGACTATTAACTGAATTCATTATGAAACACTAACAGGCATATATTTTATGAAACACTCTACTTTCATAGAAACATCATAAAATCATGGATAATTTGAGGAAGAAATGCCCACAGCTTTTCTAAATTCTTCATATAAAGTAAAACCCAGAAAGGTGCTGGATTTATTTCACACATGGATATTATATTTTGTATTCTAGTAACATCGGTATTCTTCTTCACAGGGTATATGAGAGACCTGCTCTAAAACCCCATTATGTGAACATTTTCACCCAATATTCAAGGACTTTTATAACATAACTGGTTGACCATATGTTTCTTCCATATGTTTGATAATGCTTTAAAAAGAAAGAACAGGGCACATAAAATATAGAGGAACAAGAAAACAGTCTATACCCCAAATGACCCAGAAAAATTATAATATGTAACACCAGAATGAAGGAAGATTTATGACTGCCAGTGAACAAATGATAAATCATTTAATCATATCTGACCAAGTTAGTAAGTACTTTGGTGCTAAGACATTTAAGTTTTAATCACTTTTCACTTATTCAATGTGAGGCTGTTTGGAGGAATTAAGACATGACAGGGCATGTTTTAGTACTCCATTAATACACAACTCAGGCACACTCAAATATCTTCAACCACTTAAAGCAGGTACTAATTAACCAATAAAACATAACCTGGAGGAACTGAAGGCTATTACATTCTTCTTGTATCTTCAACTCTGAAATCAGATGAGGGGGGAAAAAAGGAATGACGGAGAGTACAAAGTATTTTTAAAGACAAATTAAGAGCACTACTAAAATGAAGATTCCAGAGGCTATTATTATTATATTTATCTTTTATCTGTTTAAAAATGTTGACACCAAACATGTATGCAGAAGTGTTTTTTCCCTTTTTAAAAAATTAAAGCGAAATTCAAGTAATTACAGCATTAACCATCTTATTTTACTTAAATAAATAATGTTTATTTATTTGTTTGTTTTAGAGAGAATTAACCATTTCAAAGTGTACAATTCAGTGGTATGTTAGTACATTGATATTGTTGGGAAGCCACCACTTATATCAAATCCCAAAACATTTTTATTAACCCTGTACTCATTAAACACTCGTTTAGTCCCTACTCCTCCCAGCCCCTAGTAACCACAAATCTGTTTTCTTCCTCTATGAATTCAAGTCTTTTGGACTTTTCATAAAAATGGAATCATACAGTTATTCTTTTATGTCTGGTTTATTACACTTAGTACAATGTTTTCAAGTTTTGCCATGTTATAGCACGTACCAGTATTTTCTTTTTATGTCTGAATAATATTCAACTATATGTATATACCATATTTCATCTATTCATCCATTGATTGAGAGACACTTGGGTTGTTTCCACCTCTAGGCTCTGGTGAATAGTGTAGCTATAAACATTCAGGTATGAGTATTTCACCTGTTTTCAATTTTGAGGGGTATATACATAACGGAAATGCTGGATCTTGTGGATATACTTTTAAAGGCAGAATTCCCCTCAATTTTGTGTTAAGTATTTCCGTATTTTGGATACTCTTATTTGTGGAACAAATTCAAGAAATCAGCCATTTATTAAAAAAAAACCTAAAAATTATTTTCTACAACATAAACTCCTCATGATAGCTTTAAAGATGAGGGGAAATAGGTCATCCATTCAGTGTATTGCAGTGGTACAGAACAAAACTTATTTTGGAGGGGTGTGGGGGCCAGCAATGGAAGTTTGTGTTCTAACAACTTCACTAGTTTGGGTTATAGAATAAGGGTTAGCAATGAATATGGATAGAGTGAAAGAGTATCATTAAGAGAAAACTTGAAGGCTTTACAAGATGTAAGGTATAAAAATAAAGGGTATAGAATTTGAAAAAGCAAGAAAATATTTATGAAAAATAATAATATGTTTAGTATTTAGTGGAAAAGCATCGGACTTCCCCAAAGAATTGGATAAGGGGAAATAAGACCAACGCAAGGATCTAAAGCTATCTTCAGGTATTTCCATATCTTGGCCTCAAGAAAAATTTTACTGGATGGAATTTTCTTACTTTAACTTTGCTCTGCTTTCCTTTGCTTTCCTTCTTTTCTTCTTTATCTTTTTTCTTTTTTGGTTTCTTTTTCTTTTCTTTTCTTTTTTTGTCTAAGTGTTTTGGATTTACATGCTGTGATATATTAACATCCTAAGTTTGTTGCAGAGAGACAGTGACAAAATAGAAAATGCCAAATGTCAGGAAGACTTGTGTTGATGAGTGAGCTTAGCAACTGCAAAATATCCAAGGAAATAAAAAAGGAGATTAAAGTGCTATGGTTGAAAGCAACAGTCAAATAGATTTTTACCTGCATATAAATATTGCAACAGCTGCAATACAATGCATATATGCAAAAACATTTCCAAAACATGCCATTCTCTATTGCTTTTTTCTATTTTGAATATGGCTTCTCTTCCAGTGAATGTAAATATTCCAATTTTGAAGCATTATATATATTTTTAAAGATTTTATTTATTTTTTTGAGAGAGACAGAGACAGAGTATGAACAGGGGGGAGGAGCACAGGGAGAGGGAGAGGCACACTCCCCACTGAAGAAGAAACCCAACAGCGTAGGATTCCATCCCAGGACCCTGAGATCATGACCTGGGCCAAAGGAAGACACTTAACAGACTGAGCCACCCAGGTGCCCCGGAAGCATTATATTTTAAGCTGGTGGCTGCTACAGGGGGAGTTGGTGGGATGACGGGTGAAACGGATAAGGGGGATTAAGAGTCCACTTATATTAAGGAGCAATGAGAAGAAATGTATAGAATTTTTGAATCATTAAACACCTGAAACTAATATAACACTGTTAGTTAATTGTACTTTAATAACAAAAATTTAAAAACAAAAAAACATTATATTTTACAATTAAGTTACTAAAATTTAAACTACAACAAAAGTATGTTTTAAAATTAAATTATAAAATAATTTTCTGATTATATACAAAACAAAAACTAAAATTATTAGATGAATAATTATTAAAAGTATGTAACAACAAGCATAATTATCATAATTATGTGTTTGTAAAGCTATAACTATAAGCTATAGCTATAAACATATAAACATTAACTATCAATATGTTAAAAATGTATATAATTATAAAATAAAAAAAGTCATTCAATTATGTCCTTTCTTCTAGGTTTGTTCATTTTAGTGATGAAAAGAAGATAATTGACAAGAAAATCCAAGTTGGTTGAATGAATATCTTCTATTTACTCTGAGGGGAAAGCTGTCTATAGTAAATGGTTATGGCTAAATTATATAGGAAAATTAATATATAAATGTAGGAAGAGTGAAACATTGAGAAGTTTGTATGAGAATAAAGCCCATGAACATTAAAAATTGAATGTTTTTCTTTTCTTTCTTCCTTTGTGTCCTTTTGAAAACTAAATGTCATAGTTCTCTGTGACAATTTTGCCATCTAAGACCATCTACAGTGAATTTCCTTGAGATCCGAAGTAAAGAATGACCTTAAAATATATATATATATATATAATTCATATTTTATTCTATCCTCGGAAGCAAATGGACCAAGAGAAAAAATGTATAAAAGAACATGTATGGTCTGAAGAAGTGAACACATAGGCAGTTACTATATAGTAATATCTTTAATATATCAAATAGAATTGTTTCAATCATGCAGTTAATTTTCATCTACTTACAATAATAAATATTGGAACCAGGCTGATAAAATGCACAGGTAATTAAAAAGTATAGTGTGGCCAAAAGTTGAAACTACTTTTATCACTGAGCCTATATTTTAAAAGTATTAATACCACCTCAGAACATTGTATTTTTTGTTTTGTTTTGTTTTATTTCTAGTCTTTAGTCCCACATCTGACAAAGTAGTGATGAGAGAGAAAAGAGAAGGGGAATAGAAGAACTCTAGAAACTAGGGTTCTCATTCTAGGAGGAAGCAAAGGTTGACTATAATAAATACATTTTCTTGAGTAATTTTTCAATAGAAGCATGTGTATAATGCCTAAATAAGAACCAAAAGAAGTAGAGTATAATTCTGATTAATGTTATATATACAGCAGAAGTTGCTTAAAAGAGCCCATATAAAGCAACACATTTCTGAGTTATTTTCCATCTCATTCCTTCTGTATTTCCCACCCAAGGCTCTAATTCCTCAGTAACTTCTGAATTCCTTTGGATATCTAAACTGATCTCTTCAACTTAATATTGTTAACCACCATGGAGTTGAATGTGGTTTGTGTATGTGTGTGTGCCATGTGCATGCAACCTCAGACTTATGGGATGAGTGGAAAGCTGGACATCAGATAGGATAAGGGAGATATCACATTCTGATATAGATAATAGATATCCCACATGGTTATTTATTGACAGTGATGTAACTTGGTTCTAATTAATCTTCTTGATGATCAAATAAATTAATTCTATAATATTTATAATTTAACTAAGACATTTGTTCTAGTGAATATTCTTTTATTTTTGTTACTTTCACCTACTGATTCTCGAAATTTCAAAAACCCTAAATCAAAATATGTACTACACAGCATAGGCCATACGATATTCAAGTCACAGATACTAATGCAATGGCATATCCAACTTTTTCTTCACTTAAATTTGACAGTTCCAGACCGTAGCTCTCATTCTGGAACTCCTTCAAATTTAGGGGTACATTTTTTAAATTCAAAATTACCAAAAATGTGTGTCCTTTCTCCAGGAATAACTAACAGAGAGACATATCAGGTTGAAAGGAGTGTACTTTTGTCGTTTCTCAGTCTTGAACAAATTATAAGCACTCCAAAATTATTCTTGTGTTCCAGTTTAGTGCTTTCTTCTAGCCAAATGTAAACATTTTGTTGTTGTTGTTGTTTCTGTAAAATGATCAGCATTTTGTTTTGCTTTCGAATCTTAGTAACAATAGACTCTACAAAGAATGAAAAAACAAAAACAGATTTATGCAAATCAGAACTACTGGGGTCCCTTTGGGCCAAGAGAAAACTACTGATTCTGGAGCTAACTTTGTTAAAAGTGTTCAGCACTGATCTGCAATTGAATCAACAGTGTTTTGAAATCCCACTGAGAAATGTAGGTTTTGACTGTGAAGATGTAAATCAATCCTGATTATCTTTTTTTTTCTTTTTTTTTCTTTTTTTAAGATTTTATTTATCTGCAAGAAAGTGAAAAAGAGAGCAGCAAGAGGAGCAGAGGGAGTGGGACAAGCAGACTCCATGCTGAGCATGAAGCCCTATGCTGGGCTCAATCTCGCGACCTCAAGACTGACCCTAAAATCATGACCTGAACAAAAATCAAGAGTCAAACACTTAAATGACTGAACCACGTAGGCACCTCAATTCTGATTTTCTTTAACCCTAGTGATGGGGATCCATTCTTCAGCCTTGATAAAAAGAGATAAATAATATGTTTCCTCATAAAAAAGAGGAAGTAGAGGGTAGAAAAGAATGTGACACTTGAAAGAAAACCTCTGATGCTAGAAAAGGTGAATTCCCTCAAGTAAAAGCGTACATTTTTGAAGATCATTCGTCAAGTGAAAAAAGAAAATCTTCAATCAGCAGCTCAGGATGATCACAGATGAGCAGGGCAAGTAATATACAATTGTTTAATTCTGAAATGCTCATTTCAATTTGACGTATGTCCTAATGTGTGCCTTTGGAGATCTTTTAAGAAAGCGTATTTATTGAAATTACTGTTTCTAGAGCCATTGGCTCATTGTTTCCAAGCATAATTTTAACATAAGTAAATAACTGCAAAAATATTTCATTACAATATAATAATGTTTATAAAAGCTTATTTAGAAGATTACCTTTTATATTTAAAAAATATTAACTTCAGGGGCGCCTGGGTGGCTCAGTGGGTTAAAGTCTCTGCCTTCGGCTCAGGTTGTGATCTTATGGTCCTGGTATCAAGCCCCACATCGGGCTCTCTGCTCAGCAGGGAGCCTGCTTCTCCCTCTCTCTCTGCCTGCCTCTCTGCCTACTTGTGATCTCTGTCAAATAAATAAATAAAATCTTTAAAAAAATATTAACTTCATTTACTTTTGGCACTTTTTGTGTGCCAAAAAAATTAATTCACTCAGATTTACACATTAGAAATGGAAAATTATAACACAAAACTAGTTTTGCTAAAAGTAATGATAACTCAAATAAAACTCTGAACTCATTTCTACAACCTCAGGGAATTAAATCTTGCCAAGGCCCTGAGTAAACTTGAAAATGGACCATGAGCCTCAGATGAGCTATAGCCCCCAGGATACCTTGATTTCTGTCATATAAACCCCTGAGCAAAGAACTCAGTAAAGCCATGGCAAATTCCTGACCCACAGAAAATGTAAGATAATGTGGGTTATAATTGCTAATTTGGGGTCATTTGTTAGGCAGCAATAGAAAAGTAATGCTGACCTTTTTTACTATCATGGCTGAGGGACCCTAAACTGACCTGCAGTGATCCCTGACTCCTAGTCCTAATGTACCAAATACTCCTCTTTCCTTGAATGTAAGTCTGGTCTGTGAGTTCAGTTCTAGTAATAGAATATAGCAAAAGTGATGGGATGTCACTTCTGTGAATACCACACATTCATTAAGACTCTGTCTTAGCAAAGACTAAGGTAGCAAGGTAGCAAGACTCTCTCTTACTGGCTTTGAAGAAGCCAACCACCGTGTTGCACGAAGGTCTATAGAAATGGCCTGAGGTAATATGGGCAGCTTCTAGGAGCAGCCAGCCAGCATGAAAAATGGGGACTTGAGTCCTACAACTGCAAAGGGATGAATTCTGCTAATAACCTTAGGGAGCCCGGAAGATCGTTCACCAGTTGTGACTACAGTGAGAATGCAGCTGGAAACTGGATTATAGCCTTCTGAGACCCAAAGAAGAGGACCGAAGTACACTATGCCCGAACTTCCGCCCTGACGGGATAAATCAGAGAGTACACCCACTGCTGATGCTTCATGTGAATTATTTTCTGGACCACTGGGTTTATTTCAAAAGCTTTAATAAAAGTTTCCTTTCAAAAATCTTACTAAAGTGTAGTAAAATTCATTTCTTCTTGAAATAGGAGAAAAAATTATGTCAGAATATTATTTTTAAAGATACTAGTTATATTTTTTTGTTTGTTTGATTCCTTTGCTATTCTCTCATTTCTCTTCTGCCCTTTCAAACACATAGATCATTACACTGAGGTCAACTGCCATTAGAAAGGATGTGATAAAACAGAAAGCAAAAAATACAGCTATATCTTGTTTCCTGGCTCATTCATTATAGGACCTGAAAAAATACCCACAGGCGTAAGAGAAAAAAGGTAGATGGAAGGGAAGGGACAATGGCCCTTCTCCTCTTTCCTAGGATATTGATAGGCAGGATGTAGTACTCCAGAGTTTGAATGAGTACATTATGTCTATTGGCTAATGGTGCCAAGAAAGATCTGTAAAGATTCACATGTCTTGAAATGTTTTGAAGTAGTAGAAAAATAGTTGTGTCTCTTATTATTGTACAGAGGTACCCTAGAGAATTTTAGTCCTGAAAGAATAGGGAAAATGAATGACAGAACATCATCATGAATTACATGGACATCTATCTAATTTCTTCATTTTGGCATTATAAAATGACCTCAGAATGTATAAACAACCCAAGAGAAAGATGGGGCATCCCAAAGTTTTTTTTTTTTTAAATAAATGCTTAATAGGAATCTTGTAAGTACTGTATCAGTTGCTGAAGACATAGCAGTTAAAATTAATTCCTTGTCTTTATGAAGTTCCCATTCTTTGTGTGTGTGTGTGTGTGTGTGTGTGTGTGTGTGCACGTGCATGTGTGTGTAAGATAGTTAATAAATAAATAAAAGGAAAAGAAAAGGAAAATAGTGTCTCAGATGGGAATAAGTGCTACTGAGAAATAAAAAGCAGAGTAAGGAGATAGCAATAGAGATGAACTCTCCCAGACTCTTCTGTTCAACTCTGATTCAATGTCTTCCCATGAATAGGTAATAGATATTTCAAACTATTTATGATTGAACAAAATCTGAGATTCTCTTCCTACCCTGGATTTCCTAAGTAAATGGCCCCCTCATGAAGCCAAAAAACAAAATATTATCCTTAATTTCTCACTGTCAATCCATTAGCAAGTTCCACTGGATCTGTTAAACATAAAGTAAATATGTCCGCTTCTTTCCATCTCTACCACCCTAGCCCAAGACATCATCCCCTCATTCTACTCAATTATCTATTCTGTCCCCCATGACCTCCTAAATTCTAGTCTTTCCATAGTGATTCTAATGATCTTTTAAAAAAATCAATCAGATCACTTCACTCACCTGCTTAAAACTTTGATGGCATTCCATCACTTGGAATAAACCCTGCACTCCTGTTCCTGGCTTACAAAGCCTAATGGGATTGGGTTTTTGTACACATTTCTGACCTCATCTCAATCTGTTCTCCTCTTCATTGACCTTCTTTCTCTCCCTATAACATGCCAAACTCATTCTTGCCTTAAGTTACTTCCTGGACTCCCCTTAGCTTTGCTTTGCGAATTCCTTCTTGTCATTTAGATCATGTAAGCCCCACTGATCTGATAGGAAGTCGTCACCTGGGAAACCCTTCCTGGACTTACCATACTGTAATGTCTGTCTAGCACTTGTCATAATTTCATTGTTCTTTTATTTCAGCACCTCCAGTATACAAGGAGGCTTCTTCAGATTCAGATTTTTGTTTGCTTCCTTGTGTTTTGTGTCCTTTAATGTGCCTGGTATAGTTGACATGAAGTGAACACTTGCTGAATGTATAAACAAAAGTTTGGAATGTTATTACTCACAGAAGAAGAAAGGAAGAAAAATATATCTGCAGTTTCCTCCTCCTCTTCCTCTTCTTCCTCATTTCCTTTCATTTAATAATCATTTACATCTACATTCCAGATTTTTTCCTGGGAATCTCCCTATAATTGTGCTTTCTATTTGATAAAATTATAGACTCTTCCTCTAAGCCTTTTATTTTCAGGAAACATTCTTCCCTCTTGCCATCACACACAAAAAAAATTGCCACAAGTTTTTAAGCCAACATAATCTTATCTAACCAACTTCTGTCCTCCCTCCTTTTCCCTGTTCCCTCCCTCACTTCTTCCCTCCTTGCTTTCTTCTTACCTTCCTTCCTATTTTTATGGGAGTGATATTTATTTTCCTGAGACTAGGGTCTGCTCTTAACTCATCACTTTTTGTCTCCCTAACAATTTGCTTTATCTATCACCGCAGCCCTAATCTCAATCCTCTTCCTTTTCTCATTCCAGCAAAAAATAGAGTCAAATACAAATATCAACAATGAATCAACCTAAATTCCCTCAACTCCAAATCTCTTTTTGTTTCCTTTCAAATCTCTCCCTCTCTTATCCCTCCAACTGCTTTATTTTCTTCTATTTTCCCATTTCTCACTCATTCCTCAATCCATCGTTTTTTCCTACCCACATCACCCCAGGAATATATCTTTGCCACTGTTACAAAAAAATTCTACCATCTTTTTATCCCATGGAAGTTTCTCAGTCTTTATTTTCTTTGGCCCAGAAGTAACAGTTGGCACTTAACCTACTTCCTCCTCTCTGGTTGCCTTATCCTCTCTGGATGAAGTTCTCCATCATTTTTGTGGGCTCCTTTCCTCTGATTAGAATTTTCTCTTTAGTATATGCCTCTTCTTATTCTATACACTTTTATTTTGTAGGCTTATCCAGTTCCAAATTTCTATTTCCAACATATGTGTATGCCTTATAAATCTATTTATCCAGCTGTATATTTCCTTAGAAGCCGCAGATTAATACATATAATTATATTATATAATATACACTTATACATTGGGAAAGCTAGCATTTGATTTCACTTTCCTCACTCTAATATTTCATTGTTCTGTGAACTGAACCTCATATAAACATACTTCATTTGTTATCTTTTCTGTCCCCCTTAGGAATCACTTACTATCTTTCTAATTACCTTCTGATTCTAGTTTCTTCTCCTCCTGAGTTTTCATGTATACATGATAATATCTTAGAATTATGGGTATCATCACTTTGCTTTGCTGCTTGAAATTCTTCAAAATTTCTTGGGATAAAATTCATAGTCTTCCCTGTGTCTGGCTTTTATATAATACACAATTCTGTGCCAAAAATTTTACTTGTAAATATTTCTTTGAATTAATTATAAAATCTGGAAAAATCCTAATGTATTAAATTTAATAATGTTTTTTCATAAGTCCCCCTTATTCTGAAATAAAATGAATTAACTTAATTAGTATTGTGCAATCATAAAATTTGAACATAAAAACGTTGAGGCATGGACTTGGTATATACCAAATAGATCCCATATTCACTGCACATAAGGCAAATATATTACTGTGAAAAGTAAAATAAACTAGCATGAAAGGATAAGAAAAGCATACCTTTATTCTAAGAATAATAAATAGTAACTATCACTTTGAAATTCAGAAAACCACTAAATAACAGGGAAATAAAACATCTTTAGAATTTGCCCTCACAAGTTTATTTTGATTTTTCTAATATTTGAGAATACTCTCACTGATCCTTGCCAAATGTCATCATAAGACATTTCAAAGATATATGAGTTTTCATTATCACATAACCAGAGACGTTCTGAGTAAACATTTTTCAGAAAAATATTTGTTAGAAAATCTGTGTGAAAAACTTAAAGGCCTAAACCCCCTTTCATAAAGGATATGTTTCTTCTAAGCCACAATGCAATTCAAAAGAGTCACAATTCAATGTATCTTGGTTTTACATACGAAGGATGAAGATTTCTATGCATAAGTACAGATCATTAGCCTAGAAAGAGACATAATATCAACTCAAATTAAATTTTACAGAAGCACTTTAAAGGCTATCTGCAAAGGATCTAGAATTGGCTATTTATTACTCCAGAAAGTTGAAACTATTAGAAACTGTTCCAACATCATCTGTTTATTTGGTAACTCTCTGGCAGCTGTGAAGTCCTTTCCAGCAAAAACTACTACAGGATAGGTACACATGTATTATGGGACGTGATGCTTCCAGCAACCCCTAGTGATAACACAGCAGGGCTAATTGTCAAGCCAACTTTATAATTAACAGATGGGAGATGGAGTGAGACAATGACTTGCCCCAAATTGTGTAGCTGGAGAGTGACAGAGCTAAGGCTCAAACTAAATCTTATGAGTGACATCTTACACACTTTCCACTTTCTTGTGGTTTGGCTGGTGAAAGGATATGGAATGTAGTATGTTGAGCCCACACAAAAGTGGAATTTTGTATGGAATTTGAATTCTAGACAGTTTTACTTCAGTTCAGATATCAACCCTTAACTTTGAAAAACATTTTTTTAAAGAGGTTGAGATGTATAATTTTGCATAAACCTATTTTTCAAAGCAGATTCAAAAGATTCCTGAAAATAGTTCAAGCAACACATGTGGTGAATGTCTGCATGTGTTGTGCAGGGGGCTACTGGTATATCATTTCCGGGACTACTGGTATATCATTTCCTTAAGTTAGCTTAAGTAAATGATTAGGAAATAGGGTGTAAAGAGCAAAGAGAATGGACAGCTGATTAAATGGGGCCCTCTCAAGAGACAGGAATGGGGGAAAATGAAATGTCCCTAGTTAATAGGACACAGAGTATTATAATCAATACTAGTAAAATTCTCTTTAAGATAGAAATATTTTTCTCTTATCCTCTTTCACTTTCTTTTGGTTGTCACTAAATTAGATAAAATTTCTTGCTAGCCTGTAGGGATATAACAAATAAAGAACTCACTTCCCTAACACTTGAAATGACAAGCTAAAAACCCAGAAGCATTGGTTATAAATCAGCATAAATCTAAATCAGATAATCTAATGGAAAGTATTCATTTCCTCAGTGCTGTAGGTATTCTTAGAGGTAATTATATTTAAAGTTCTAGGAAATTTAACCTATACTTCTCAGAAAACTAAAATTCACTAATTTCAATTTCTCTTGGGAAGAAAGGAGTGTTTGGCTTTTAATTGTTAATTGCTGCTTCTCAGTCAAGCTTTCCATGTTGCAGTATAAACTCCCTAGTTGACTATGAGTTCATTAAGAATAAAGGCTGAACGTTCCTACCATGTAACATGGTTACTCACACAACAGATAACTCAATGGGTAGTTTATGACTTTCTGGTGGAGGTGATACGGATCCTACATATGGTAGTTCCATAACCAGTGTCATTATGTTTGTAATATATGTGACTTATATGAAGAAGATATAATAAATCCTTAATTAATAATGTCACTGGCAAGAAGCAGTATATTCAAAAACAAAGAAATTATTCTATACTGCTCAATAAAATTATGCAATCATGTCTCTCAGCAAATTATCTCTAAAAATAGTTCTAACATATCTTTACCTATGCAGGGCCATAACCACTATAATTCTTATTAGTATTAATTTTTTTAATTAAAAAAATTAGCTAATGGTGTCAGGGCACATGAAAGTAACTTTAGAACAAGGACGTAACTCTCTATTTCCTTAAATGAAATTTATCATTTTGAGTAGTGATAATTTGTTTAATAAAAATATTAATTTGAGGAAGTTGGAAACATAAGAATTGTTCCTGAAAACATCATGTTAAATAACTGAGTTTGTGATAAATTCTACCCAAAGTCCAGCTAACCTAATTCTGCAAGTTTCTTGCAATTGCACATGAAGATATTAACAATTCTTTTATTAAAGGATAAAATGACCATAATGCCCAAGGCAATACACTGATTAAAGCAGGTGCAATGGAAGATAATCCGTAAGCTTCATAATTCCTTGGATAATAGATCAGTGATTCACTGTAATGTGCTTATTAAGCAATATGGAAAATTGGGTCAAATTAGACAGTAAGATAGATTTGTTCATATATGACATGGCTTGCTATGGAGACAATCAAAGTGACATTTCTTAACTAAAGTCTCTAGAGATAAGATACTTGGCATCAAATTAGTCTGTTACATAACCTTTTGGAAAATCTACGGCTGTAATCAGTAAAAGAAAATTGCATTAAAAACAGGCAATTATGATATACAATATAATTGCAGGGGACAAATTTTTCTTTCTAATAGTGAATTGAAACTCTGCCTTGTTGAAGAAATGAGGCACTAATGGTTATTTGCATAAAATAATGTACCTAACTCACATACTTATGACGGCTGCTCTGGATGGCCATGATAAACTCTCACATTCATGGACAAACAAGTCCTCAGAAAGCTGTTGTAAGATTCTAATAATTGGTGATATCAATCATATTTTTGTCAGCTTTTCTGAAATGGAAATATTTAATTTTTCCATGAGGCAAAACACTTATTTTGCTTTGAAAAGATGACAGGAAGTAAAACTAAACTGCACAGAGTGCGTCTATGTTACCTATTTATAGATTAATTAATGCAGGGAAACTTGAAAGTTGTTCTTTTAGCAGAGGTTTCCTGAGCAACTTCTATTTGAGATTTGTTACTTCCTATACACATACCAGTGTATAATAAGACTTCTTTCCTTTGGTCACTGAACTGAGCAGAAGTTGATGGTCCTTAAATATAAATCTGATCGATAGTCTGTTTAAATTTGGATAACTGCCATATTGGAATGTACTCACTTCATTGGCTTTTTGATACACATGTGAAATGAAGGGGAGATAGCTCACATAGGCCTTGCAACATTTGGTAAGAGTCATATTCCTGGAACAAAGTTGGCCACACGTATAGGGAGGACCTAATGTTGTCATGCTTGGACAACCTGAGGCAACCAGAGAGTCTCTCCCCAGTGGTCCTGAAGGCACATTTGCTAAGAAGAGAAACCATCTGCATTCTGCTTGGATGAAGAGGGACTCATTCTCTTGGAGTCTTCAGGCTATTTGATGACATCCTAACCTTCCCCTTCCATTTCCCTGCACCACCAGGTCACTTCCCTGCCTGGAATGATGCTCTTGACTTTTATTTACTCTTTCTCAATGGTTCTAAGCTTGAACCCATGTCAGAATCATCTGCAGGGTTTGTTGAAGTGTAGAGTGAGGACTGGGCCCCACTCACAGAGTTTTTGGTTCAGTAGAATGGGGGTAGGATCCAAGAATGTTCATTTCTAAGAATCTTCCAGGTCATGCTGATGCAAGCTTCGAGAGCCCCTGTTCTTCCATGCTCCACTAGAATTTCCTTTGATTCATTCATGTTGTTTACACTTACATAGTTTTATTCATATATCATCCATAAATTACATTAAAATATAGCTGTATGTATCATGAAGGTCTATAACTACACACCGTTAGTCACATTAAATAACAGCAGAGCTTACAGTCTTCTTCTTCTGGTCCAGTTCCTCCATGACTTCTTGCTACTCTAGACTCTCAACACAGCGGGGCCTCCTTCCAGACTCACTACTCCCTAGAGGAAATCCAATTTCAAAATTGTTTCTTTACCCAATTCTTCATTGCTTTTCCTTTGCCTCATGCAATCACAATTTCCATTTATTCAACAGAGGTGATTGCATTTATGTGGAATAAAGAAAGCAATCTACTTAAACTAAAATACATACTAATGCTTGAGACTTGGTTTGAATGTTCACTTTTAGAAAAAGGTGCCTCAAAGTCAACATCAATTTCAAAAACCATGACAACATGAAGTGAAACTGTCAGGTAGTTGAGATGTGTTTCCTCCCTCTTACCCATTGCCTTTGGTTGGACACATCTAGTCAGCACTGCAGATGATTAATCTAGATACAGAGCGCTGGACAAAATAAATTGGTTTGAGGCTACATGAGATATTTAATAACTTTGTAGAAACCATATACAATTCATGCTTTAAGTAATGTGTTTACATAGCCCTTCAATCAAAAATTGAAAAGTTATAAGACCCTTGTGATAACCCATAAATCTGCCTAAACATCTGTTCTTACTGGAAATGTTCAAATAGGATATTTCTATTTTATAAGGTAAAAGAATTATTTCTTACTTGACAAAGGAAGCCAATGTTTCAGGTAATTATAGTGTTCACCTCAGAGGTACATATGAGGAAACTAAGAATCAGAAAGTCAATCGAACATGAGGACACCCAGGGCTCACTCATCCAGAGGCAGTCAGCAGGATGGAGTTTCAAAATGCATTTTAAATGCAAAACCACTTTGTTAAGGAGGGTATTCTTAAAACTTATGTGAGAAATACATCACTTGTCTAGGAGAGCAAAGAAGAATGGTGAATATGCAAACAATTAAATAGAGACTCAGGAATAGAAGTGAAAAGGCATTGGGAATTGTTGAATGGGGATGGCCACGTTCTGGAGGAATTCATACTTAAGGGTCCTGTCTAATGACTTCCACTGATAATGCTGCCTTGTCCCTTCTTCCTCCTTCACTTCCTTCTTCTTTTTCTCTCTTTACTCTTTATTCTCTTACATTTCCTCCTCTTCACTCTCCTTCTTCTTTTTAACTTGGTTCTTATTTTGTTGTTTCTTACTTTAACTCTGCCTCGTAAAATCTATATAATCACCAATTACCAACTTTATTCGCTCATTTGATACTCATCTGAACTATATTGAAACTGTCTATATAGTTACAATTTCACTTTATGGCAAACTCCTTTAAAATCTGACTCCCACAGAAAAGGCATTTCATCTAGAATTGGATACTGTTTGTCCCTAAAAGTAACATCCCAGATAAGTCACTAAAGACCCCTCTGGGTCTCACTTTCATCCCTTAGCAAATAGTTGAGTTAGACAATTTCCCACTCTGAAGCTCATATTCTATCCTGTATTTTCTATTTGATTTTTTTGCAAGTTTTTTTTCCTCACCTGTAATAAAAATCTTTATCTTTTGCTCACTACCTACTCCTCTACAAATATTTGTTTTCATTACTAGCACTTTAGGCAATTTCTTTTACAAGTGGTTACTCTGGTATAAACTGAAAATATTGTAAACAGAACCAGCCACTCGGGCAGTATGTGAGAAATTTTTCTGGTCAAATCTTCCACAATGTATTTAGCCCATTTACATTCTCCTCACTGAAGCTTAAAAAGCAAGATAGGAAAGGCAGATTTTCGCATTTCCTCAGGCAGAGGTCAGAAGTAACTTTCAGAGGGAACTTGAAGCTTAGGCAAAACTCCAAACACATAAAAGCACAGCCATTTTAAAACTAGTAAAAATGAACTGTTACTCGGTATAGCAGATGGCAATATTTTATGAACCGTTTCGTAACATTATAGAATTCCCAGCATCTACTAAAATTCAGCCTCATGAATACCATTAAAGAAGCTATCCAGCTTTTGCACATGGTATTTTTAAAGGAAATGCTATATTGTGAACCTAAAAAAGAATTTCTTAAGATATGAAAGGATTGCCTGATGCACTCCATGGCAGGTGAGAGCCAGGTCATCATGATGCAAGCAGAGACCATTTTTTTCATGCTGTGAAGACACCATGATAAAAGTCACTGTATCTCTGTCTTAAAGAAACTGACTAAGTTGTGTGAAGGTAGACAAATCTTAGTTTATATTAGAGCATAACTTTTTAAGTTTACATTTAGCCAATGACTATCTAATCTTAAATGATTATTGCTAAGGGAACATTTACTGCAAATTGCTAATCCATTTAGAACTAGCAGCTACTTATCTGACTGGGGGAATAAGCCAGGGAGAGTCTGAGGCACCTTCTGAATGGAGAGATGAGATTTAATATGAGAACGAAATTGCTGAATGGTGATGCACTACATATGTATAGATACTCTCTTCATGTCTCTGCCAAATAATATGGAAGGGGATGGAAGCATTCAGAGCAAAAGTTTTTGAAAGTCTTTGGGGATTTTCTTCAGTAGTTAGACATAAGGAGCAGCAGCAACAGGGATATTTGATTAAACTGAACGCAATCACTAACTAGGAAAGAAGAGAACTGGGGCCTATAAGCTCTGAATACTGTGTATCACTTGTCAGAGTGGCTAAAATAAAAAAACAAGAAACAGTAAGTGTTGACAAGGGTGCGGAGTAAAAGGAGCCTTTGTGCCCCGTTGGTGGGAATGTAAACTGGTGCAGCCACTATGGAAGACAGTATGGAGGTTCCTCAAAAAATTAAAAATATAGCTACCTTATGATCCAGGAATCACACTACTGGGTATTCACTCAAAGAATATGAAAACACTAACTCAAAATATGTGCACCCCTATGTTTATTGCACGATTATTGACAATAGCCAAGATATAGAAGCAGCCCAAGTGTCCATCAATAGAGGAGTGGATAAAGAAGATATGGTGTAAAATGAATGGAATATTATTAAGACACACAAAAAAATTGCGATGACAGGATGGATCTGCAAAATACAATGCTATGTGAAGTAAGTCAATCAGAGAAAGACAAATACCATATGATTTCACTCATGTGTGGAGTTTAAGAAATAAAACAAATGAACAAAGGAAAAAAAGAAAAACAGACAAACCAAAAAAACAGATTCTTAACTAAGGAGAACAAACACATGGTTACCAGAGGAGAGGGGAAGGGAGTTTCACTTCCTTCTGAAATGTTATATAAACCATTTTTCAAGAACATCCATTATATTAAGTATAATAAAAATCTGTGTTGGTAAATATACCATGGGGAACTTCACTCTCATATACATCAAGTCATTTCCAATATTTACCTTGAGGTAGCTAGGTATGAAACTAGTGGCATAAAATGCCACAAGATCTCCCAGACACCCAGGGTTAAAGAGTAGAACAGTGAAACAATAGAACAATGGTTAAATCTGATCCAGAAGACATTTCTTCAAATAAACAACAGCCAAAATCAATAATCTGTCCAGCAAGCAAGCACAGATGCCATAATCGTTCTAGTAAAGAGAACTCTTTCAGTAGATCCACATTCTTACAATGTGGGAAAGCAAGGTAGATGGATCTAGGCATTGTTTTATGCCTCAACTTCCAAGAACAAATCCATCAAAATGTAAGCAAGAAAGACACAAATAGTTCAGGTACAGCTGAATCTTTCACAACTATTTTACAAGGTATTATTTCAGGGCTAAAATCTCTAGTCTAGATTTAGGGAAAAGAGAGAGCAAAATCAAAAATAGCTTTGAAGGACTTGAAGGATTAGTAAAAAATGGAAAAACCTTGGTTAAGGCAAAGCTGACTAAGGAATAAAATGGGAATAGTTCCCTTTTGTCCTCTGAGGGGATTGTTTTAGGTCTAGCATCCAACCTGATAGTGCTCTTAGTAAGTGCAACGTCTTTACTTCTCGTGAATTGTTTCCTTATTTTGGTTTCTTAGAATGAAATCAGCAATTTTGTTTGGAGTTGCTGCATGAATAAATATATGAAGGTGACATTTAAAGAGTAGTAAGTTTCCAAATATATTTAACACATAGCACATAGCTTATGTACACAACACACACACACACACACACACACACACACACACACATGTTTACTTCCAGCTGAGATTTTTTTTAAAGTAAAATAGCAAAATATATTTAATACAAAAGATCCCAAAACACATTGCCAAAATGATCTTTTTTTTTTTGAGAAAGAGAAAGGTGGTGGAGGAGAGGGCAGAGGGAGAATCTTAAGTAGGTTGCCACAAAGTGCCTTCATGGGCAAATGCTGCTTCTTATTCCCCAACCTTCTGGTTTAGGTTGCCATGATGGCAGGTAAACATTCAATGCACCACATGCTTGCCTTTGATCTCTGGCATTTCTGACATTGCCATGTGAAGGACATCCCCATTCACTGCCTATTGATTCCAAGAGGAGAGTCAGAGAAAGGTGGAGGAAGCATCCAGCCCAACTCTTCTAGTTGAGGGTATCCCAGTTTAGTCAGCCTCCAATCTGCAGACCTCTGAGTGGATCCAGCTGAGATCTGCAGAGGATCAAACTTTTCCTTTATCAGCAAACTCAAGACACGTGAGCCAAATAACGGTTTATTGCTGACAGGACATTGATGCGATTTTAGGGACCGTTTTACAGCATTTTTGTGACAATGGCGGCCTCATACACCCTGATATTTTGTAGCAAATTCATCATCACACATATTATATACTTATTTGGTTTTTGGCTTATTGTCATGTTCCTCTAATATATGCTCCTTGAGAACAGGGACTTTATTCTGTTTATTGTTATTATTCCACCACCTAGAATGGGGGCTGGAGCTCCGTAATCTCTCAATAAATATTTGTGGAATAAATTGTCTACTGCGTGTTATTGTATTACCAAAAATGTGTAGGAACAGAGGCTCCTGGGTGGCTCAGTCGGTTGAACATCCAGCTCTTGATTTCAGCTCAGGTCATGATCTCAGCATCCTGGGATCAAGGCACACCTTGGGCTCCACACTCAGCAGGGAGCCTGCTTAAGGAGTTTTCTCCCTCTCCCTTTGCCCCACCCCACTCACACTCTCTCCTCTCTCTCTCTCTCTCTCAAATAAAGAAATTAATTAAATTAAATGTGTAGGAACTTAGGAGCTAAATGGACAAAACAAACACATTCTTTTGTCCTCATGGAATCTAATATTTCTATAATCTAAATATTTCTATAAATATTTTAAATTTTATATTTTGCTGGTATAAAATATTATATCATTTAAGTAGGATTAATTGAGAGCCTATAGTTGTAATATTTATAAAATTTTACCTCCAGTGGCATCAACAAAACTAAATTGCTGTTACAAAAAAAATATTTTCACTTACAGCATTTCCTATAAAATGGCATCAACTAAATCTATGGCCCTCCCCCTCCCTTCCCTCCCATCAAGTCTTGTCAACTCTAGCCTTATGACCACTTGCAGAACTGTATTACCTATTTGTTTTTTCAGATTTTATTTATTTGTCAGAGACAGAGAGAGAGGACAAGCAGGAGGAGCGGCAGGCAGAAGGAGAGTGAGAAGTAGGCTCCCCACTGAGCAGAGTCCGATATGGGGCTCGATCCCAGATCCCTGAGATGTGATGTGAGCTCCCTTATAACAAAGTGAATTCATTTTGAAAATTCATCAGTGCTGCTCATTGGGTAGCCAAAGGAAGGCTTCTTGTAAGTTAAATCATATGAAAACTGCATTTTTGGAATGTAAACACCACTGATAGTCTTCTCAATGCTTTCTTTGACCTTTTTAAAAATTTTATTTTCAAGACTTTGACAGCATTGATCACCTGTGTCTGTTCAGCATTTTTTTCATGAGACTGACATACTGTCCCAGCACTCACATCTATCAACATCGCTCTGATTTATCGGCTTAATAACAGGAAATCATTTGGTAGCCCAACTCTATTTTGCTTGAACAGTGACCTGTGACCTTAATCTGATGCTTTTCAAGGTTCTTTGTTTTTCCATATAAGACCAATTAAGTTGAAGCATTTTGAAGAGACTATGTGACATAAAAAATCATATTTGAGCATTTAAAGTTAATTTTTCTTTCAAGCAGACAAAAATAAAAGAATAATTTCATTACAAATACTTAACAATCACTTTAATAATATAGTTATTAAAGCAACTAACTTACATTACCTAAGAACAATTTTTTAAAATTAATTTGGTGGCTGAAAGAATGCACGAGTCAAATATTACTAATATAAAATGTGTAGATAACAGGATGAGAATTATATTAGTTCTTTTTTAGAACAAATTTATTTTATAAATGTGCACATCTGTTTTTCAGACTATTATTTATATTTAAATCCACTATCCAATTCTACAAGTGAACTTAAACAAAAAACTTTTTTTTTCTTTCTTTTTAAAGATTTTATTTATTTATTTGACAGAGAGAGATCACAATTTGGAAGAGAGTCAGGCAGAGAGAGAGGGGGAAGCAGGCTCCCTGCTGAGCAGAGAGTCCGATGTGGGGCTGGATCCCAGATTTCTGAGATCATGACCTGAGCTGAAGGCAGAGGCTTTAACCCACTGAGCCACCCAGACACCCCTAAAAACTTTTATAAACTATTGAATTTAGAAAAACAGAAATCTTTGAAAATATTTATATTAATACAGAATATTTTACTGATTGTCCAATTATAACAAAAATTAATTAGGAAGTAACCATTGTAAATTCTGCTGAAAATATGACACATATTTTCCCCATAATTTAACTGATGATGGGAAATTAGGCAGCTTTATGGAAGAAGCAACATAACACACACACATACATACACACACATATTCATGGAAATACAAACATACACATATTGTATCAAATCACAGAGAAATGTTACAATTTCAGACACTTGATATTGTTAATCGTTAATTGTTAACTTGATATTGTTAATGATGAGTGCTATCATTATGTGGATTAAAAATGGATTTGAGAATTTTTGAAAATTATGCAAAAGTTCTCTTTTGATATAATGGTGTGGAGTTTCATAAGAACCATGTGAAGAATTGTAGCCTTTAGTTATGGACATCTTTATTTGAATTACACAGAACAACCTTTGTATCAGGCAACAAGTGCAGTGTGTTAGTAATAGCTACCAGGTTTCCCTTGCATTTTATGAACAATTAAAAGCTTACCATTGAGGCATTCTAAGAGAAATAGTCTCATTTAGTAAAATGATACATTTACTGGGAAAAACTGAAAATTAAATCTACCATAAGCATCTTTTAAAAAATGTGCATAGCATAGGAGTAAAAATGAGTGCTGCTAATTATCCAGTCATTCCACAAGAATTTATTGGTTGTCCTCCTACCTGACATGACCTCTTCAAATAAAATTGGCTAATAAGTGACTGATGTCCTTAAGTAACTTTAAATATTTACAGTATTGGAGGATACGAGTATACACAAGTCGTCATGGGAATAAAAAACATCGAGCGTCAGAGAGGCTTCTCCTAAAGCGTAAGAACTTTATTTTTATCTAAACAATGAGTCAACAGTAGATAAAACTAGCAAATAAAAAACAAAACATCTTCGAAAATAACGTATAAGAAGGCATGGTTGCATAGAATTGCATGCTTATTGTATTCTGGAAACTAAATTCACTCAGTAGAGAGTATGCGTAAATAAATGGGGCTGGAAAAGGGGTAAAGGGTAAGACTAGAAGTGTAGGCAAGTGCAAGGTTATGAAGTGCCACTGGTGTATATTGTATGAAGCTATGGAGATTGTAGCAGTCTCCAAAGATGACACACAAGAGAGCCATCCTTCCCAGTATTCATATTCTTCTGCCAATCTTTCTCTTTAATAGGAGGTGATCAAGTGATTCACTTTTAATCAAAAAAATACAGTAAAAGTGATGCCATGTTTCTTCCAAGTCTGGATTGTATAGAATTTTATGGCTTCTACCTAGTTCTCTCAGAGAGCTAGCTCTTGGTATGCTGCTTCTAGAACCCAACAACTATAGTATGAGAAGCCCAAGGAGGGGACACTATAGGGGAACTAGTCCCAAGTCTGACCTAAACTCTCACCCACAGCAGCCAGTCACTCGGTGAGTCATTTTGTGTTGTCTGGCTTACTGGAGACTTTAGATAACTAAAGCTGGCCAATATATAGCTATGGTCCTGAAACGTACCCCTAGCAAGAACTGTCTAGCTGAGTCTTGTCAACCCACAAGGTTATGTTATTATCTAACAACAAATCTATATTTTGTCTTTAACTTTTCAGGAAGTTTGTCAAACAGCATTAGATAGCTGAAATAATATCCATTTCTGGGCCATGTTTTAGGGAAATCACCTTAATTGTGATATGAATAGTAAAACAGAGCAAAATCTAAGGAGCAGCAATACACGTTATTACATAAATTCAGGTGAATATGATGATGACTTGAACATAAAACAACAGAACAGAGAAGATATAAAAAATATAGGGCGCCTGGGTGGCTCAGTTGGTTGGGCGACTGCCTTCAGCTCAGGTCATGATCCCGGAGTCCTGGAATCGAGTCCCATATCGGACTCCTGGTTCTGCGGGAAGTCTGCTTCTCCCTCTGACCTTCTCCCCTCTCATTCTCAGTCTCTCTCTCTCTAATAAATAAATAAAAATCTTTTAAAAAATATATATATATATAATTAATAGGAACTAAAGCCTTGATGTCTCACTGGATTTGGGTGTAGAGGAAGTGGCGAGCAAAGGTGAGGAGTCTAAGTTAGCTTGCAAGATAATATATTTTCCTTCATTCCTTTCTTTATTCATCCATCTAGTAGATGTGCACTGAACCCTGATATCTGTGAAAAAGGTGAACAGAAGGAGCCAAGCATCCTGGTCACATGAATCTTACCATAGTGGAGAAAAATAAAATTAATCACATATTCTCATTACACCAGTGAGGTAATTAGAAAGAAAATAAGTGGAAGCATATGGAACTAGATCTAGTCATGGACCACAGGAAGTTGACAGAGGACTAAATAGAGAATCTGAAAGATGATTAGTAGTTGATTAAGTTGAGTCAATGGGAATAGTCATTTTACTTTCATAAAGAATAAGCATTATACTTCCACAAAGAATCACATATTTGGGGAACTAAAAGAAGTTGAGACAGAGCATAATGGGAAGGAATGGTAGGGGGTGAGTACAAGTCAAGGCTCAAGAGAGGGCAGGAGGGGTGAATTCTTACAAGCCTTTCCAGACATACAATAGACTTGGTATTTATTCTACCAGCATGTGGGTTTGAGAGCAGGTTTGATAACAACATTACTCATTAATTTATTATTCTGATTTTAGTGTGGAGAATGAATTGAAGAATTACTAGAATGCCTGTGAAAATACCCGCCAGTAAGCTATTGTAGTACAAACCTTACAGTACGTAACATATATTAAGAACTCAATAAGTCAAAGTGCCTAGGTGGCTCAGTCAGTTAAGTGTCTGACTCTTGGTTTCATCTCAGGTCATGATCTCATGGGTTGTGGGACCGAGCCCCTTGTAGGGCTCTGCACTCAAGTCAGGAATCTGCTTGATGATTCTCTCCTCTGCCCTTCCCCCACTAATATGCTCACTCTACCTCTCTCAAATAAATCAATCTTTAAAAAAAAACTCAGTAAGTCAACACATGTTAGCAGTTATGATTATCATCATCAGTATTATCATCACCATTGTTATTATGTTCAATTAGGTTGATGAAAACTGAGAATAGACATATTTCAGATATATTCTGTGATAATGCAAAAACAAATGGTGATGGTTTGACTGTGGGATAGGAGAGTAAGTGAGAAGTGGATCAAAACTGACTCCTGGGGAAATAAATGAAACAAGATGCAATTGGGAGGGAGACAAACCATAAGAGACTCTTAATCTCAGGAAACGCACCAAGGGTTGCTGGGGGTGGGGAGGTAGGGATAGGGTGGCTGGGTGATGGACATTCAGGAGGGTATGTGCTATGATGAGTGCTGTGAATTGTGTAAGAGTGATGATTCACACACCTGTACCCTGAAGCAAATAATACATTATATATTAATAAATGAATGAATGAATGAATAAATAAATAAATAAAAATATCTCACCAAAAAAAAAAAAAAAAGACTCCTGGATTTCAGGTGTAGGCAAGAGGATAAAAAGTGATAGCCATTTGTGAGGAAAGATACAGTTGAGCTCTGTTTGGGCTGTGATGAGTCTGAGATTTCTTTTATATATGAGGAAATATTGAGTAGAAAATTGAATATTGCAGTTGAGAGAATGTGCTAAAGAAAGAGATGAAGGGTGACAACTGTAGCTGTAGGTTCAGTAAGATTGTCCAGTTAGACAGCAGACAGTGAGAAAAAAGGTTTAGGAATGAGTCTTGAGGAACTCCAACACTGAATGGCTAAAGAGAACAGGTCTAACCTGTATACTTTGAAAAATAGGAACAAGGGACAGAAAACTCAGGCATATGTGCTATCGGTAAGGGGAAAAAAAGGTTTTCAAGAAAGAGGGAGTGATTCATACTATAAAAGTTGCTGAGAAATAAAGAGATGTGATTATTGTCTAATGTAGCAGTATGGTGGTGGTTAAATGATGAGGACAAAGTCAAAGTGGAGAGGAGTGAGGACTGAGTAGGACATTAAAAAACAAAACAAAACAAAAACAAAAACAGAGAAAGTTTTCAGAAGTCTTTCCGAACATGTGGCTAGGAAGGGGAGGAGGATGAACAGGGGGAGCAAGGGTAATCTTGTTGCTCCTGCATTCTTTGATAGTTGTTACTTGTTTTCAATATTAGAGAGCCTGTTTAAGGGCCCACAGATTCTAAGTGAAATGAAGTATATAAATAAACAGGAGAAGAATAGGCTAATTTATTATGTGCTTAATAAATAAAGTATACCTTTATTGTTTCCAATGTCAAATATAGTGTATTAAAGTGATGACAGTGAGGGGCACCTGTGTGGCTCAGTTGTTAAGCAGCTGCCTTCCGCCCAGGTCATGATCCCACTGTCTTGGGATCGAGCCCCGCATTGGGTTCCCTGCTCAGCGGGAAGCGTGCTTCTCCTTCTCCCACTCCCCCTACTTGTGTTCCCTCTCTCATTGTGGCTCTCTCTGTCAAATAAATAAATAAAGACTTTAAGAAATAAAATAAAGTGATGACAGTGGATTCAGTCTCTGTATTTGATTCCTCACCCTCCTAAGCTGCTATTTAATGTAGACTTGGAGAATTTACTTAACCTGTTCAAGACGCTTTCCTCATATCTAAAATGAGGATAATAATAGTTTCTGTATAAAAATGCTATTTAGCAGATTAAATGAAATAATTTAAATAGTAATTTCAACATAAAGCTTGGCATGTCAGAAGCTTTTGTAAACGATTGTTACTGTTATTTCTTACTGTAAGAAATTGTCATAGCTGGCTATTTCTTTCTGAATTAAGGTCAGATTTGAAATAAAATTTATATTTTTAAGAGCATACTTTTGACACCATAATTATTGCTATGGAATGCACAAAGGAAACACAGAGTTGACATGAATCCTTCAATGCAAGATGCACTTACCTTAGACAAGACTCTATCAGATAGTATTCATATTAACCTATGCCACGATTCTTTATTTCTAGTGAGGATACCGTCATTTTAATATTTTAACACAAAAATAAGGTTGTTTCCTTTTTCTTCTAAATAACCTCACAAAACCAACCCCTGACAGGTGTCCTTTCTCCTTGTAAAGACACCAACCAAACAGAACATGTGGCTTTCAGGGTCACCTGGCAAGGGAATTGAGGAATGGTTAGAGCACACTGACCCTTCACTTGTCTAGCCCAGAAGTGGCACCTATTACTTCTTACAGGCATTAGCCAGAACTAGTCACTTGCTTCTGACCTTGCCTCCAAGGAGAATTAGGAAGCATATATAGCATTTCATGGGGGTACCATCTGTCATAGTTCTTAATGTATATTTTATAGTTTGATACATTTTTATTTTTATTTTAAAGATTTATTTATTTATTTGAGAGAGACAGCTAACATGAGCAGGGGGAGAAGCAGAGGGAGAGAGAATCTCAAGGAGACTCCCCCCTGAGCATGGAGCCCAATGTGGGGCTCAATCTCACAACCCTGAGATCATAACCTGAGTCAAAATCAAGGATTAGACACTTAACTGACTGAGCCACCCAGGCACCCCTTGAGATATTTTTAGGTAGAGAGAAGGTAGAGAGAAAAAAAAACGTGCAGAAAAATAATAACTTAATTTTTCAATATCTCAATGTTGGTATATTTTACTTTTTAAGTTTTCTACACAAAACATATTTCATACAGTCATCTTGGGTGCAATAATCAGATATGGTTGCCATATAATATGATTGAAAAACAATCAATAATGGCTGCATCATTAAGTTACTTTCAAACATGAAAACTAAGTCAAGTGCCTTTTCATTTCTAGCCACCATCCAACGACCTGTAAAAAAATAGTTATGTAGGTTTTGAATATCCAACAAAAGTTCTCTCTTGATATTTATACCTTGCTGAAGATGACCATAAAGAATATTTCCCCATTTCAGTCCTTTTTATTGCACACATCTGTGGAGGGTATCACATTGTTTTGCAGCTATCATAAAACTTGTTCATAGCTATTTTTCCTTTTATCTTTTAAAATGCTATCATGACATCTTAGCATAATGGCTGTTTTCTCAATAAAAACAAATTCATATCTGAACATACATAAAACTTAATATTAAAGCAAATTTTATTTCATGATAGTGAATGATGATAGTGGCACAGTGTTGTGAATTTAATGGCTGATGGAGCAGTGAAAAGGTCCTCATATATCTAAAGACTAGTTATAACAGAGGGTCCCCAATGTTCTGAATGTAGAAAACTGAAGTATTGGCAATATGAACGGCATATATAAGACACACATGCCGAAGATGGAGCTCTCTGAGAGCCAGACTGCACTTTCTAATAATGAATAATGGAGCACCAAAAGGTAGTAGAAATTTATATGAAAAACACCATAAGGTGACACAAATAAAGATACTCAATATCAGGTAATAATACATATAAGGAACAGGGGTTTTCTTGCACAATATTATTCATATTTTTTTTCCTCTCTGCAAACACTTAGTTGCCATGTAACATTAAACTGAAAACAATACAAAACAAAAAAAAGCATTACATACGGTTCTTCTACTGAATGAAATAATTAGTGTGCTTGGTCTCCCTGAAAGCCTATGCTTTCTGAGTGATAACACACTTTATTCTGAAAGTGACATGTAGTAACTTACCATAAAGTTAATACAGGTATTGCTGTGGCTTAAATTAATAATTTAGCTTATTAAAATAAGGTGATGGAAATGGCCAAACACAGGCATTAGCATTTCATCCTGACAACAAATGTGAATTAACAACATAAATGCTAGGTCAGAATATAATTTTCTACCAGGTTAAGATAAAGATGTCCGATGTCATACGTAGTTACATAGTTTGGTATTCTAGAAGCCAGTCAGGGATTCAGCATCATTTTTGTGCATATGATCTGTGTAGCTTGTTCCAAGAATTTTTTTAGAGAACGTTTTCTATGTTTTATCTAGTATATTTTAATGGAGTAGGGGTCATGAGGAGGATAGGGAGCAAAAGGAGAAAATATGCAATAGAAAAAAACAATTTTTTTCTTTGTCAAACTAAAGCATCTTACCTAATTTATGTACCAAAAATAACAAAAGTAATTAAAATGTCTTGATTTCAATCTCTCTTAGTCTGGCAATGGTCTTTATAATACCTGAAGGTTAATAGTGTGACAGTGATGTACCTACCAAGCCATGCAAACAATGTATCTTTATTACAGTGGATACTTTTCTTGTGAAATGTATTAGAAAAATATGATAGTATACAGAAATCATATTAGAATGAAGATTCTTCAATGTGATTAATATCACGAGTGTTCCTTTCTTAAAAACACTGTCAAAATTAGAAGCATTTTATCTTGAAACAACTCTCAATTATATACATGTAGACTATCCACTTTGTGGATGATCTGACACAATTTTAAAATTTCAAATAATTTCTTCCTATCAACCATCATTTTTCTGAAATAATTATTCAACACTTCAGTAATAAGTAAAAACCTCAACGAAGCAAAGTACAATAGAATCTGGGGTAAGTGAGTATACAAGCCTCATCCCAGATCCTATAATTGATTTCAAATCCCAATGTAAACTGTTTTGATTATCCACTATTTTGTAATGTTTGCAATATTTCTCTGTATTCTTCTTAGTTGTTAATAATAAAATATGGACTGTACATTTTATCATTACTTGATACCTGCATATGTGTTCATATATACTTTTGATTAACATAAATCCTTCCAATAGGATCATATTTTAATATATCTGGATAGCAACTGATATAAAGAAGAAACATCCCTTTTAGATGTCCTGTCTCTTCAGGGTCCTTTGTTTCAACAAACACTATAAAAATTATGATGCCTTTATTAAGTAGTTACTGTGTTCTTCTGTAAGCCAAACAGTAATCCGGGCACTAGAAATTCATATACTTGTATACCAACCCAAGAGAATACCTTCCCTTGATAAGTTTATTTTCCTTTTGAGAAAGAGTGTACCCATATAAACAAATGAATAAACAAATCAATAAAGAAAGGTTTAGATACTCATATGAATCATGAAGAAAATAATACTTGTTATTGTATAGAGATTGATGGAAGAGATGATTTCTCTCTGGTAGTTAAAGAATAATCTCTTGAGGAGTAACAGTTGGAAGATATGAAGGATTTAAGATATGCTTAATTTAAAAAAAAAAAGTCCTATTGAAAATATTCCAAACAGAGAAATAGCAAGTGCAAAGATCCCAAAGATTACAAGAAAAATATGTATATATACATTTCTGAATATATGATTGTATACTACTTTCCCTGCTTAAACTGGGAGATCTATTTGATCGATCCTTGGAAATTAATATTTTTCTCCCTCCTAGGAGGTAGTAAGGCAATTGCATTTCTAATGGTTAATTCATTTCCACCAGGGAAACTGTAAAGGAGCTTATATTGCTGTCTTTTGAAATTCTTAAATCCAAAGTTCTCTTTAAAGATGATTCTAATGGACTATAGATACCTATTGAGATTAAAAAATAAACAAACAAACAAAAAAACTGAATGGGGGTATTTTTGAGTGTGTGTTAGGAGTGGTTGCTCGAGATAGAGTGGCTTTGATCCTTTAGAGCAGAATTGAAAGAAAGGAAAGACAAAGAAAGCAAGGTCCATGAATTGGCAGTGTGAGCCTAGTCCTTGGAGTGGTCTTATCAGTTTCTTACACATGCTGAAGACAAAACCCCCGGGGACATGTTTTCAGGTCAACAACACATATCTTTAGGAGAATTCCCTTCTGATGTTTCTCAGAGTGAATATATTACTCACCTAATATCCTCATGAATGACATCAATAACTTCTGAATGTGAAAGAAACTTTGGATGCCAAAATCTTTTAGCTTTACTCCAAGGAAGTATTCCTATTAAAACCTGGGATAATCACAACTCTGAGTCTGGGACATGTGAGGAACTTCAGACTGTGAAAAGTATTTGAACTATGAACAGAACCCACTTGCAAGTCTTCTGTCAAAACCTATTTCTCTTTCCAGCTCCCATTATTTCCTTTCTCTCTTCATCTGTTTCTCTTTCTCCCTCATCTCCAAATACTTCTGCCCCATTTAAGCATTGCTAAAATGTTAACAAACAACTATGATTTTAGGTGATGTAATGCATGAAGGTTAGTTGGACAGATACTAAGAAGGTTGTTTCCACTAAGGCTCATAGTAAGGGTTCTACGACTAATTTCCATAGTAAGGTGGAAATCCCAAGTACCACCTAGCCATTTTGGGCTGCTCATGACAGTAGTGCCATAGGCCAAAAAAAAAAAAAAAAAAAGTTAATTTATTTGAAAGTGGCTAAAAGAATAAATCCTAAAAGTTCTAATCACAAGGAAAAAAATCATCACCTATGAGGTGATGGATGTTAACTAAACTTACTGTGGTAATTATTTTGCATCCATCATGCTATACACCTTAAACAATGTTGTATGCCAATTATATCCCAATAAAACAAAGAAGAAAAAAGATGAGGCAATTGAATGAAGATCTTTGGCTGTCACTTCATAACGGGGGTATGGGGGAAGGTGTACAGAACCCAGGCCACGCACAGAGGCAACCCTTGGTGCTTCTGTACTCAGTTCTAACTGTAAATGAGCAACGGCAGCAATCACAGCCCAACCAGGAAAAGACAACCACAGGCTCAGACTACTCAGGACTAAAGTCTAGATCATGGATGCCCTCATCCCCATAGGCACAGAACCGCGATTATCAGAACTTCCAGCATGGGATTTGGGGAGTCCGAAATGCGTGATGAGAGATGATGGGGTGATGGGGGTGAGGGATGTTGAATGTCAATGACAAACCTAGGATTAGCTGCAGCATGAAAACTGTAACTTGTTTTGCAAACCCTATTTAAGTCTTTCCAAGAGATTGTAAACAACCACTACATTTAAGTATTGAAACTGCCCTCGATTTAGGGGAGAAATGAAGATATCTTGGTTCTTCTCATATTTCAATATGAGATTCAAATACTATAAAAGAATGCAAGCAGATCGGAGTGTACAGGACGAGACAGGTCCTACCCAGATCTTGTACCATTTTATACCAGTTGGCCCTACCTATACTCTTGGGCCTCAGCTGTTTTTATTGATTTCCCAGCTGGAGCAGCCTTGGCAATGGGCCACGCCATTCTGATGATAATAAATTCCTGGCCACTGCCTCCACTTTCCTGCTGTCATAGATGGAGGAGACCCATGTGCAGTGCTGATTGGCAGGAGAGTATACCCATGCACTAGCCAAATTGGACTTGTAGACTCTGAAGCTAAATAACAAGACTGAATTAACTCACTCGATTAAACTAAGTAATGCAAAATTTGTCCAAAGAAAAAAGAGGGGAAAAGAATGGGGCTATAAAGGATACCCAAAAAATTATAGGAAAAAAAAGAGTGAAGGACCTTTTTTGGAGGGAAATTTAATTAGTAGCTTTCAAACTTTTCTGACAATGACAGCTAGTACTTATAGCACAGGGTGGTATAAACATATAACATATTCGGCCATACTTACATATAAAATTATATGTAAAATAGAGCTGTAGTAGTAAAATTTACTTTTACTACCTGTGGTGTGCAGTAGTTATTTTTCTTTCTATTATATCTCATACTATTTATTTAAAATAAAATTACTGATCTTTTTGGTCCATATTTGGATCATGAAATAAATGTAATATGTTTTGATCAGCATTAAAAAAATCTAAATGTATCACTCACATGTTCACATTTTTTGGTGAAATTTGATTTTAGCCATACACACATATACACGTATGCATGTGTGTGTATATATATGTGTGAACGTGTACTGAGTTTTGCTATATTGTCAAATGTCAAAAAATAGGTTGAATGTCCCTATTCTACATTGTTCCACATCACATTAGGAGTTGAGAGGAAAGGACTCAGGTCAGTAAGCCTGAAGCTGGGACTCCTCATTAGAACCTAACATCTAGTCATGTTAGAATGAAAAAATCACTATTTTGGAAGTATTTACCAGTATGCTTTAGCATTGTACTTATATATCTATTCCTGATTTCCCTAATATTGATTAAATATTAATTAAGTTACTTTGAGAAATTCCAAGTGGCTTCAGCTAAACTAAGAAAACAAAAATTAAAAAAGACCTATTTGGGTCACATCTAGACTAATAAAAAAGGACAGATACGATGTCTGCACTCCAGAGTCTTGATGTGATTGAAGTTGTTGGTGGAAGAGGATTAGATAAAGAAGTGAAAAATCAGAAGGGATTGAGTCTCCTTTCAGTGCTTACCTATAGAATTTTTGCTCTTATTCTCTTGTTACTTTTCAACAGAAAGATTTGTAGGCAACTAGGGTGGCACAAACATACTGTAGGGTATGAAGAGAAACATTAAACAAAATAAAGATTTAGGATTTGGGACAGCAATTATAAATTCATTTACTTTACAAATTCCCCCTTATCTATTAGGTCCACTCCATTTCTCAGAAAATAGCTGGGAAATTTCATTATCAGCTATAATACTCCACCAAAAGTTTTAAATAATTTGAAAAGGAATTATTCTAAATTATTTTAAATAATTTTGAAACTCATTTAAATAACACTTTTATAAATACCATCTTGTTTATGAATGTCTTCCTTATACCAAACTCAAGCTGTTTTTTTTTTTCCTAAAATTTTAAAACTTCATTTTATTAACCTTTAAATCTTTAAACTACTAGATTATTTTAATATATATATGAATCCTATATTTTTTCCATCATATTTTCTTAATTCTTTCCTTATTGCTTCATGATGGTGGTAATTCTGCCATAGATCAGATTTTATTGATGTATGGGTTTGTTTCTAGATTGCTTATTCTATTCCACAGGTCTATTTACCAATCCAGACCTGTCATAATCTTAATCCCTAGAATTTAATTTAAGTCTTAACTTTTTTGTTGTTAGTTATCTATAGCTGTATGACAGATTACTCTAGAATTTAGTGGTTTAGGGCAACAATAAACATTTATTAGCTCACATTTTGTTCAGGTCAGGACTTTGGGAATGGCTCAGTTGTCCTTTTCTGGCTCAGGGTGTCTCCCTGAGGTCAAGATGCTGGCCAGGATTATAGTCACCCACAGACTGACTAGGGGATTTGCTTTCAAGGTGGCTCACTCACTTGGCTGGCAAGTTGATGCTCATGATTGTGGAAGGGTTCAATTCCTATTCACATGGGTCACTCCTCATGAATGCTTGAGTATCTTTGCAACATGTCAGCAGGGTTATCCTAGTACAAGCAACCCAAGAAAGAGAGAAAGAAGAAAGCTATCCTTCTACAACTTACCCTCGGGAGACACAAAGCATCACTTCTCCTTATTCTGTCCATTAGAAGAGAGTCACTAAGTCCAGCCTACCTTCACAAAGAATTTTTACTACAATATTTACCATGAACTTGTAAGTTTCAACATATTTTGACATGATCCTATGTTTCTTTTTCTTTGGAATATGTTAATATAATGATTTAAATTGATGGGTTTTCTGATGTTTTACTATTCATAGGTTTATTTGAGTTTCCTTATTATTTTTTCTGATAAGGTTTCATAATTTATGCCTTGGGGGAAATGATTCACTAGATCACTGACCTAAAGCTTTTAGTATTTTTCATAAATGTAACTGTTTTACAATTTACACACAAAAAGGGCATAGACATAAGGCCAACAACATATTCTTCCTAAACTTTCTCTCTCTGTTTAATAGTAATTGTTGTTTTCAGGTTACAAAATAGTCTGGTGTACTTTCTAGGTTTTTCATTGTTCATTTGCTAAATAACCTACATAGTTGAAGGAGTTATTTTTATTGCCAAGTTATAGTGAGAAAACTGAATTTAGTTAATCATTCAATAGCAATGATTGATTGAAAGGCATTACTAATAAAACTATTGAGTGGGCATATGGTAATGTTTTCCCTTGTTCTTTATTAATTATCCTTCACTTATTAACCACAAGATGAATTCCAATAATGTTAGCTATTTATAGATGCTCAGATTTGATCAACAAAATGCATGTAAGTCATATTACATTACTGATTGTTCCTATGTAATTTAGCACCAATTTGCTACTTGGTACCAATGACATTTGCTACTCAGTGCAATACAGTGTGACTACTAGAACCGAAAAAGGCTACGAAAGTTACCATAACTTCTGTAGAAGAAAGATGCAAGTCACTATACCACTTCCTTCAGAAGAGTTGCATATAACTTAGGTGCTTTTAAACAATTCAGTAATAATAGATGGATAGAAGACATAAAGATAGATAGATGTACTTTAATAGATATTGTGTGGGGGGGTTCCCTCTATTGTTCTCCTTTCTGATGAACATTATACTGTTGATATTTTAATATATATATATATATATATTATATATATAAAATATATATCATAGGTCACATTCCATCCACACTGTATTGAGAGGTGTATTCATGTATAGAGCTTTTCTCCATATTGCATCATAACCTAATACATCTGAGTGTCCCAAACCACACAAGAAAAATAAGATTTTTTTTTAAGAAAAATAAGATTTTTAAAAATAGATAAATGTTTTTGATACATGGATAATAACAAAGTTAGACATAAGTTTAAGAATATTTAGAAATTTGGGCTCTAACACAAATTTCCCTTCACTGACAAAAGTTACGTATAAAGCACCAGCCCCATATTAAGAATGATATTATCTTGTTCAAGATTGTGTCATAACTCAGCAAAATTACGACCTTCTTTAAATCTGTATGAAAATGCACTTAATATGACATACACTTAATAGTCCTCCACAATGTGATTCATATGCCAACTGGTAACTGAACACCGACCAGTGTCATTAAAGATAGAGCTTCAAGGGACGCCTGGGTGGCTTGGTTGGTTGAGCAGCTGCCTTTGGCTCAGGTCATGATCCCAGCGTCGTGGGATCGAGTCCCGCATCGGGCTCCTTGCTCCGCAGGGAGCCTGCTCCTTTCTCTGCCTCTGCCTGCCTCTCTGCCTGCTTGTGTTCTCTCTCTGTTAAATAAATAAATAAAAATCTTAAAAAAAAAAAAAAAAAAGATAGAGCTTCAAGACACCTAGTCCATGTTTCTGAGTCACTGAAGTCAAGTATCTTCTGATACTTGTATCTCATTTTTGACACATTATTCTCTCAGTCTGTCAACAATCAGTGGGATTAGTCAGTTTGCTTTACCTGATTTTTAAACAGTGTTGTACTTCAACAGCATATACAACTGGAATGAACCATGACTGATGGTGTAATTAGAACAATAAGAAAACATGAACAGAAAAACAGAGCACTGTGCGATTTCTACCTGTGTCTGTCAGAAGCAGCCTCGTGACTACATAACTCTTTCTCGTTTAATTGGATTTTTATCTTCTTTGCAGATGTGACATTTATCCATCACCACATTAACAATGAAATAAACCTAGCATTGCAGTTGGCAAGATTCGAATGCCTTGCCATTTATTGGGTACTACTCTCTTTACTGAATCACACGTTTTCTTATAGCGAAACTCAAAAAGAAGACATTGATAACCATCCAATACATTACAAATGCTTATAGCTTGTAGGTAGTCTAAACATGGTAATGAGACATTTATTGTCTGATTACGAGCACAAAGAAATCCCAACCTTTTTGTATATTCATGGAGTCAAACTGCAAAAAATTATGTCTCTGGGACTTCATTCTTCACATGCATAATGAATGATGCTGCTGTCAGCAATCAATCCAAAATAGCACTGGTATAATGTACCCCACAGTCAGACATGACATGCAGACAAATAAAAACCAATATTCATTTCTCTAATGAATTTATGAGTCAACATGGATGCTAGCATATTAGAGTCAGATCACTCCTGTCTATGTGCTTGCCATGTGTGTTTGACTTCATCGTGTTTTTTTGTTTTTCATTTATTCTCCTTCCTCTCAAAGGAATGTGAATGACAAAAACAACTAGTCAATAAAAGTACAGAAATTTTCAATCTCCTTTTAGGATTATGGTAATGCATAACATTTACTAGGATTACTATAGGAGAAAGATAATAAACTTTGTCTAAATCCATGAACATACAAATATATAGGGGATAATTAGTTTTTAAATCACGTTCTATACATTCAGTTCCAAGAACTGAAATGAAGACCAAATGTAAATTCATATTATTTTCTTTTTCTCTTTAAATTTAGGTTCAAGAAAGAATAGCATGAAGATTACCAATTTTACTGAATATATATGACACTGACACTATATTAAAAACAGATATAAGCCAAAGAATAAAAACCAAGTATCTCTCTTCCTTATGATGGTTTAATTTTTGTATTGCCTACTGTTATGTATGTATTGGTTAAAAATAAAAAATGCAAAGCATCTAGCTCAGTGCCAGACAAATTCCAGTTCCAACTTTGGAAAACGACAAGACTGGATAGCACTAAATGTCTAAGGCATAGTTTTCCAATATATTAAGAAATGATAATATGAGATCTTCCACAATAAAAGCATTTAGCAGTAAAATAAATATGTGAAATACTGCATATTTCAGATCTTTCTTTTTTTTTTTAAAGATTTTATTTATTTATCTGACAGCAAGAGAGGTAGCACAAGTGGACAGACAGGCAGGCAGAGAGAGAGGGGGCAGCAGGCTCCCCTCCGAGCAGAGAGCCCGATGCGGGGCTCGATCCCAGGACCCTGGGACCATGACCTGAGCCGAAGGCAGAGGCTTTAAGCCACTGAGCCACCCAGGCGCCCCTATCTCAGATCTTTCTTAAAGAATATAATAAGCCAATCAGTTAAGAAATCTTTGTTAACTTAATTAACTTAAATTAATTTGATCATAAAATTTTTTTTTCCCAATCCAATCATTAATATCCTACCATATTTATATTCTTCTGAGTACATTTTGTCCAACATAAGCTTTTTTTTTAAGGGACAATTGCAATAACTTTCTCTTTTAGAAAATTAAAAGATGCCTAACTGAACACCTGTGACTTATTAGGCAGGTCTCTTTACCAAGTAAAAATGTTTATTTAAATTTATGATATCAAAAAAAAGATGGAAGAGAAAAACTATTTAAAAAATAAAGGTTTCTTAGGTTTAATAGGATAACAATAAAATATTCTCCTATAAGAATAGGAAGTTGAGGAGAAAATTGAGCCAAACCAACTTTTGCTAAGTTTTGATTTACATGCTCAGCTGCATCAGAATTGTGTCAGACAACAAAACAAAATAAAATAGCTTCTTCCCCCTAAATAATTTTAACAGCACCAACATAATTCTATCAAAATGAAGGAGAAATATTGTGAAGATATGAGTTCTCTAAGGAAAATTTTAAACAGGGACTCCTCTTTCTTGCTCATGATCTCACAACCTTCTCATAGCTGAGAGGAGCTCTTTTTCCGGGGTCAACCCTCCCCTCTCTTCTCTCTAAAATTCTTACACCTTATCACCTACAGAAAAAAAATTTTTTTTTGCTTAGTCAAATGATTTTCCCTTTATGCTTTCATTATTTTGACTTTTAAGCAATACTGATTGACTCTGATGATTCAGAAAGGCCAAACACTTATGGTATTATAGTAACTTATTGATCTATAAAGTGTCTTTCTCTGGTCTCAAAGTGCTTAAAAGAATTATAAGCTCTTTACAGAGTGGGAAATTGCCATTATTGTGCCCCATTTACCTGGAGCCACTGCTGGCAGAGAAACAACTGCTGGTTATGCCCAGAAATTTTCAAATAATTTTTAAGAATAACACCTTAGGTCATGGTTTGATGAAATCTTCCACCATTATAAATTTCACATATGGCAAATGTGAGACACACTTGGAATTTAATGATTAAATAGCTAAATATGATTTTTTTTTCTCGGAAAGGTGCAATCAATGTCTTCTTCAGGTCATAGGGTTTTTTCCCCAATAAATAAATAAATATTGTTAAATTAGGATAATTTAAGAGAAATGTGTTATCCAATTTTGGTCCAGAAGCACTGGGTGGTAGAGACAACGTATTTTTTTTTAAAGACTATATCAAAAGTGATATACTCCTTTTTAATAAGCTGCAGAAGCAAGAACAAATAATGCCATGTGTGTGCACATGTGAGTAGACATGACTAGCACTCCTCGATATTCTGTTTTCCTCCTCTTTCAGGCACAAGGGGACCCCATTTCTCATCCCCATCTGCAATCGGAAGAGGCTATGTGACTAGTACGTGTAACAGATGCAATGGGCTGTGTGGTGAGGTAACACAAGCCAATTTCAGGCTGAGGTACTGAAAAGCTTTGAATTAGTCCCCCATTGTGCCACACTGTTGGGTGGTTTACTGAGGGAGCTGGAATGCTGAGTGGCAATATGGAGAAGAGTCTCCCCAGAGAAGCATCTGGAGCTAGTGTGGATTTTGCATGAGAAGTAAATTATCTTAAGTGGTCCTAAGCCACTCAAATTTTGTATTTGGTTATTATGACAACATAACTTAGCTTATTATGAATGCTATAATAGGTATTGTACACTTCTGTAAAAATTTATCTCTAATAAAAATGCTCTGAGGGGTGCCTGGGTGGCTTATTCATTAAGTATCTGCCTTTGGCTCAGGTCATGATCCTGGGGTCCTGGAACTGAGCCCTGAATCAGGCTCCCTGATTGGCTGGAAGCCTGCTTTTCCTTCTCCCACTCTCCCTGCTTGTGTTCCCTCTCTTGCTGTGTCTTTCTCTGTCAAATTAATAAAAAAAATCTTTAAAAAAAGAGAGAGAGAAAGAGTCTGATTCTTGATCTCAGCTCTGGTTATGATCTCAGGGTCGTGAGTTCAAGCCCCATGTTAGGCTCCAAATGCTCTAATATATTTTTTTGAAAATGTCTTTATCTAAATATTTTTTAAATACTGGAAATAAAGATATATATTGTAAATGTGAATACTTTAGAATGATATAATTTTGAGTGTTTCATGCTTTTTACAAACCTCATTAGCAAAGTAACATTGGATGCAAGAAATATGACCATTATATTTCAGTAATCTTTAAAATTTAAATGACATCATCATAAAACCATTTGTTCGAATCTTCGTCATTTTTCTCTGCCATACTTAAAATTTTTCATTCTGAAATTTTCAGATGTTAAGAATAAAAATAAATTCTAATTAAAATACTGGGCTAATTTTATTACTAGAAATTAATTACAAACCTATAATTGAAACATTCTTTTACAAATTATATAAAATTATATTAAAAGTGTGACTTGTCTGAACTATCACACTTTCCTGAGGTTTTTCAGTCTTTCAGTCATTTGAACTTCATTTTGAACATCTACTTTCTTGGACAATTTTTTTAATACCCAAACCTACTTCTGCTTTGGTTATTCAGTCTCCTACCTTTATCAGTGTGGAAAAACGTAAAACCACAGAACTAAGACTACATGAAAAGGGACTTACTCTTTTCCTAAGCATTCTGATATGTTGGGTGTTTCTGTTATCTGGCATTACAATGGAAACAATATTCATGAAATAAAACATTATTTCAATAAAAGACCTTTCTAATTATCAGCCTCTTCAACTTCACTTTGGTGGTTAATATAGTGTAAAACTGTTTATTCTTTATTCCAGGGTCAGAAACATTTTTCCATCTTTACATTTGCGGCAAGAGTGAGCAGATGGAAATTTTACCATGTTGTGAATAGCCAACATATGCGATAAACTCAACCATTCTATGTTTGTTAGTAATTTCTTTATGGGCAACCAAATGATGCTGAACAAGTACTTAAAAACTATTTTCAGAGTAAGTACTCTATCTGGTGCTCCCTAGTTTCACTGATCCAGAAATAAAATCAGAAGATTATATCAGACCTTAATGTACAACAGTTAAACTCTGTTTTGGGAAGAACAAACAGAATTGACTTTTGATATGTATACAATTCAAGCTACAGAGATAGTATCTAGAGAGGTTCCAACCAGTCAACAGCATTCAGCAGCTCTAAAAATACAGCAAATCAGTTAAATGAAGTCTGGTTAAGAAAATTTTTATATGATATACACATGTAGAACCACCTCCATCTCCTGGATATCAGTCTCCAGATTTCCAAACACAGTGTAGCAAATTTCAGGAGTGAACCATTTTTCATGTTCACCCATGATTAGTATGCCTTCTCTGCTTCAAGGCTTACTGTGAATGCTAAGGAATATATCCCAATGGTCGACAAAGTTGGGAATGCAAAATGATCTTTTGGAAGGATAAAAAGTTCAATATGATTCATACATTTGAAATCCTTAAATTTATATTTTTATATAATTTATAAGAAACATAACTCAGTAAAGCACATATATTATTTTTTAAAAGATTCTGTTTATTTATTTGAGAGAGAGAGAGAGAGAGAAAGAGCCTGAGTGGGGAAGAGAGGGAGAAGCAGGCTCTCTGTGAGCAGGGAGCCCAACATAGGGCTGGATCCCAGGACCACTGGGATATGACGCTTAACCGACTGACACACCGAGGTGCCCCAAGCTTATGTATCATTTATATATACTTTTAAATACATAGATTTGACAATGTCAAAACCTTTTTACAGATGAGGGACATGGTCAGGGAGTTTTGAGATCCCTGTTCTATTAGATGATTGAGAAAGCCAACATACTCCTCTTTATTGTATATGAATGAAAAATCATCCAATGATATACTTTAATTAAAATTCATATTCAATTGTTCGTTATAACTTATAAAATACTATCATCAGAATAAATTCCTTTTATGGAACCTATTCTATCAAACCTGCTGTCACTGTGGGAACTAGGTTGGTCATAATAAATAGAAACCTGGTACAGTTCATTAATGATCCAACCACTTACTACCTGCAAACCTTGGGTATTTTAACTACCTCAAGTTGAGTTTCTCATCTGTGAGATGGGGATAATTAAGTTTACCTTTTAAGTTATTGTGAGTTATTGTGACTTATAGATGAACTAACATATGTAACATGTGGTTCAGAATATGTGCTGAATAAACTTTGATTAAAATAAAGTTTCTAAAAGAAGTTTCAGTTGGTTCCAACCATTCTAAGTACCTCTCCTTAAGAATGTTTAAAATTATTCTTTAAATGAAAGTTTTATGAGGACTATGAAGCCATAAGCTATAGAACTGTAGTTTATGTAGTCATTATGTAAATCGTAAGTAGATAGAGCAAACGAGAACATTTTGGTAAGACAACAAGCCACCTGGGTCAGTAAGAAGTCTCTTCTTGTCGAAATGTTGCAGAAACCATTAAGTCCTAACTAGAGCAGTGATTTTCCCCTTGTGCTGTGCGTTGGTGCTCATTAGCTCAGACGTGCATTCTTTTCACAAGAAACCATGAGCACACTGGTGGTGCTCTGTTCATGTACTTGTATTAAAATTTATTATCAGTTGCAAAGACATCAGGGCTCTACATTTGAAGTACAGAGACCTGCTCCCTCAACGCAAACTCAGTGAGCATATCCACATTAAGCATGCTTGTTAGTTTAAATTTGCTACCATACATATTCATGCACAAGAAAATTTTCTAGAAAACGGCTCACCTTGAAGGTCCCTTTCAAAACCCCTTTAAGCTTGAGGGGGGGAAAAAAGGCAAGGAAAAAATTACTGAACAGAATATTGCTAAGTGTTTCATCTTTCTTTTCTCCCCGAGTTCTGATAGACCTCGATTGCTCTAAGCTAGTTTGCCCTCTCAATTTCAAACGGCTGTAGTATCTCAAAGTTGAAAAATATCTTCTTTCCATTAAATTTGGGCAACCAGCAGTTTTCCATTTAATTGTTCATGCTCACTGTACTGGACAATTACAATTTAAGAGAGTTAATTTAAAAATATGATTTATGCAACATACTTAGACTATGTAATAAATGTATTCATCTTATTCATTACTTAGAAAAAATCTTTACCTTCTTTTGCTAGTAACCTCAATTCTACTATAATAAGACAAAATTATAAAGAGTATATCATGATATTTTTATGGTTTTAAAGCAAATGGATGTAAGGATGTTAATTCAGCATTTTTAGTATTTCCAAAAAAAAACCTGGAAATAACCAAACTGTCTAACAATAGAACTGATTAAATGTCTGAATATCATTTTGATGGAATGGTTTATAATTTTTAGAAATGATGTAAGTGTGGAAAAATGTTCAGTGACATAAAAAATGTTCACTATATATTCTGAGTAAAGCAGGAGGTTAAGAAAAAACTATAGGATAATTATGCTTCTGTTTCTATGGAAAAATGTAGATAAACCTTTGGGAAAATACTTAGAATATCGAGTTACCTTTGTATCTTGTAATTACAGACTTAGATTTTTTATTTGTCAATTAATATTTATATTAAATAATCTTATAATAATTAAAATAAAACCTGTTTTGGAAAAATAATCGGCCATATCTATTATACGAACACTTGACCAAAATTTTCCCTACAGAAGGTCACAGACATAAGGCTAGTGCTTAATGAAGACTAGAAGTTATTAGATTTTTTTTTAAAGATTTTATTTATTTATTTGAGAGACAGAGAAAGTGAGAGAGAGTATGAGTGGGGAGAAGGTTAGAGGAAGAAGCAGACTCCCCGTAGAGCTGGGAGCCCGATGTGGGACTCGATCCCAGAACTCAAGGATCATGACCTGAGCTGAAGGCAGTTGCTCAACCAACTGAGCCACCCAGGCGCCCAGAAGTTATTAGATATTCAGAAAATAAGAAATATGTGCGCAGTTTATCTAAAATGGGGCCTAAGTCCCATTCCTCAGAGATTCTGATGAAGTTAGTCAGATGCGGTTCCCAGTAAGTCAAATTTTTAGGAAGTACTTCAGATGATTCTGATGGAAGTGAGAATTTTCTTCTTTCAGTAAGAAAAACTGGACTGAAATTAACATTTAAACTGCACTCTATCTTTTTCAACTGATCATCTTTGACATAGCAGACCATGCAGTATTTGTAGAAAGGGTACTTTTAACAGCGAGAAAGCATACTTACTGATAAGTTTCTGTCTATGTTTAATAGACAGATGAAGTTCAATAGCAGTAGTACCACTAGCAGGAGCAGAAGTAAAGTTACCAGCTAATACTCACTTACTCTGTGAAACATACTGCCCCAGCCTCATGATAAAGAGCCAACTCAATAAAAAGAATAAAATAATAATATCTGGTAGACAGGTCTTAGCTCTGCTCTATTTCACTGGGGGAAGGAAAAATTTTAAAAAGATTGAAGAGGTCTCAGGAGAAATTTATAGAACGTATATCTGAGAGCATCCTGATTAAACTGTGAGATGGAGGGAGAGGTTACTAGAGTAGTTTTTTCTTTTTTTTAAGATTTTATTTATGTATTTGACAGAGAGAGCGAGATCACAAGTAGGCAGAAAGGCAGGCAGAGAGAGAGGGAAGCAGGCTCCCCGCTGAGCAGAGAGCCCAATGCGGGGCTGTATCCTAGGACCCTAGATCATGACCTAAGCCTAATGCAGAGGTTTTAACCCCCTGAGCCACCCAGGCTCCCCGTGATTAATTTATTTGACAGAGAGAGAGAGAGAGAGAGAGAGAGATCACAAGTAGGCAGAGAGGCAGGCAGAGGGAGAGGGAGAAGCAGGCTCTCTGCTGAGCAGAGAGCCTGATGCAGGGCTTGATCCCAGCACCCTGAGATCATGACCTGAGCTGAAGGCAGAGGCTTTAACCCACTGAGCCACCCAGGCACCCCAACTAGAGTAGTTTTTGACATGAAGTTGAACACAGAATATTCCCAGGTTATTTGCCCTATAATCCTCAAAAATTTACAGATCTACTGAAAAAGGGACCTGTTGCCATAGCAGCATCTTTCTAGATATGTTTACCAAGGCAAGGGAAAACAAACTATTGGGACTATAGTTAATATTCAAAATATATAAAGAATGTATACAACTCAACACCAAAAAAACAAACAATTTGAGTAAAAAAATGGGTAGAAGTCACAAATGGCTATCTTTCTACAGAGAACATACAGATGGCCAACTGCATAAAAAGATGTTTGGCATCACTAATAATCAGGGAATTGTAAATCAAGACCACAGTGAGATATCACCTTATACCTGTCAGAAAACCTAAAATCAAAAAGACAAAAAATGACTAGTATTGGTGAGGATGTAAAGGAAGAGGAAACCTCATGCACTGTTGGTGGGAATGTAAATTGATGAAGCCACCATGGAAAAGAGTATGGGAGCTCCCCCAAAAATTTAAAATAGAAATACTGAAGGGTCCCTTCCTCTAATACTGGGCATTCACCCAAAGGAAATGAAAACACTAATTTGCAAAGATGTATGTACTCTTATGTTTACTGAAATATTATTTACAATAGCCAAGATATGGAAGCAACATAGTGTACACTGATAGAAAAATGGAGACTGGGGGCGCCTGGGTGGCTCAGTGGGTTAAAGCCTCTGCCTTCGGCTCAGGTCATGATCTCAGGGTCCTGGGATCGAGCCCCACATCGGGCTCTCCGCTGAGCAGGGAGCCTGCTTCCCCCTCTCTCTCTCTGTCTGCCTCTCTGCCTACTTGAGATCTCTCTATCAAATAAATTTAAAAAAAAAGAAAAATGGAGACTGTATATACATATTTCTCACACACACACACACAGGAATATCATGCAGCTGTTTTAAAAGGATGAGATCTTGCCATTTATGTCAACATGGATGGACACAGAGGATATTATGCTAAGTGAAATAAGTCACATTGAGAAAGACAAATACCATATGATTTCACTCGTGTCAATCTAAAAAAAAAAACACAGAAAAACGAGCAAACAAAAAGCAGAGTCAGATCTATAAGTAAACTGATGGCTAAGGTGAGGGGATGGGCTAAATAAGTGAAGGGGAATGGGAGATATAGGTGTCCACTTATGGAATGGATAAGTCATGGGAATAGAAGGCACAGCACAGGGGAGATAGTTATATTGTCATAGCATTGTATGGTGACAGATGTTTGTTCCATCTGTGGTGAGCATGGGGTAACATACAGAACTGTTGAATCACTATGTTGTACACCTGAAAGGAATGTAACATCGTGTATCTAATATGCACAAATAAAAGTATTTTAAGTGAATTGGGTTCTACAGTAGTCTCTATGCTTTCCAAGCTTACTCCGAGTTTAATTGCTCAGTTTGTGGATTATGCAGCTCTTTTACTTGTTTCTCCTCTACCTTGTGAGAAAATAACCTTTAGCCTCTTCATTCACCACATTCCTCCTGAAAGGCAAGAAGGGAATGCAAACTGCTAAAGCAACTTTCATATGCCCTAATTTCTTTCTTTCTCCTCCCTTCTCTCTCCCTTCCTCTATCCCCTTAAATGTAGCACGTTTACTAAATTGAGACCAGATCCCAACACTATTAAAGTTTTCAGTTTAGGAGTGAAAGTTAGGTTATATGGGACCAAACAGTCTAGCAGCTGGAAGTGTACATTAGGCAATCCAGCCTAGAGCAAGAAGTTTCAAGCTGGTTTTGTTAACATGAAAATTGGCTTGACATTTAATTTGCCACATTTCTTCATCTAGCTACAAGAGGCAAGGCGAGAATTGTAACCAGATACAAATTGGCTCTCTTGCTTTCTCACATGTGGGTGGACCCTCACACTATTTTTTTTTTTAATAGCTGATGGGATGAACACAGACATACTGAAAATAATGACAAAGGAACTTAATAGCTATCTACTGAACCAAGCCTCATACTGCAGGTGTTGAATTCCTGGGTTGCCAAAATGCTTCTCCTGAAAACCACATTTCTTCCCTCTGGCTTTTAATACATAACTTCAAGAATAATTTTTTCTTCTTAAAAATATTTAAGATTCTTTTGACCAATAGTTCCTATGAAGCTCTGAATTAAACTAGGAAACATCCCTCTTAAATTTCTACTGTTTCCACTTGAGTTGCTCAGGTACTGACATATATTTCTCATAGAGGTTTCCTTGGAGGACTTCTGCAAAGGACTTCTATACAATCAACATCCAAGCTTTCTTTGAAACTCTCCGCTGCCCTTTCTCTATCCAAGTAACTCAAAATATAGCTTCATGTATATATACAGAATGCCCAAGCACTGGTTTTTCAAAAATAATCGGCATAATATATTTTTTTGCTCTGCCAGGGTAAGGCACCTTGACTGGTTTTCGTGGGATCGAATAACCATTACCATTTCCAACACACCATCTTCCAATATCTAATTTGTGAAGTTCACTGAATACAACACAGAGCCTTTCAAAAAAAATTAAATTCAACATTTAACATCCACATTTTCAATCTATGTTCTATTGCATGATCTAGGTAATAGGCTAGAGATAGGATAATGGGCAGAAAGAACATTGCTATGTACCTGAGAAGTTTACGTTTTGTAGTAGAGGCAGACTGCTTAGAGCTCTGCTGTGCTGAGTCAGCACTGACCTCTAGATCCCAAAGACTGTCTACTTCGAACACTTCTGACGCTGCCTGCAAGTGTTCAGGTAAGGAAGCAATCTTGGCCCTTGTTGGGGGTAAAGTCAAAGTGCCAGAGAGTTAGTCTGCTTCTGGAAGGAGCCTTCCACCAATGGTGGATGGAGATTTGGTGGATATACAAAACCCATTTCTGCACTTTGAGGGGATAACTCTGAGATGTGTTCTACCTTGGTCCTTCAAGACTTCCCAGAGGTGTTGTGCCTCAGCTGCCCTCAGTGGTGGTCTGCTCAATAAAGCACCCTTACAGATTTCTTCTCTCCCTGGTTCTATCTACTTCCTCATTTTCCTGACTGCATCATGGGATCCCTTTCCAAATAAACTACCTACACTGACATCCTTGTTTTAGACTTGTTTGGAATTATATACCTGGGGTCTCAGTTCTTGCTGAATTTCTGTTTTCCTCCATGGAATTTCACATCCTCTCCTCTCTACTTGGTGTCTCTAGTGGGACAGTCAAGTGTCTTATATGGAATTCAGGGTTTCCAAGGATGCAAATAGAGAGACTGCCGCTTATTCTTAAGGCTTAAGCCTAGAATTGGAAATGTGTCACCCCTACCACATTCCATTAGTTAAAGCAATCCACAGAATCCCCCAGGATTTAAGGAGAACAGACAATCCTGTTATCAGAAGACAAGGTTCCTTGGGGCCACCAATGTGATGAACTACCCACCGCGGGTGTGGGAGAATATATTCCACAAGTCAACGTAAAAGAAAGGGTAGGAGGAAAGTCTAATATTTAGCACATGATTTAACTAACTCTTCTATCACTCATTGACAGGCAGATTTTAAAAATAGGCCAAGGATAATTACCTACAGATTTCTAATTCTTTCTTCAATTTCCTTGCAATAAACCATGGAACATTTCATACACGGCCTACATTTCACTAGGCACTGTGGGAGTACTTGCCCTCGATGAGCACAAATAATTTCATTATTTCGGACATTTTTTTATGCTTTTGCATGATCCCTATGGCTAGAATGCTTTGGAACATGCTAGTCTCCCTGCCTGGATATCACTTAGCTCTTCGATTCATTGTTACCTTCCCTTTTCCTTCTAGTCCATATCAGTGTCACTTCTGTAGGGACACCTTCTCTGATCTCCCTGATTCAGAGCTCTTTATCTTTTTTGTAACCTTTAGTGGAATCACATTTCTTTTTTACATTTGTTTTAGTCCCTGCACTAGTTCTAAATTCCATTAGAACAGGGACCCTTGTGCCTTTGTGTCATCATTTCCCAGCACCCAATAAAGCACCCGTCACAGTCAGCACTCAATAAATAAATTTTTAAAAAATTAGTGACTGGGGAACCTAGGTGGTTCAGGGGGTTAAGTCTCTGACTCTTGGTTTCAGCTCAGGTCCTGATCTCAGAATTCTGGGATCGAGCCCCATGTTGGCTCCTCCACTCAATGGAGTTGGCTTCTCTGCCTCTCTTTCCCTTTCCTTCAGCCCCTCCCCCCGCTCGCTCTCTCCCTCTCTCAAATAAATAAAAAATATCTTTTAAAAAGTTAGTGGATGAATAAATAAAGCTTAATGGTATGTCCCGTTACTTACATGCTTTACTTCTTTCAGTTATTCTCTGGAAATAGACCTGAAAAACCCTATCCTCTCTCCACTGCCATATTTTGCAGCTACATACAACCACATCTCAATAGTCAAGGAATGTAAAAATCACCAAAATCCTGAAGCCTCCAAAATAAAGAAATTTATATAAGCCACAACTTTCAATGACTCTCTGAAAATCTTTTTTTTTTCTTTTTTTTTTCTCCCTGTGAGCCCAATGCCTTGATTTCAGGACTTAGGCCACATATCTCCGTATTTTGTATGTTCTCAGATTCTAAAAATCTGTTAAATCACTGAATGAATACATTAAGTGTCATAGTTGACCATTTAACTAAGAATTGCCATAGGAATTGTGCATTAAACTTGAAGGTTAATAATTTAAATTTCAATTATTCCTATATGATATATACTCTAAAATCCAATTACACCAGTAACACAATCTGGCATTTAACATTTTCAAACAAATCCTTTCTTCCACGTTGTTCTCTGGCTATAGTCATATTTGATTTTTTTGATTTGCGAGTCTATGACTGTGAAATTAGGCATATTAGTGAAAGAGACAGACAAGTTTTTCACTGGTTTACTTGATGTAATATGTGTGTCACCATCAAATTTAAATATATTTGTCAATTGATTACATTTAAAAACTGGAAAGTCAAAATGATCCAAATGCAGGCTACGTATCAATTGATATATTTCATATATTCCGCATGTCTAAATGTGGTACAAGTTAGTTTTGCACTCTACAAAGAATTCCCTCATAGCACTTTATTGCTGTAATCCCAATTCAGGATGGCATATTTTAAGTGAAATTTAAGAATCCAATATTTACACAACTTTCAATGGATAGGCTTTTCTAATGAGTCTCTGCTTCCTATTTCCCAGAGAATATAAATTCTTTCTCAAGCAGGAATATTGCCTGTCTTATAAATGCTGGAGCTTGCACAAAATCTTGCAAATCCAACAAAGTTTAGGTTCTTAGTGAACATAAAATTTGTCATTCCAATCCTGGGACTGTATATGCTTAACCTTTTGCAGTGGGTCTTATGTCCTTGAGAGACGTCAGCCCACTGGAAAGCATACTTATATTTGAGAGTGTAGTCATGCCCTGACCATGCCCTCCCGAGGCATCGTACGTTTGGAGGCACAGAAAAAGCTGGCTGGCATCACCGTCTAGCTAGCAGGGAGGGATGTGGATGGCATAATTAAGTGATTGATAATGTTATGAAAGGGCAAATACCAAGCAGTAGTAGGCAATATTTTAGAAGCAATATCATCTTCTCTTCTTCATTTTCTTTTTCCACTATTCTGTATGTGTTATGGGATGTAGAACATAAACAAAAGAGAAGCAACATCATAAAAGCTTCCGTTTTGATTACAAGAGGAATTTTCTGATTTTTAAGGCATGAGTATGTATAATACTTTTAAAACCACCCCATTTTTAAAAATTATATTAAGCTATTTATTTAGAATTCAGAGTACTACTACTTTTTTTTAGTGTGCTTTAAAATCCACATGTGACTTTTTTTTTTTAAAGATTTTATTTATTTATTTTATTTGTTTGTTGGGGAGAGAGAAAGCACAAGCTGGGGGAGCAGCAGGCAGAGAGAGAAGCAGGCTTCCCACTGAGCAAAGAGCCCAATGTGGGACTCTGTCCCAGGACCCTAAGATCATGACCTAAGCTGAAGGCAGACACTTAACCAACTGAGTCACCCAGGCACCCTCACGTGTGACATTTTATTTAAGGGAATTGAAAATACTTCTCAAACCAGTGGCAAGATTGGAGATGGTATATGAAATTATTGTAAAAATTTTCTTCCATGCCATCCATTGATTTCTTCCCTCTAAGTATCAATTGTCCTGCCTGAAAGGCTAACCTTGTTTTTTTCCAATTGTATGAAACCCAGCCATGGTGACCAACTCTGGTTAGAGAGCAGTGTATTAGTGTCTTTTCACTCATCTTCCTTATTATAATTAATGCACTATGTAAAATATTTTTCCTTAGAATACTAAATTCGAGTTCCATTCTATGCATATCAAATCATACCTTAATTTTTTTTTTTTACTTTGAATTTTTAAAAGCTTCGGTGCATTATCATCTCTCATACATGGATTTTGAGATCTAAACTTCAAAGCATGGTGATTCATATAGTTTTGTGCAAAGACTGGATCATTTTCTTGTTCAAACTCAGTTTTGAATTGTACATTTTAAAAATAGCTGTCAAATAATTAAATGCTAACAGTGACAGCATTTCACATATTTATTTGTGCTTTGAAGGTAGCTAGATTGGTGTGCATTGAAAAATAAGTCAGCCATGCAATTTAAATTTACTGATTCTATATTTTGTCCTTCTTGGTCACAGCACCCCACCTGTGACCCCAGCAGCACAGGGATGTTTAAGTTAAATGTACCTCCCAGACTGATAAAATGGACACTACCCAAAAGGCAATGGGTAGGACACTCTCATGGATGATACTGTATGATTATTTCTCTGAGTTCAGCTTCCTGAAGTCTCTCTTGATTTTCCTCCAAATTGTAAGAGAGTGGCATCATAGTTTTCATCCTGACATGAATAAATTCATATTCATATGAATTTATTCAGACAAGAAAGAGCATAAGAAAAACAGCCAGCAAATCTCAAGGAAAAGAGAGAAATATAGGCATTTTAAAATGGTTATTCCATCTTTAAGGTTTAGAGATTTCTATAACCTTAAAGTGGTCAGATTACTGGTTCAGATCCATTTCTAGAACTACTATAGAACTGGAACTACAATTGTAAGCATGGCTATCATGTATATTCCTGAATATGAACTGCAATAATCTTACAAGTAAACACGGCAATATATACATGTTTGTTCAACTGGCAAGTCATCCTTCTGCTCAAGTTTTGGGGACACACATACGCAACTACACACATATATTTAATAGATAACAACAATGAATGTGACCTATTTTCCTTAATGTACCCATATTTTAATAGAAATTTCTGCAACAAAAATAATAGAGAGGGAAAGAATATTTACACTTAAAATTTTATGTTTGACCCAATGTAGCTTGAGAGCTATTTATGAGGTAGGGTTATGAGGTAAAATACTGGACTACCTGCTAAATTTAAATTTCAGATAAATAATTGTTATTTATTAAATTGAATATACTTAAACCAAATATTTTTATTGTTCATCTGAAATTCATATTCAACTGGACATCCTGCATTTTTATTTGTTATATTTGGCAATGCCAATATAAGACTGTCATTTCGTGGTAAAGTTTTAATCTTATAAATATCACATAAGTAGCATACAATTTTACATTACATTTTGGAAGGTATTCATATTTTCATACAATCCAATTAAAAATAAAATATTCTAAGCAATTAATTGTTAAATATGAGAATTCTACTAGATTGTACCTATTTTACTAATTGCTTAAAAAAATCAATGCTTTTGGCAAATCTTAAATAACGAAATTTTCTTTTGAGATGGTGGTCATAGTTTCTAAATTCTCACTTACAAAATGTAAAGAAATAAGTATAATATTCTTCAGTGATTTATTTTCCTTCCTTCCTTCCTCCCTTCCTTCCAATCTTCCATTCTTCCTTCCTCCCTTCCCTTGTCATTTCCTTTCCCTTCCTTCCCTGGCCCCTTTTCCTTCACATAGTGGTTTTAGACCTCAAAGATGGCACTAGTGCCTTGTTCTGGTATTTGTGAATTTGAGTAGGTTCCTCCTTAGTTGGTTGATGTGTTCAATTGAATACAGCTTCAGTACTTCCATGGTGTAGTCTTAAAAGATAGTGTGGCTTCTGCCTCACTCTCTTAGATTGCTCATTTTGGGAAAAGCCTGCTACTATGTTGTAAAGAAGTTCTCATGTTGGAGACTTAACGAAGGTCTTCTCCCAACAACCAGTGGGAAACTGGTCTCCTTTTTTTTTTTTTAAAGATTATTTATTTATTTGACAGAGAGAGAGAGATCACAAGTAGGCAGAGAGGCAGGCAGGGAGAGAGGGGGAAGCAGGCCCCCCGCTGAGCAGAGAGCCCGATGCGGGGCTCGATCCCAGGACCCTGAGATCATGACCTGAGCCAAAGGCAGAGGCTTAACCCACTGAGCCACCCAGGCGCCCCGGAAACTGGTCTCCTATTCATAGTCATGGAACTGAGCTATCTAAAAAACACATCTTCCAGGCCCAGCCAAGCCTTCAGATGACTGCATTCCTAGGTGACATTTTGACTGCAATATCATGAAAGACCTCAATCACACACCTAAGGCAATCTGAGATGACTAATTCTCAGAAATTATGTGAGATGATAAATATTTGTTGTTTTAAGCCATAAATTTTGTAGTAACTTGCTAGGTAGCAAAATATTACAAATGTTCTCTGGAAATCTGCTTTAAAAATAGATTTCAGGGCGCCTGGGTGGCTCAGTTGGTTGAGCGACTGCCTTCGGCTCAGGTCATGATCCTTGAGTTCCAGGATCGAGTCCCACATCGGGCTCCCAGCTCTGTGGGGAATCTGCTTCTTCCTCTAACCTTCTCTCCTCTCATGCTCTCTCTCACTTTCTCTGTCTCTCAAATAAATAAATAAATCTTTAAAAAAAATAGATTTCAAAAAACATAAAATATTCCATACTAATGTCTTCATTTCATCCAAATACCTTTAAGGCCATCAATTTCTAGAGTAAGGAGAACACTCATAAGTAGAATTCTATCTATTTTTCAAAAAACTTTACCTACACCACTGATCTAAACCTTGTTATTCTAACCGTATATTCTTTTCTAACATTTTTATTCCCATTTGAATTTTGTATTGATTTTGTACTATTTCCACAAAATCTGGACATTCCTCTAATCTTATTTGGACAAACCTCTGTGTAGCTCTAGATATGCCAATATACAATCTTGCAGAAGACTAATAAACTCTATATAACATGAGTGACACTCTCAACTTTGATGTTTACCATTTTGGCACACAACATATTCCATTTACTTATAGGTGGAATTGTAATGATTCTAAGCAACAACCTGGAATACATGTGCCTAGAAGTCATTGCTGTATTTCTTATACTGATTGTTCTCTGTTTCTTTACCTTTCAATGTCCCCAAATATCAAAATATCAAAGTTTTTTTATGTATAATGGAATATATTTAATCCTCTTTCATTAATATATCAATTTATGAACACATGCACATGATCTTGATATTTAAAAGAAAAACAACAAACAAGCAAAACCAAACTTCTTTTACTTGATACCAGACTAGCACAAACTCCTTCCTTCTTTAATTCCTTATTTATTATTTTGGTGTCACATAATACTCATTCAGCATCAACAACATTCTTTTCCATTTGCTGATTATTTCCTTTTGCAAAGAATCTCTTTTTTAGGTTAATGTTTCTGCTTGATTACCTTGGGAATACTTAATCATATTATTTTGTCCTCTTAAGTTTAATCTACTGGCATTAATGCTTACCTAGTCATAATTATGGAACTTTCAAATTTACTATATCATCCATGTTTTACACAACCATACTGCATGATATAATGTTTTTCTTATAAATTTAAAACCTCACCATATTTGTGATTCATCAGATTTTAAACACATAAAAGTCTTCCTTAATATTACCCGGCTGCCTTTAAGTCACTATAAAATACATTACAACCTCCATGTATGATAATCTCTAAACATTGCAGAGATATCTAATTACTAAGGTTGGAATATATTTTTTTAATTCCTTTTGAACATATCTGCTTTTTGGCTGAAAAATAAAGAATGATCAACTTGTTCATCACCTTTTTCCCTACAGAGTCAGTGATGTTCAAAGGATTCTGACATTTTAAGTTTTTCAGAAATAAGACAAGTTGTTTCTTCCACCTGCTCAGCTACTCAAGGAATATAATTGAAACCATAATTATACATGGAATTATTTAATGATATATAAATAAACTGCTAATAGTCTATTAGTTTGAAAAAAATACTTCAAAGGTAAAAGAATCTCTTCATCCCGCTAATAAAAGAACCAAAAAATTCTATGAAATGAAGAATAGAAATAATTTAAAACACATATATAAGCTTTTAAGACTTTCTAAGAATTGTTTTTCAAACAAAACATATACTAATGTCCCATCTTAGATAATTTACTTATTTGCCAAACAACTATTGGTCACCAACCAACTATGTTTTAGGCACTGCCAGATGTGAGAATTGAAAAGGATAATAATTATAATACCTTTTAAAGACAGATTTTGATAATTGAGCTGATGTGAAATGTCAAAATTGAACACACGGTCCAGCGAGAAATAAAATGGGCCACTTAAAAGGCACATTATCAACTTAATATTAGAAAAACAATATGAGAGGACTAGTGGTATTTCCTATAAAGTAATTGAAGAATATTGAATCTATAAAATTTCACTTATCAGTGCTATAAACTTTTAGGTACAACATGTCATATAAATAAATAAAAAGTTGAGGACACGTACTTAGGCCTGGAGGCAGGTGAATGACAGTTACTTCTGAATTCTAAAAAAATCTAGATCAAACGCATGAACAGTACTGTCAGTTGTTTATGATATCCATGACTTTTTATTCATACCTCAATAACCATGTCATGGCTGCTCTTCCTTCTGTCCAATCAAAATATCTGCTATTTTCAGAAAACTCTGTTAAATACCAACCAACCTGAATATGGTGCTCAAGTAATCACCTGATCACTTATCTTTGTGTATGATGACTATGTCATAATAGATATGTAATAACTGTTGAAAGAATAAAGTGAGGGGCACCTGGGTGGCTCACTGGGTTAAAGCCTCTGTCTTCGGCTCAGGTCATAATCTCGGGGTCCTGGGATCGAGCTCCGCATCGGGCTCTCTGTTCACCGGGGAGCCTGCTTCCCCCGCTTCCCTGCCTGCCTCTGCCTACTTTTGATCTCTCTCTCTCTGCCAAATAAAGAAATAAAATCTTTTTTTTAAAAAAAGAAAGAATAAAATGAAAGACTATCTAGAGGCAGTTCGTAAAATAATTTTGAATCTGGTAATATTGGAATGCCACTGCCCACTGAAATTATTAATTATATCATGCCTTGTAGTTAACAGCCCTCCAGAATGGCCCAGAGTATAAAAAACACAAAATTTGCTGTAGAGGTGTAAATGGGAATATTTTTGTGATCAGTAAAAACTATAAAAATGTAAGAAAGAATGTTGATGGTTAAGCAGAAAATTATTCTATCCCAATATATAATACAGTATTAATAACTGTAGTCATTTTAGGGCACTTAGGTGGCTTCGTGGGTTAAGCAGCTGCCTTCACTCACGTCATGATCCCGGGATCCTTGGATCGAGTCCTGAGTCAGGCTCCCTGCTCAGCGGAGAGCCTCCTTCTCCCTCTCCCTCTGCCTGCTGCTCTGCCAATTGTGCTCCCTCTCTCTTTCTCTTTGTCCAATAAAGAAATAAAATCTTAAAAAAAAAAAAAACAAACTGTAGTCATCTTCACCATGCTATACATTGGACGTCTAAAACTCATCCCATGTAACTGCAACTTTGTATATTTTGACCAGCATCTTCCATTTCTCCCACATCTCTGCTCCTTATAACCACCATTCTACTCTCTGCTTCTATGTTTCCTACTTTTTTAAGATTGCACATGTAAGTGAGATCAGCTAGTATTTTTCTTTTTGTGTCTGGCTTATTTCACTTAGCATAATATCCTTCAGGTTCATACATCATTTCACCATGTATGTACAGGAAAACATCATGTTGTATTCCTCAAATACATATAATTTTTGTTTTAAAATATAATAAATTTAAAAACTGAGGTCAATTTTTTAAAAAAGAAAATCACATTTCTGTGGGTGAAACTATTGAAAAAAATCACTAAAACCATAGGATTTTGTAAAATGCAATAGTCAATTTTGTAGTAATTCTTAATTTTAATTTAGTTGAGGATGAATAGTATGTTGACAAGGGACAGAGAAAATATCTAGAATGGTAAAATAACTATATATATGAACTAATATTAACAATATATGGGAATCAAGCTAGTGATGTTAATATTATAATTTTTCCTGTGAGCCTAACTCATAAGAATATAAATTATTTTTTCATCCAAATCCCTAAAAATTCGAGAGAGTTAGCACCTATTAATACGGAAATAATACACTGTTATAATATATCTAACCATACATTAGAAATAAATAGAAGAAAAGAAAAATAAATTTTGATAAAAAAACACAAAGATTGTAGAAAGGCAAAAATCAGTTTAAAAATAGAATCTGGAAGTACTTAGAAAAGAGAATATTCAGCTCTTGCAGTTTTGATCACTGGAGGACTTTATGTTTTTCACACTAAATGTGGCCTAGAAGACCACATCACTCTACTTCACATCAATAAGATAAAATAAGGGGCAAAAGTAACAACCTATTACAGTTTGGGGGAGTGATAATGATAATAGGTAGAAACCAAGGTAAATCCCACTGAAGGAACACAGAAGATATCTGAGGCAACTGGACACCTGTATGTCTTGGGTGATTAAATCTAAAGAGACATATCCACTTTGCTTTGCCTTTGCCACTAATTGGGTGCTCTTAGTGCACTGAAGACAGATTCACTGTCTGTGTGGGTAGGGTGGGCAGACTGGCCAGGAATCTGACAATCTGACTGTTATTTTGATCACTCTTCTTGCCTTTACTATCTCTAAAAGTAATAGGGTCAATCCCAAATCAGGAGCAGAGCACGGAGGCAACATCTCTGTCCCATATAATGTGCCGATGTTACAAATGGGCAAGATGCCATGTTAGCAGATGGCAGAAAAAACCCTGAAAGAAAATAAATGTGCCCCCTTGATTTACAGTCGTATAAATATAGTCAAATAATGTTGAAGTTGCAGTTTCTGTAAACCTTGTGCTGCTAAGTTTATGGGGATGAGACATTTAGTTCAGCTAAGAGTTCATTAAATTTAAATTGGATGAAGAGAGGCTGTGGTGTGTTCTACTGAGTTTGATTTTAATGTTACTGCTCTCATGGAAAACCCACAAAATTATCCTTCTGGAAGATTTTCCTGGAGTATGCTTTATTGTCACATGTTATTTTAATCATACCAAACTGGAAAACCAAGAAGAAATTTAGAATGTATTGTCAAAGCCATAAAAGTTATATTTATCGACTGATAGTTGTACAGTATCAGCAACTGCTCTAAGTGCTTTAAAATATCATCTCCATCTTCATAACAATCCTACTAATGAGTTTCCCATGAATGTTAGTTTTTTGTCTCTCTTTTCTTTCCGGGCAAGGATAGCTACCCCTGCTCTCTACTCCCATAAGCATAGGTCTGTAGATTGGATGTAACATACATCTTATCCCATCTTCTGGTTGTTAAAACTATATATATGTGTGTGTGTGTGTGTGTGTGTGTGTGCCACTGGACTGCAAACTCTGGAAGGTTAAAGCTTTATAATATTTACTTTTGAATTTACAAAAACTAACATATGATAGGGTTATATTAGGAGGTCACAAATGTTTGTTAAAAAGTGACTTACTATTAATTTATTATCATGATCCTATAGGGTATTGGAATTTGGAACTGGGCCTTTCAGTCTTATGGCTTTGAGGGAGCAGTCAGACGAAAATTGAATCTGGCCTGCTGGAATGGCTAGTGCCATCTGATCAGTATCGCAATCATGAAGATCACCATTGGCAACCTGGAAGGCGTGAGATCAGGAAACCAGCCTCTATAGGTGAATTTTCCCTCATTATTACCATCATTTGGCTTAGCTCAAAAGAATGATAATCCCAAATTTCTGTTTATGTCTTTTCCACCCATTAATAATAGTAGTCCAAGGTGAATCATAGTCTAATGTATAAACTTTTTATTGGAAATTTTATGAAATGTGTTTGTTCTTAGGAATCTAATGAAAATAAAACAAAACTGTAATGAGTTCTTTTTGTGTCTCCGTTGGAATATAGAATTAGCATAGCAGTGTTAGAGAAGCGAAAACTCAACTCTAAGAACTAAAGCAATTTAACAATATTGGGAATCTAAAAGTATTTATTGTCTCTCCTTCTCGCAATTAAAATCTATATTATCATCCCAAATAGATGAACAAGTCCTGGTGATTTTTTTAATCATTCAGAGTTTATTCCAAAACTTCTTTTGGAATTCCTGAGAGCATCTTTGAAATCATTTTTCCCAATATGAAAATATGCAATAATGATTCCACTCTGATTTTTCTTAAAGGAGTCCACAGGGTTAAACAATCATGCTTTTTATGACTGTCCTTATGGTGTGGGTTCATTATAAAAGTGTCAAATGTGAATTTCTGGAACCTATGGGAAGGACAGAAACACAGGTATTTAGGCAGATGGGACGTATAAGGCCTTCTATATTTTAATATTTTCTGCTGAATAGACACAGACTACTGAAGCAGAAACACCACCTGGTTTCTTATTTTATACATAAACATAAACTGAGAAAAAAGCATTTTTGTAGCATTAAAACTAATTATAAACTCAAATAAATTTAATGAAAATATTGCAGCCTCATTTCCCCAAAAGTAGAGGATACATATTTTTTAAACTTGAAAATTCTAAAGACAAAAGTAAAATATTCTACACTCAGGTTAGGCTTGCAGTGTATAAAACTGGGGAAGAGAAGTATATACTAATCAGTGGAACCGAATTTAGGCTAAGATATTTATCTAAAAACCAGATTCTTGGATGGAATCTAAAAAAGAAACATCATTTTAAAAGTTAGGTTTAAATCCAATTACTTTGAAAAAAGTTACAACTTGACTGTAATAATTTAACTATAACTACAATACGCATTGACTTTAATAATTCATGGATGGAAGCAAAATGTGTTGTTTACCATTACTGATTATGTGGATTGCTTTGATAAAACATACTTTCTCGTTTTAGAGTCCTGGCCATCTATTGAAATATTCTTCTGACATCACAATGGGGAATTGTTCACCCACCTTCTTCAAACCTCCTGAAGTCAGAACTTAATTCAGGACATGGATTTCTATAACCATGGGCATATTTCTGGTAACCCTCCTTTACTGTTCTTATATCTGCAGTAAGCTTCAAAATTTAAAGTATATATATCCATCCACCCCTTAGTCATTATTACCTTTTTTCTTAACCATTTCTTCGAGAGCACCTCCATAGTAGATTTATCATTTTTACATCCAGCATGATATTTTTCTCCTTTCCCTGCCCCTGTGGTTTCTAGCACTCAGTTGCACAGATTTGTTAGGAATTAAAGGTCAAAACTGTTGACCAGAATGCATAATAAATGTCAGAAAGTGAGAACACAGTAGTGAAAATGGCCCGATTTAAAAAAACAAAAAACCCACAAGTAACAGAGGCTAGTCATGTAGAGCACACATTGCTAAGGGCATTTGCATTATGGTGTGCTAATGCTAATTGATCAATTTTGAATAGTACAATCAGGCTGAGAGTATAGAATAACAGTTGGGCAATGGGAAAATATATATGAGGAGGACACCATATTTGTGCTTGTGTGCATATATGAGGATGTGTTATTAAATACATAATTAGATAAATGCCATGCCCATCTTCTCTGTGGTGCTGAATTTTTTCCCTTCTATCTTTTCAACTCCTGCTTTTTAATATGAACATCATTACAGTAACACTTGTATCACTGAGTATGGACCATTTTATTATACATTTTATTATAGATCACTGGGTGTGAATCCTTTTACCATTTGACAGCATTTCAGATATTTCTCTTTACCTCTATAAAATCAAGATTCTGAATACATTACTCTCATATTTCCTTGAGAGTTTTCCTTCCAACTTATCTCTTCTATAGCCACCATCTTCAGTTTTCTCTACTTGGAAATCTACTCATCTATTCCTCTAACTACAAACAAATTCAATTTTATCTTTTAAAAGAAAATAAAAGCAAAAGAAACAACAATAATTTTCCCCGTCATCTAATCTTCTTCCCACTCTCTCATAGTTTCCTCTTTTAGACTCTAAAATCCTCTGAATTACATTAGATTCTTCATTCTTAATTCAAAGATTACTGTTTATTTTTTAAGTCCAGTACTCATTTTTTCCTTACTACCTCTGAATTCTGCAGGAAGCATCTGTCTGTTGATCATTTTTGTATTCCTTCCATATTTCCACAGAATTCTAACTCCCCAGTAACCTTTTTGAAATTTCTGAATATTTCATTTGCTGGTTCCTCTTCTGATTTCTTAACTGTGGGTATACTTTACATCTGAGGCACATTGCTTTTAAAAATTTTCATCATTGTAAGGACACTAAACATGAGATCTACACTCTTAACCAAATTTTAAGTGTATATGGCATTATTGCTGACTACAGATACAAAGCTATATAGCTTGTCTTTAGAGCATATTCATCTTGCTTAACCAAAACTTTATGCCCATAGATTAGTAATTACCATTTTCCCTTCTTCCTAGGTCCTGGAAACCTGAAGATACCTGTCTTTCTTTGGTTTATTTCATTTAGCATAATGTCCTCAAACTTCATCCATGGTTTTTGCACAATGTAGAATTTCTTTCTTTTCCAAATTAAAAATAGTATTCCATTGTATACAAATACCACATTTTCTTTATCCATTTATCTCTCAATCGACATTTAGCTTGATTCCATATCTTGGCTATTGTGAACTGTAAGAAAATGGGAGTGCTAATATCTCTTGGAGATCTTGATTTCATTTTGGATAAATACCACAATGGAATTGGGGGATCATATGGTAGTTCTCATTTTAATTTTTTGAGGAGCCTCCATAGCATTTTCCATAGCCGCTGCACCATTTTGCCTTCCTACCAACAGTGTGCAGGAGTTCCAATTTCTCCACCTACTCAAAATACTGTTGTCTTTTAAATGTATTTATTTATTCAGTACATATATATATTTAATGGATATAATATAATTATCATTACATTAATTATGTGCTATATTATTGTTTGTATATGATTTATTATATTAAGTATAATATATTAATTATAATTAATTAACACTAGCCAGGATAGCTATATAATATTAATTTATAATATATAATTTATAATTTATATATATAGCTAACCTGACAGGTGCAAAGGGATATCTCATTGTCATTCTGGTTTACATTTCCTTTATAATTCATAATGTTGAACACCTTTTCATATACCTATTGACCATTGTATGTGTTCTTTAGAGAAATGTTTACTCAGGTCCTTTGCCCTTTTTATTTTTTTTCAAAGATTTTATTTATTTATTTATTTGAGAGAGAGAGAGAGAGAGAGAGAGAGGGAGAGGGTAAGAGAAAGAGAGAGCATGAGAGGGGAGAAGGTTAGAGGGAGAAGCAGACTCCCCGCGGAGCTGGGAGCCCGATATGGGACTCAATCCCGGGACTCCGGGATCATGACCCGAGCTAGTCTCTTAACCAACTGAGCCACCCAGGTGCCCCCCTTTGCACTTTTTTAAAGTGGGTCATTTGGTTTTTTGCTCTGAGTTGTAGAAGTTTATATATTTTGGTGATTAACTCCTTCTCAGATATATAATTGCAAATATTTTCTCCCATTGGTAGGTTCCCTTTCACTCGATTGATTCTTTCTTTTGCTCTGTAGAACTTTTTAGTTTGTTGTAGTCTCACCTGTTTATATTTTTGTTTTTGTTTTGTATGCTTTTGGTGTCATATAAATTATATTATTGTCAAGCCCAAAGTCATGAAGAATCCCCCAATGTTTTCTTCTACGAGTTTTATAGTTTTTTTTATTATAAAAGATTTTATTTATTTATTTGATAGAGGGAGAGAGACCACAAGTAGGCAGAGAGGCAGGCAGAGAGAGAGGAGGAAGCAGGCTCCCTGCTGAGCAGATGTGGGGCTCGATCCCAGGACCCTGAGATCATGACCTAAGGCGAAAGCAGAGGCTTTAACCCACTGAGCCACTCAGGTGCCCCGAGTTTTATAGTTTTTAATCCATATTAAGTTGATTTTTGTATATGGTGTAAGATAAGGGTTCAATTACTTTCTCTCTCTCTCTCTTTTTTTTTTTTTTTGTATGTAGCTATTCAGCTTTTCCAGTACCACTTGCTGAAGAGACTACCATTTACGTATTGTGAATTCTTGGCACCCAAGCTACATTTGATTTTAAAGCTAGAAGGCTCTTCAGATGTCACCTACTCTAGAATGGATACTGTCAATGTGGTCCCATTCAAGTACTGAGAGAAGATTTGTTAGTGCTACAGGTTCTTGACAACCTGTATTTAATAGTCTTCCAGACTTTTGCAGAAGTCTGATTCACCCCTCATTTCTTTTTATCCACAAACATTTAGACCCTTTCCACTTATGTTATAACAGTGTAAGCATTCACCTGCATGCATTAACACTAACACTGGCAATCTTCATACGTTTTCACCTTTGTCCTTTTTGTACAAAATAATTTAAAGAAAGAGAAATAAATCAGTAAGTATCTTAATGTCATCCAAAGAGTTGATGCTAATTAGGAAACTGAGCCCTAAAACATATACTTGCTTAACATTGCTGTCCTAACTTCAACCCTTTTATTCTCAGATAAGATAGGCTTAACTCCTTACAAACTTACCTTTACATACACTGATCTACTTTCAAGGAAATGGAGAATTGGGGAATTTCAATGGCTTTAAAGAGAATAAGACTATTTGCTTCTGTTTAACACATTTTTTGGATGTCTACTTTGTTACAGACCCTGGGCTTTGGCTTTGGGTACAAAGAAGGTCTCTGTCCTTAATTAACTCATAGTCTAGGAGTTTCCATGTGGATGTAGCAGGGACTCCCTACCTGAGCTATTATCCTAATAAACCATGTTTATTTAAAAAAAGAAAGAAGGAAGGAAGGAAGGAAGGAAGGAAGAAAGGAAGGAAGGAAGGAAGGGAGGAAAGAAAGAAAGAAAGAAAGAAAGAAAGAAAGAAAGAAAGAAAGAAAGAAAGAAAGAAAGAAAGAAAGAAAGAAAGAAAGAAAAGAAAAGAAAAGAAACTCATGGTCTTATAGGAAAGCCAGAACCAGAAACTGATACATTAGTGGAGTGTCTTATTTTGTTTGAAAGAGTCAGGATGCTAAATACACATTAACTAGGTAAAGAGGTGATGGTGAGATAAAAGGATGAAATTATATTTTAGACAAATTAAATAGTAAATAGAAAGGCAAAAGGATTTAAAAAAAAAGCATGGCTCATACATGTATTAAAAAGGATCCCCATGTCATTGAGATATAGAGTGCAGAGAGGATGAAAACAAATTTGTGGAAGTAGAAGGGGCCAAGATCATGCAGGATCTAGGTTGTCTTATTAATTTAGAAAAAGGTCAACGCTAGTAGTGTACCTAGTAGGGATAAGAGAGCAGACGAATTCCAGTAATGATTCTAGGTGGCTAGGATATTGAGTTTATCATATTCTCAGTGCAAGTGACTGTGCTGTGCCCACCTTTGGGCCACTTCACAGGACATATTTGATATACTAAAATAGAATTATCATATTAATAAGTTAAAATAACAATGTATATGCTTTGTTAATCACACATTAAAGATTAAGATATTGGCAAACCTAATAACTATGGCAATTTTAAAATCTTGATGAATATGAATGAATTTATATTCACATATGATTTATATATATGATTTATAACTGTTGTGTATATTGAATAGTATTTTTACATATCATGAAGGTGATATAAAAGTATCATGATTTCTACTGGTAATAAAGGCACAGATATTGCTAACAACTGTGGTTTGTTGCCTATATTCCTAAATGAAGAAAATGCTAGATATTACAATAATGAAAATAGAAGTGTAATCTTTTACATCCAAGATCACAACTACATGAACTCTATTCAGGGGCTCTTTGGAGGCCCTTGGATGTCAAGTCAAAGTCTACTGCTCCAGTTGTCTCCATCATCTCAAAGCAGATTGATTAGTCTCTATCTTCCTATAGTGTCAGGCAGTGCTGCCTTTTTACCTAGTGTAACAAAAAGTACTTATTAAGAACCTACAGTTCATAATGCACTACTTGAAAATAGCTAATAAAGATAATACAATAGGGATTTTTTTGTTTGCTAGTTTTTAAATCAGTTTGTATTTCAAGTATTTGAAGGAAAGGAAATTAGGTGTTTCCCCTTTTAATCTGACAATGCTACTTAAAACCATTGTACTGGAGCGCCTGGATGGCTTAGATATTTAAGCGGCTGCCTTCGGTTCATGTCCTGATCTCAGGGTCCTGGATGAAGCTCTTCGCTGGGCTGCCCGCTCATCAAGGGAGTCTGCTTTCCCCCTCTCCCTCTGCCTCTGCTCCTGTGCTCTATCTATCGCTTACTTTCTCTCTCAAATATATAAATAAAAAATCTTTAAAAAAAACCCTAAAACATTGTACATCTTTTAATGCTATATAACTGGTCTATCTGTACCATTTAGTTCATTGTCATCCATGGAACTCCTGGACATATCCTTTCATTAACTGGATACTTTAATACCTGGCTCACAATGTTCTTTTCCAGCTCAAGTCCTGCTATTATTTTAGGAAACTTCAAAAGCCCCATGGACAGACATCCATGAGCCTTAGCATATCAACTCTTTGACTCATATTCAGTGAATTTACTTCCCCTCACTTCCATTTCCACTCTCCCTTCACACTATAACGTGTCATCATTCAGGAATTCTCTGCTTATAAAAGTTTGAACACAAAACATTTAATCATCGGGTCATCAACTCCTCTCTGTCAATTTCTCTTATTCTGCTACCAGTCTTTGTCCCGTTTTCAAATTCATCACATCTATTTACTCCTTTCTCAGGATAGCCCAGTTTTATCCCTACATCTTTTCTTATCATCTTAAATTCGGCTGCTCTCATGCAAATAGCCTCAAATATCTTTTCTCATACGATTTTTCTATCTCATTCATCAGGCAATATCAGCTACATGCCTCTGCCAAATGACATCCTCGCTGCTGAGTGTAGCTGCAGGAAATAAAACTGAATACACTAGCCCCACAACTGAAGGGTCCCCCCAAGAGCCAGGTTTGGTGTGGTTCATGGCAGTTCTGTTTTCCTCTTCTGCTCCCTCACTGCTCTTCTGTGGAAACTTCTATTTTATCTTCTCCCTGTTCCTTTCAACTTGCTAAGTGCCACCTTAAGTTTTTACAGAGAAAACAGAAGCAATTAAATGGTAAGCTCCTTACTCTGTGGCCAAACCTGCATACTTACCTGCATTTGTCACTGTTCTATTTGTTTTACTTTCTCTCTTGCTGCAGTGGGAAACACAGCCAACTTTGTAAGGAAAAATTCCTTCACATATAGGCAAGATTTTATCTCCTTTCACATTGTTAGGCATCCTATTATGCTTATTCTTCCCTTTCTTTCAAGGACGTTTTCTTTGTGTCTTCAGTTTCAAAGAAACCTCACCTTTTTCTTACCTTGACCTCTGAACTATAACCACTCATTTCTCCTCCCTTTCAAAACCAGACTTTATGAATAGATTGACTAAAGTTGTCTTTTCTACTTCCACATCTCGATTCATTTTTATTTTATTTTTTTTAAAGATTTGCAGTGTCAAAGCATTTGGGGAAAAAATCATTTCTACATAAACTACATCGTCTCTTTGCTATTAGGAATTTTAGGCATGTTTCTGATTCTCTGACTAATGCCCGTAAGTAAATTTATTTTGTAAGTTAGATGAAACAACTCTTTTATAGCCTTGATCCCATTTACAAAGAGACAATGCAATTTACTAAATGGTGCCCCAGTGACCTGAAAGGTTAATTCAGATCAAACATGCAAGTAGTTTTTAATCTTTGTTGAGAGGTTGATTCACTGTTTAATATGGAACTCTAGTGACCTGGATCAGGCCCGGGTCTACCTGCTTACATAGAAATACTTAAGTTTATCCATATTCTCTTTCAGTCATTCTCTCAAGCTAAATTTGAGCCTAAATTCTGATCTACACCTTATTAAATAAGAGTCTGAAGCCAAGATACACAACACTTTAACAGAAAGCTATCAAAAAATTGTACATTTAGGAGAGGCAAGAGTGGACAGTGGGAACCACTGAAGAAAATTAAGAGTAAGCCTATAAAAAGATTCTGTTCTGCAATATATATATAGTCCTTTTATTTCCAACCCATCATTACCCATATTACACATCAACAGGTATTTAAATATATAAACTGGAACTTCTGGGTGTTCGATTTGCACATAACAGGAAGCAAGATATAGGAATATGATGAGCTGACAGAAAAAGAAGACAAAAAGAAACAGAAGGATCATCATAATTCTATGCAGAGACAATGTAAAAATTGTGGGCTAAGTATAATCCTCATGGCAAAAATCATACAAACATTGTCAGTCAGGACTATTGGTACCTATTCCAATCCCACACTGATTTTTTTTTAAGATTTTATTTATTTATTTATTTGACAGAGAAAGAGTGATCACAAGTAGGCAGAGAGGCAGGCAGAGAGAGAGGGGGAAGCAGGTTCCCTGCTGAGCAGAGAACCTGATGCGGGGCTGATCCCAGAACCCTGAGATCATGACCTGAGCTGAAGGCAGAGGCTTTGACCCACTGAGCCACCTAGGCGCCCCCACACCGATTTTTTTTGAGAAAATTATTGTGGATTACTAATAAAACACATTGTTTTGAAGGACACACCAAATCTTGTTTTCTAGTAACTACTGATGAATCTTAACCCCCTCAGGTCCCATCATCTCACGCTCTATAAGGGATATTGCATCCACTACAGAATTCTTGGTGTGAACATCAAAACTACTGGTGGAGCTTTTAGGTGGTGAAGATGGACACACCACACATGCTCACCCAATTAAGAGCCGAATCAATAGATTAGGAGTGGGATGTGGGTATCTGTATATTTAAAAGGAAGTTCTTTAAGTATTTCTAAGATCCACCTAGCATTGAAAAACCAGTACTTCTTTGAAATTAAAGTAATATACACCATATTAATATCAAGTTGTGATATAAGAATCTGGATTTCAGGTCTGATGCGTGACATACAAAACTACTAGTCATCATTTTAAATAATTCCCTCATTCCCTACCTGCCTAACCTCTTCCTATTTCAGATTACACAGACTTTTAATAGAAATAAAGAATAGTCAAAAACCAATATCACTGGAAATAAAGTCTGTTTGAAATCTAATAAAAAATAACATATTCAGTGGACATATTGAACTTTCTTTTGGCTCTTGTTCTCAGCAACTATAGTTGAATGAACACAAAATCCACCACAGAATATAGGCTGCTGTTCACCTAAACATTGCTGTCTGTGAGTCTCTGGTAGGAAATGTTCACTTATTATTACAACCAAGGTATAAATAAATACCCAAATATAGGTAGGCTTAAAATAATGCTAGATTTATTTGTTACAATATTTTCTTAAATTTGTTATTTTATCCCTTTAGTTGGAAGACACTCATCAATTTAAAGATGTTTTATACTAAGCTTTGGTGTGAAACTATTTATACCCCAAATAATCTCACTGCTTTCCTGCTAGTAAGTGCTTCCTGCTAGTAAGTGCTTACTGCTAGTAAGTGCTATTAAATATCAGCATGAATTTCTTGACCAACTCCAGGGATTGAGAACAAACTATTTCTTGCCATTTCCATGATCCTTACATATATGGACTATCCTTTACTCATTGGTGATACCTTTTTATATTTAAACATATGGAATGGAATGACAATTTTCTGTAGGGATATAAAATAATTCTGATTCAGTCTTTCTAAAAAGGAAATGGCTTCTATGCATTATAATTGGTAGTATTCTGTTTGAGAAAATGGGAAATAGAAAAACTACTTAATTTGAAAGTAACTGGAATTACCTAGAGAAAAATACAATTGATTGAAGCATATTCTTCTTAGTTGATTAATAAGAAATATTGATATTTTAATATTGACATAAAATGTCAGATAATCTATATGAATTATGTGTACATGTGTCTATATTTATCTATTAGTGAATATAGCCATCTTTAGTACTAATTCTTGTTTTGAATGTGTTAGAGCAATCTATTTAATAAAAAACATAAACAGTAAATTAGGTTTAGTTTTCAACTTTTTAGACTAACATTATATACAGAAGTATATCAATGTTGGCATCAACTAAACACATTATTTAAATACCTTAGGTTAGAACTTTACTTCTACATGTAGTTAGACCTTTTCTAACTAACAGTGATTCAATGGATAGTAATTGCATTATTAGTAACATAATGATATATTCAAAGGATTTCTCAAAAAGGCCAAATAATAAATGACTGACATGGTGTAAAATCAACTATAGTAATTTTCCTTAAATGAAATAATGCATTCTTCAGAGAGGCAGTATTTTAAGTATTTATCTATTTCCTATCAATAGATGAATCTTTTAATAATATACTAAAACAGGAACTGTATATGGTCTAGAGAGTTACAGGTAATATTATAGAGGAATGGTTAATTTAATGATTCTAAATGCAAAGGCCTTTCCACCAGCTGATATATCACTATTACTAAAATAAAAAAACCATTAGAATTAGTTGCTCCACACTGAATATCAAATGAACATCCCATAATGAATATAATCATATAATATTGGAAGTAGTTATTCAGTACAATTTGCCAGGATTTAGCTACATGATTCCCATTAACATTAATAAAATATGAGGCTAAATCGCCTTGATGCATTTGACCTTAAGAACATCATGCTTTCTACTTTCGCCAGGAAAAAAAAACAACAACAATGTATGACTTTTTCCTCCATAGACAGAGAAAATAAAACCTTATTACTATAGTACTGTGTGATCTAGATTTTACAGTTTCTTTTGTGGAGCAAAGATCTACACAGGTAGTTTATTTAGATCTTGATTGCCCTGAATAAAAAAGTAGTTCAGGTAATAAAACAAATCACCTTCACCTATTTTCATTGCAGGCCAGGTTAAGTATGGTACTGGCACAAAAACAGACACAGAGATCAATGGGACAGAATAGAAAACCCTGAAATGTATCCACAACTATAAGGTCAATTAATTTAATCTTTGATGAAGCAGGAAAGAACACCCAATGGGTAAAAGACAGTCCTCTTCAACAAACGATGTTGGAAAAACTGGACAGCAACATGCAAAAGAATGAAACTGGACCACTTTCTTACAATACACACAAAAATAAATTCAAAAAGGATTAAAAACCTACATGTGAGACCTGAAACCATAAAAATCTTAGAAGAGAATACAGGAAGTAACTTCTTGGACATTGACCATAGCAACTTCTTTCTAAATATGTCTCCTGAGGCAAGAGAAACAAAAGCAAAAATAAAGTAGTGGCACTTCATTAAAATAAAAAGCTTCTGTACAATGAAGGAAACAATCAACAGAACTAAAAGGTTACCTACAGAATAGGAGACTACAATCACAAATGACATATCTAATAAAGCATTAGTATTCAAAATATATAAAGAATTTAAGAACTCAACACCCAAAAAATGAATAGTTCAATTAAAAAGTGGGCAGAGGATATGCATACAGATGGCCAAAGACTACATGATAAGACGCTCAACGTTACTATCACCGGGGGAATACAAATCAAAACTACAATGAAATATCACCTCGCACCTGTCAGAATGGCTAAAATCAACAACACAAGAAACAATAGGTGTTGCTGAGGATGTGAAGAAAGGAACCCTCTGACACTGTTGGTGGGAATGCAAATTGGTGCAGCCACTCTAGAAAACAGTATGGAGGTCCTCAAAAAGTTAAAGAAAAAGAACTACCCTATGATTCAACAATTGCACAACTCAATAGTTACCCAAAGAATACAAAAACACTAATTCAAAGGGATGTATGCACCCTGATGTTTATAGCAGCATTATTTATAATAGCCAAATTATGGAAACAATCCAAATGTCCATGGACTGATGAATGGATAAAGAAGGTGTGGGGGAAGTGTGTGTGTGTGTGTGTGTGTATACAGTTGGATGTTACTCAGCCATTAAAAAGAATGAAATCTTGCCACTTGCAACAATATAGATGGAGCTAGAGAGTATGATGCTAAGAGAAATAAATCAGAGAAAAAATACCATCTAATTTCACACGTATGTGGACTTTAAGAATCAAAACACATGAGCGAAGGGAAAAAACAGAGAGGGAGGCAAACCAAGAAACAGACTCTACACTATAGGAACAAACTGATGGGTACCAGAGGGGAGATGGATGGGGAGATGGGTAAAATAGGTTATGGGGATTGAGGAGTGCACTTGTGATGAGCACTGGGTGCTGTATGGAAGGGTTGAATCACTATATTGTACACCTGAAACTAATATTACACTATTTATTAACTAACTGGAATTTAAATAAAAACTTTAAAAAATGTGTTGGCAACCCAATTCCATTGCTGTTTGTATTAATTTGGAAAGAGACTTACTTAATTTAAATGTACACAGATATATGCAACTGTCCATTAACATCATACTGTCATTTATGCACATGCCAACAATGAGTCAAATTACAGTTTTCCTGTGGCTCCTGCTCATATTTCAGGTTTTCTAGGTTCTCATTTTCTTCCAAAACATAGATTTGGTGGAAGTGTTTGATGGAAGTATTGGGGCAGGGGGCTCAGAAAATACACAAATAACCTGCAGTGTAGCATTTGGTAACATATTTCTTAGCACAAATACCTACCACTCCCATTAAACCTGCTTTCAGTAGTGTCCAGGACAAAATACACAGTCAGGGAAAGAAAATAAGAAAAAATGGCACATTAGCTTCCTTATTACATATATGAACTGGGAAGTGTGACTTAAATGTGTTTGCATAGGTATTTTGATCATTCTTAGTTCTCATAATGAAGATAATTATATTGCAGAGAGTTACAGTACCTATGAAGAATAAATTAAATTATTCTAGCTCATTAATTTTTTTTATCAGTTAACTAGGTAACTAATAGGACTTACAAACTAACTCAATAAACAATTGACAAAAATGATTTGAAAGGTCCTTAAGTATATTTTTAACTAAATGGGCTATACATAGTAGATGTGATTATTTTTTTTAATTGAGAATTTAAATATTTTACGTGACTCAGTTTGGTTTGAAGATCATTTTGGTACGGTATGTGCTAGAAAACACATCCTTGTGAAAAATTTGATTTTTCGGAATTGATTAATGGGAGTTACAGGAAAATCCACCCTTCTGGTGTAGATAAGAATAAGCTTCACTTGAGGTCCTTTATCACCTAGCTGTCTTTTTGAACTTAATAGTTTGGACTTGCAGAAAATAGTCCGTGTAAATTTGATTTTATCTTCTGCTTGGGAATTTTATTGTCTGTGGCCTGACTTTCCAATGTGATGACTTGTACTATATCCTGACCACGTATGACTTGCTCATATTATTACTGTCCTTTTCACAGTGATTTAAACTCCTCTTTTATTTTCAATCCTTTGTAGTCAAACATTTTTTTTTGTTTTTTCTTAATATCTTAACTAAACTTCTTGTAAAGACGAAGCATATGGAACTGGAATCAGAGATACTCATTCTACTTTTAACTCTGTAACTATAAACCGTGGTCATATTTGATCTTTGTTCATCTGTTTTGTTTTTCCTTTCTTTTTCTTAATTCCCTCAAACTTAGACAGAGTAGATTCAGAATAGCAAAATGATGTTCTGGTATGAACTCTATACAAAGAGTCACTGAATCTCTATTGTATGCCTGGGTTTTCAGCTAACAACATGACCTGGGACAAGGCACCTAAATTCTTTTAAGTCAGAATGGTCTTAAATGTTCTAAGAGTAAATTGAGTTAAATGATTTCTAAGGCACTTTTCTGATGATGATATTTTATAACATGCAGTGGTGAGCCTGCATCCATTCCAAGAAGAAAGGCTTTTTTCCTCTAGTCATTTCCAGTTCTACCATCTATAATGATTATATGAAAAGAACAACTCAAATCTAGATAGCATTTCATGTTTATGATGATAGCTTGTTTTGATTACTGAATTGCCAGAACAGTAAGATCAATTCTAATTAACAACTAATTTTTTTCTAATTTTTAGCTATAAAACTGATTTTTATATTCCCATAAAATTAATGGTAACCTGGATATTTTTGAGTAACTTGTCTTTAATGTTATTATGAAGATTTAAACACTATAAAAATAAAATCAGAAATGAAATGAGAGACATTATAATTAATAATAGAAGTACAAAGGATCATAAAAGAGACTATGAACAATTATATGCCAACCAATTGAATAGCCTGGAAAAAATGGATAATTCCTAGAAATGTATAACTTATCAATACTGAATCATGAAAAAATACAAAACTTGAATTTACTAACTAGTAAGAAAATTACTTAGTAATCAAAATCTAAGAAAGTTCAGGTCCTGATGGCTTCACTGATAAATTTTATCAAACATTTACAGACAAATTAGTGCCAATCTTTTTCAAAGTCTTCCAAAAAACTGAAGAAGAGGAAATACTTCCAAACTCATTTTTATGGGACCAGCATTACCCTGATGCCAAAGCCATACAAGAACACCACAAGGAAAAAAAAAAATTACAGGCCAGTATCCCTGATAAACATAGATGCAAAACTCCTCAACAAAATACCAACAAACTAAATTTAAGTCTATTAAAAGGATCACATACCATGAATAAGTCGGATTTATCCCTGAGATGCAAGAATGGTTCTACTATGCAAACCATTAAATGTGATACAGGAAATTAACAGAATGAGGATAAAAATCATATGATAAGCTCAATAGACATAGAAAAAGCATTTGACAAAATTCAACATCTTTTCATGATAAAAACTCTCAATAATTAAGTTTAGAAGCAATATACCTCAACCTAATAAAGTTACATATGACAAGCCCACAACTAACATCATACTCAAAGGTGAAAAGCTAAAAGCTTTTCTTGTAAGGTCAGGAAAAAAACAAGGATGCCACTGTCACTACTTCTATCCAACAGAGTACTGGAATTCATACTGAGAGCAGTTAGTCAAGAAAAAGAAATAAACGACATCCAAATTTGAAAGGAAGAATAAAATTGTCTTTGCTTCTGGATAATATGATATTTTATAGAGAAAACCTTAAAGACTCCACAGAAGAATGTTAGAACCAATTAATGAATTCAGTGAAGTTGCAGAATATAAAATAAACATATAAAATCAATTAAATTTCTGTCTACTGACAGCTATTTGGAAGAGAAATTAAGAAATCAATCCTATTTATAATAGTACCCAAAAAAAATATTTAGGAATAAATTTAACCAAGGTGGTAATGAGACAGTGGTTAAAGAAACTGAAGATGCAAATTAATAGAAAGATATCCTTTGTTCTTGGACCGAAATAATTAACATTGTCAAAATGACCACACTACCTAAAGTGATCTACAAATTCAATGCAATTACTATCAAAATTCCAATGGGATTTTCCACATGACTAAAAAAAAAAGATTCTAAACTTTGTGTGGAACCACAAAAAATTCCAAATAGCCAAAGTAATCTTGAGAAAGAAGAACAGAGCTGAGGACATCACACTTCCAGATTTCAACCTACATTACAAAGCCATGGTAATAAAAACAGTATGGTACTGGTATAAAAACAGGCGCATAGGCCAATGGAAAAGAACAGAGAGCCCAGAAATAAACCTAGACATATATGGCCAACTAATCTTTAACAAGTGTGCCAAGAACACGCAAACGGTGTGTGTGTCTTCAATAGAACAGTCTCTTGATGTTGAGAAATGATGTTGAGAAAACTAGATATCTGCATGAAAAATAATGAAACCAATCCCCTACCTTACACCATTCACAAAAATAAACTCAAAATGGATTAAATACTTAAATGTAAGACTTGAAATCATAAAACTCCTAGAGGAAAACATAGAGAAAATACTTCCTTACATTGGTCACTCCAGTGATTTCTGGATATGACACCAAACATTCAAGTAATAAGCAAAAATAGACAAGTGGGCCTGCAAAAGAAACAACCAACAAAATAAAAAGGCGATCTGCAGAAGGGTGAAAATATTTGTAAACCATATATCTCAAAAGGGGTTAATTAGTAAAATATACAAAAAAATTCAAAAACCTCAATAGCAAAAAAGTCAAATAATCTACAAAGGACCCGAATAAACATATTTCCAAAGAAGATATACAAATGGCTAGCAGATAAATGAAAAAGTAGTTAACATCAGAAATTATCAGAGAAATGCAAATCAAAACCACAATGAGATATCACTTCATAGATTAGGATGGTCATTATTAAAAAGGCACAGGATAACAGATGTTGGTGAGGTTATGGAGAAAAGCATCCTTTGTTCTTTAATGGTAAGAATATAATTGGTGCAGTCACTGTGCAAAACAGTATGCAGGTTCCTTAAAATACATTTTAAAATATAGAACTACTCATATGATCCAGCAATTCCGTATCTGGGTATATATCTGAAGGATTCAAAATCAGTATCTCAAGAAGTTATACACACTTCCATGTTCATTGCAGCATTATTTGCAATAGCCAAGATGTAGAAATGAACTACATGTCTGTCCACTGATGAATGGATAAAGGAAATGTGCTATTATATATACAAAATAGAATATTATTCAGTCTTAATAAAGAAAGCCTGACATTTGTCATAACACGGATGAAACTGGAGGGCATTATGATAAGTAAAATAAGCCAGATGGAGAAAGACAAAAACTGTATGGCATCATTTGTATGTGAAATCTAAAAACAGACAGACAGACACTCTCAAACTCAGCAAAACAGTCGGAGGGTGGTTGTCAGGCACAGGTGGGTGGGGAAAATGGGGAGATGTTGTTTAAAAGATATAAACTTTGTTATAAGATGAATATGTTCTCAGAATGTAATGTACAGCGTAGGGACTCTAATTAATAATGCTGTATCATACACATGAAATTTGCTAAAAATAGATATTAAATGTTCTCATCATACACACATACATAAAAGTTAACTATGTGAGGTGATGGATGTATTAATTAACCTGATTGTTAATTAATGTATTCATTTTACAATACACACGTATATAAGATCATGTTTTATAGAATTTTGTCAATCATACAATAAGGCTGAAAAAAATAAACACCATATAATGCAAGGTGTTGTATTATGGCTTGTAATATTCTGTAGAAATTGACGATTCAAACTTTACATCATCACAATTATGTGCTTCCCATCAAAGCAAACAAAAGAGAAGCAAGAGAGATGGTTGAGAGAGTAGATAATGATAGGCCAGTTAATGAGATATTCAGCAGTATCTTCGGATGCCTTAGTCTAAAGTGCCTGTCAAATCACTTTGTTTAAAGCTATTTAAGGATTCATGGTACTTATTACCTTGTGGTACTATAAATCAGTACACTAAAATGCTTGCCTGGAGGGGAAATCATCATCCTGGTGCTTCTCTGATTCAGGAAATACTTGTAAAAATGAGTATTGAAAAGTCGCCATCTTGAAAGATTTGAATAATTTATTTTAAATACTTAAACTTTTTAAAGTAAGTTTTAATAATATTAAATATATTGAATATAATCCTCAAGATGTAAATGACATACTGTTTATTTTTTAATGCCTTCTAATGCAAACATTCTTTTCCCACAAAAACTGAAGAAAGGTAGATCAATGTTAAAGAAAAGCGTAGCACCATATAATAGTTCCAAAGATACTTAACACTAAGAATTTACATTTCCATTATAATGGATGATGGGGCTGAAATGATTAGGGAAATATAACTCAAAAGACATAAGGTAATATGCTTAAAGAATTTATTAATTAAATGACACATTCTCCTGTTACATAGAGTCAGGGCTGAGATTTTTTTTAATATTATAAAACATTTTTATTATTATTACATTTTGAAACCACAATGCATCTCCTGATTTGGTTTCTCTGAGAGCAAATGGTTTCAGAGTAGAAAAAATTAACATATTGCTTTAGTATGATAGAAAAATAGGCCATTTATCATCTCGTTTTAAGGGAAAGTTCACGGATCAGCTGCTGTGTGCTGTTTGTGTGTGAGTTTCCTACACTTTGCATTGCTAAATAATTGAGAACATTAGCTCCCAAACCATGAAAAATTCATTTTGACATGATGTATTATTAATCAATTTAATTTAAAGTGATCTGGAAAGTTCCAATTTCAGTTGTGATGCTTGAAGATAAATTCAGGCAGTAGTTGGTACTTATTAAAATTGTGTAACTCTTTACTGTCTGATTTTTATTTTTTTTCCAAAAGTGGGTCAAACTGTAATGAAAATGGTATAAAAATAACAGGCTCACCATTTTAGTCTACAAACTCATTCACATATGTAATAATGAAAAACTGTAACAGATTTAGTCAGTCAACTCTTCATCAATTAGCAATATTGTGCCACCACTCTTAAATTCTACATTGATAATATACACGTGTACATGAGAGTATCATTTGAAGACTATAATCTGAAGGCTAGGTGCAAGTCTTTCCTCATTCCTCAGTGCTGACAATTGTGGCTCATGTTTTGCTTCCCAATTTGATAGAAATTATAGAGTAATTATTAAAAACATTCAGTACTTTTGAGATAAAAGCAGAGGATCAATGATTACTTAGGTAGTTCCTATATTACAACAATACCCATCTGAGACGAAAAGCAGAGTCCCTTAACACATAAACATCCAAAGCCACGTGACCTTTCTTAAAGCCTTTCAGATTTCTGAGAGTTGTACACATCTCCCACATATCTCTTAACCTCCTTTCACCCTTAAGACTTTGGATCCCCGCAAAGGTCCCATTTTCATTCAAGGTCCTGATTTTGTTCAAGGTCCCATTGCCTCAGAATCACCGATATGGGGAGAACTTGGAGTGCCACAGTTGTGCTCCTGCTCTAAATGTCCTTCTGTGAATGTGTTTCATTCCACATAGGAGGAAAGAAGGTGAGAAAGTGGTCATTATTTTTTTCCTTATGGAGACCAAAGTCACACTATTTTGTTCCCTACGGCATACAGAGTAGTGAGACACAGAGACAAAGAGAGAGAGAAAAAGAGAAAAGAGATTTTTCAGGTTTTACTTTCATGTCATCTTCTCTTCTCCTCCATCATTCCCTCAATCCCAGCCATGATGTCATAGAACCCTGGCCCAGGAACCCAGGAACGTATCCAAGGGGTAGACAGGATTCTCTCCTCAGTATTACCCATATTTTCTCAAAATGAGACAGTGACATTGTGCCAAGCTTGTATGCATAACCTTAGATAAGTTTTTCTGTGACACTATTCAAATTTTTATGTCTGGAAACTCCTGGAATATTCAGCCCAGTGGGCATACCCCCAGTGATCTGAACTCCAGCAGTAAATAAAACTCTGCTATGTACAATTTGAAAATGGGGGCCATGAGTGCTAATTTTGTCATAGTTTTTAAGCCAGAAATAAAATACCCATCTATAAGCATAAAGACAAAAAAGGCCAAGATAGGCAACTTCAGGCATATATTCCTAATGAGATAAATATGTCTTTAAAGAAGGGAAAAGAGAGAGAATGTCCCATTGCTATTGGGAATGAATGGCATAATTGTTGTGGCCCTGATAAGCGCATTATCTTCTGTCCCACTCCCAGGACACATACACATACACATTCTACACAACAGCATCTGGCAATATTGCCAGCACAGGGTAATAGAGTGAAACACTTTTGACTTAAAGCTACCTTCCTCTTTCTTATAAGTCATTTCCCTACTATCATATATGTTACCTGAGTGTCGATCAGATATGTTCCTTATAACTGTGATTATTATAAGAGCTATTTAAATGTTGAAGGAAGAGTTAGAAATGCATGAACCGGTGTGGTGGAAGAAATGTGTCTTTATTATAGAAGGTATCTCACCTGAAATATTATGTTGAAAAAATAAGAGTTGGTTTTAATAAGGTTCAGTTGAGATAAATTTAGGAAAGATGAAAAATGTACTCAAAAAAGGATAATGGGGAAAGGAAAAGCTGGGAGATTTTTTCCGTAAACAACATAATGGAACAATATTTTGTTACTAGAATTTTATGATCTAAGCTATTTCTATTTTCTATGCTTCTGTTACCATACATATTACATTTATTTTCTGCTTACATATGTGCCTTTCCAGTTAGATGGTTTGCTTCCAGAGAGAAAGAACATGTCTTACCTACCTTACCTACATTGCCTGGCCATGATAGAAGCCTTGGTATATGTTTGTTGAATTAAACTGAACTTCAAAGTTCCATCTGGGTATTTTGATTTCTATAAACTCAGCATATTAGCTATTTAGAATTTTGGCTCCTCTTGGGTTTAAAGTCTGCCAAATTTTGTTCATGGCCAGTGGACTTTGTTATCCAAAAGAATGATTCAACACAATGGAATGCCATGCAACCAAGTACTGTTCATTCATGAAAATCTCATCATTATTTGTTAAAACAGCCAATCCCCTGGATAATTCACAATTTATCTTCTTTTAAATAGAAGATTTACCTTCCTCTGAGTTGTTGATCATGAGCATAAATTTTTCCCCCAAAAAGCTTAAATTTTATACTTCTTATTAATTCAATTTTAATGATTGCTCTGAAATAACACATTTCATACATCTCTCCAATAACAAAAAATTACAAATGGTTATAGAGTGAAAATGGCTATAAATTCGTGACAAAAAATATGTTCATATCATTAAAGACACATATATTTTCATCTACCTCAGAATTACCATTCTTTTAGGAAATGAATCTGGGATGTTACTACAAAAACAGATTCAGATCAACCTCACACAGAAATAAAGCAGCTTGAATTTACAGTACTTATATTTTTAAGGGAAGAAAAAAAATATTTCCATGAGTTCTGGCTTTATTGTGGATAAGTATGTTTATTTTGGATGATGTAATAATGATTAAAGTGGTTTCAAATATGAAAGAAGTATATGAAGTGGCAAGGAATAGTATAAGCATGTATTTTAGAAATGAAAGAGGAAATAAAAGTGGACTACGAAATAATGTAGGTATAAATATAGGAGCAGCAATGTTTAAATTCAATATTAAATGGAAGACACAAATCAACGAGGAGGGTTTCACGGAAAGTCAATCTTAGCAAGGGCATGAGGATAATTTGTTTTGAGTTAGTTTAGCTGATGAGGTGATAAGACACTTTATTTTAAATTTAGTGAAAATTAAACCAAGTCATGAAGGAGAAGAAAACGATCAAACTTTTGAGTGAACTACCAAGATGTTGATAGACTTAATGGGAGACTTATCAGTACTTATTAAGTACTGAACTTAAACTGAGACTTATCAGTTTTAGTAAACTTAACATTTACTTAAGCAGTAAATGTTAAGATTTCTATGATTAAAATGAACAAAAAAGTTAATATAATATGTACAGCTAAAAAGTTTTGAGACCAGCACGTAAATTAAACTGCATTAAATTCCACTTGGTTTTCCCATCCTATGCCTTGATGTCCACTTAAAAATAGCTCCTTCTGTGTGGACCTATTTGACTCGTTTCATTTACTCTGTACAATATTTCCATAGCTCAACAACGTAAATCATGAATTGACTTTATTCAACATAATTATATTCCCAAAGAAGAAATCATAAAAGCAAATATCTTAATGGAAAAGAAAGAAGAAAAAAACTTTGTATGATTATAATTCAATATCATGTCTAAGAATCATAGGTAAAATCAGATAAGATATAAGTAGATACTTGGTAAAATCAATAAAATTAGGACAATCAGAATTAATTGTTTATTTTTATTCTTTTTTCTTTATTTTATCATATATTGAATTAATGGGAAAATTAAAAACTCAGTTCTTATAAGCATAAAAGAAACACTCTAGCTTTGCGATAGCATTTTTGGTGACTTAAAATAAATTTTGAGGTGAATAAAACCTTCTCACCAATAATCAAAAGTACTTTCTCTTCTTTTGTATAATTGGACACTCAAACTTCTATTAGCAGAGGAATTAACTGGGAATACTTGGATGGAAACATAGATATATAAAAATTGAAAAATAGTAAAATACTATCAGTGACCTCAGACTAGATGACAACTTAGGACCTAACCTTACAATGTAGATCAAATATATGAAACTGCCATCTATACATAAACACAAATACATATACTTTCCTGACACAAAGAAAAAAATCAGTTTCAATATTCTAAACATTTATGTTCATCCATTTTATTGATGAAGTCATAAAAGTTTTAATAGCCATAATCTTCATTGTTTAATAATTTTATCATAATCCACATTGTTCAGTCTTGATTCATTAGGAAAGACCCCATGTATACTGTCTGCCTCACGGTGTGATGTTTCAGGGATAGCTCAGATCAGCGCAAAGATCCAATGAATGGCAGAGTATATCATCCAAATAATCACAATAGTATACATAAGATTTCAAACCCTAAGGACTTTATCAACTTTTAGAAGAAAGTAGAGATTGCTAGAGCATTTTCTTTCCACCAATAAATTTCTAGTAGAAACAGAGCAGCCCAAGAAAAAAACACACTGAGATAATGATTTTGTCTAAATAGTGACAAAACATGTATGTGAAAACAAAAATTTTGTCTTTTGTCCAGTTTTTTTCACTTTAAATAAACAAAGCAACAGATTCCACTCAGAAATTGATATAAAATGAGCTGTTTAAAAATGTATTACAGTGAACACATGTTTGGGGGAGTAGCACTTTTTCTAGAAATAGATCAGTACTGTATCATATGTCCTCAATGAAATCCACAAATTAAAAAAATATTAATAACTTTATTTTAGGCACATTCTTATCTCAACATTGTGCTAAATTTGTTGCTGTTGTTGTTACTTTTCATTTTGTTTTCTGTTTTTCTTAATATATATAGTTTTATTACCATCCCCCTTTTCTTAACAAGAACACTGAAGTTAAAGGGTTTTGTAATGGGTTCAGGATAATAAATTACTAAGTAATGGAGTTTAGTTAGAAAATTTAAGATTGTCAGTCTCAGATACTATAGTCTAAAATACTGTATCTGTTTCTCTTCAATAAACATACTACTATAATATGGTTTTTATACTACTTTTATATGAGCCCCATATCAGGTGAGAATTTACAACATTAGAGAGATTTGCTTTGATTCATGGATAGAGTGCCATCTGATAATTTTCCTTCTAACTACTATTAAATATAACAAATGATAGTTACCTGATAAAGAAAAGGTTAGTTATGAGGAGACTATTAAAAAATTATTGCTATGGGTCTTCCCTCACCATGGAGAAATTTTCCAGCCATTTCAAAACTAAAGATATTCCACTAGATGTGGAAGCTAAGGGAAAAACATGCTTCAGAAATTACTCATTGCCAGCATTAAGCATAATCTTTCAGTTGGATCTAGTCATTATTCATCTTGATGCCTATAATTTCATATTCTAAGTGGATGTAAAGTTTTACAACTCTTGAGAAGCCCTCACATTTTTTTCAGTGTATGCTGACTTTTTATGTACAGTAAAAGGTTCTGAAAATTTCTACAATGGAAAAAAAGATAAAAAATTTCACATGTGTTAAACTTCATTTCCGGGGCACGTGGGTGGCTCAGTGGGTTAAGCGGCTGCCTTCTGCCCAGGTCATGATCCCACTATCCTGGGATCGAGCCCTGCATTGCATACTGCTCCGTGCTCAGCAGGAGCCTGCTTCTCCCTCTCCCTCTCCCTCTCCCGCTGCTTGTTCTCTCTCTGTCAAATAAATAAATAAAATCTTAAAAAAATAATAATAATAAATAAACTTAGTTTCCTAAAGTCCTGTGACTATAGAACTCTTTTCTCATTCAACACATGAATGTCACAGTGTTCAATCCAAAATTTGTCACACCCTAGTATATTAGAATTCATATTGAATCCCTACAACGTGCCACATGCTATCCAAAATTGGTAAGTTGCGTGAATATCTAGTGACTTGGGAGGGAAAAAAAAAAAACAACTTAGCAAATTAGTATAACCTGACTTCAAGTTATCAATATTGATATATTTTCAAATAATTACAAAGCTGAAAATATTCTGTAACCACCAAAATTACATAAATGTGAAGAGAGAATGAACTATTAACATCCTCTATCTTGTTAATTTCATTTTCCCTAAATTTCTTTTTTTTTTAAAGATCTTATTTATTTATTTGACAGAGAGTGAGAGATCACAAGTAGGCAGAGAGGCGGGGAAGAAGGGTCCCCTCTGAGCAGAAAGCCAGATATAAGGCTGGATCCCAGACCCTTAGATGATGAACCTGAGCCAAAGGCAGAGGTTTAACCCACTGAGCCACCCAGGCGCCCCTCATTTTCCCTAAATTTCTTAAGTATCCTTTGCTTTCACTGGTGTTTTGTCATTGATATTCATCAATGATATACTTACGTCTGAACTATATTTGCAAAATATATTTGCATACTGATGTATGCTGGAACACTTTTGGCAGGCATCTTCTGAGCCTTCTTTCTTACTGAAATGAATAGCTTTACTTAAATATCTTTTGTCCGAAACTTTGTTGAAGGAGATAACTTTTCCAAGGTAAATACTAAGCTAAATTGAATTGATTAAGAATCTATTCACTACCCTTTAAGAAAAACTACAGTATGTTTGTTTTAAATGAGTTGAATTTTTTGGAAGCTATCTATATTTGGAACAAAAACACAACTGGCAAGGACAGATAAAATAGAATTCTGTCCATTAATTAAATGGCAAAGAAACAAAACTGCCTCTGCGTTGTTATCCATGCCAGCTGAGCCCACATTTCTCAATTCCTTCCAACTACTACCAGTAAGAAACTTATGAACGGAGGTCGATATCTATGTGTGAATTAATAATGCAACATATTGATTACATTGAGTCTGATGTTCTCAATCAAATATTACCTAAAAAGAGTTTTAATGGTACGCTTTTTATCTCCCTTGTTATACTTTTAACTATAGGAATGAATACTCGGCCCATTCTAGGTCATGGTTTCTTTTTTAAAAAAGTCTCTGCTTATTATAAAATGTTACACATATATGTCTTTTTTGAACATGTGGAAAATACAATATACATGTATATGAGTAGATGTATAAATAAGAAAACAATAGTAAAATATAATCGCTAAGGACAAAGATGATGACTAATTTTTCATATTTAGGACATAGATTTTTCATGTGTTCTCCCAATGATGTCCACAATCACCTGATGTCCCTCATTCTTACACTTCAACACTTTTGCTGTTGCCTTCTGTGTCTATCATTAGAAGGACTTGTGATAATGGTAATATAAGCCCTTTATCTATACTTA